>KB293144.1:0-19361 GCA_000328365.1 Capitella teleta | reverse complement strand
GTCAAATGCTTATTAATCGTTCCTATTTACCAGAATTCATATTCGTATTTGTCAACTTTCAACCATTAAACGCATCACTGATGATTATAGAGACTTTGTGTAAGTGGCCTTGTATACCTTTTATATGTATGTACCTTTTATTTCATTTCAATATTCCAGTACAAACCTTTGCTTTGCTTTGCTTTTCTTTGTTTTGCTTTGCTTTGCTTTGCTTTGCTTTGCTTTGCTTTGCTTTGTTTTGCTTTGCTTTGCTTTACTTTGCTTTGCTTTGCTTTGCTTTGCTTTGCTTTGCTTTGCTTTACTTTGCTTTGCTTTGCTTTGCTTTGCTTTGCTTTGCTTTGCTTTGCTTTGCTTTGCTTTGCTTTGCTTTGCTTTGCTTTGCTTTGAATAAATAGTTTACATTCGTCTTTGGTAATTTAGTGCGGCAGACAGGCAAGCAAAGGCAACATAAGAATACAGAAATGAACGTCATGGTGGTAAAATAGACACGCTTAAGTCATCAATCATAATAGTTATTCGCAGTGAGGGGCTGAGAATACCTGGTTTTTAAAATATCATTATTTATGTATAAAATAACAGATAGCAGTATTATAAAAACAGCATAGAATCATGCTTTAGCACAGTGTAAGGCCTATTCATGAAAAAAAAAAAAAAGAGTCCAGATCTCATGAATATTCATGAAATGAAATTACCCAATCAGCGTTAGTGATGAGCCACGCTAGAGACGCCATCAGAGTCTGTCGCCCCAAATTCAGAATGCCGAAGCAAGTGGTTACCTTGGAGCTTTGTCTCTGTTCAATTTCACGTGTAAAGAAAAACGCCTGAATTGTTTTCCTGCATCCAACCTATGCATGTTCATTATGCTACTATTTTCCAGTCAATTAATATTCCTTTGACATTTTCAATCTAACCCTGCAGCAGGCATGACTCCTGTTTGCTTCTTTCGTTTAATGCATACACACATTAATGAAACAACAAAAGAAAGCAATCAGAACAATCACAAAATCCAAATATAACGCACACACAGAACCTCTATTCAAACAAACAAATCTTCTTAAAATTGAGGATCTGCAAAAGCTCCTTGAATTAAAATTCTATTATAAGTGGAAGAGTGGAGTACTTCCGAATTATTTCAACACTTTTATCAGTGCTGGACGAGGAGATGATCGGTTTGCGGGTCCCGTTGCATCGACACCAATTCTTCCAACTTGGTCTCCGCTATTCAATTACCAACACCGTCAACCCATTCCCACGCCATCTTCTCTCATATTCATCAACTCATTCAATAGCCTCATTTTCAAAAAGAATCAAATCTCATTTCATCAATCAATATTCATATCAATGTTTAATAGAAAACTGCTATGTCTGCAATGACCAAAATTATTATCCTATCAATAGTTCTCTCTCCCTCTCATGCTCGTCTCATATCATTATCATCATGAATATCGTTATCATTTCATCATCCCCCGGGGTGGCCAGCGCGAAAACGGACACTTGTTGTGCCTTAGCCTGGTCTCCCTGCATCATCATACTATCATCATCATCATTACTACCATTAGTCTGCACCCGGAAAAAAAAAAAAAAAAATGTATATATATATATATTTTTTTCTCCCCGTTTAAATTCACATTGATGTATGTTGTTGTTAAATAAATGATTTCTCTCTCTCTTCTCTTCTCTCTCTCTCTCTATTGATGCATTCATTTAAACTCAAGATGCACCATTCTAAGCACCATAATCAAGTACATGTATATGTAAATCGCAAATTACTGTAAAACGCAATGAAATGCAAGAAAATTCATTAAGTTTAACATGGAAACGAATAGAAATAAGAACAAACGGTAGAGGGAAGACAGTCATATAATCATTCCTAGGGATTGTGGTCCAACATAGAAATTTTCTATTGGCTGGGTGCGATGCATTTGGGTCCGAGCGCATGCAAAGCATAAGAATCACCACATAACTCCTTTAAGATAATAATTTAATAATAATCGTTGTATTCAATAAAATGCACTATGAAAACAAAATAATGAAAAAAATAGCAACAACATTTCAACGTGTTTAGCTACTAAACATAACATGTTATGAAAAGATTGGTTGAATTTTTCAATTTTTTATAAAAGCAACAGTGGTTGTATAATAAAATTATATACATGTAATTGGACAATGTTAAAGGTTAGCGTTATTTTCTGTTGTCTTTTTTTTTTTTTTTTTTTCTTTTTTCTTTTTTTTTTTTTTTTTTTTTTTGTCCTTAAAGGGCCACGGACGCCTAGGGGTCCTCAGAGACTCAATTTAACGCGTCCGGGGCCCTTTAAGATGTTCATCAGAGGGGTACACTAACTAATTATTTGACATCCTGTGTTCCGACCATGAATCAAAGGAGTTAGAAAAGAAGTCGGAGAAACAGGATTAGACAACACATGGTGTGGTATGACTTGAAAATAAATATAGTGCCTTGAATTGCGTGCTAATGTGATCAAAACGTGCACGTTTTATGTAGCAATATTTACTGTAAACAATGCTTTGTCATAGTGTTTTGTTCACAAGGGAATGATCCGGACTCTCACAAAATTATTTAGCCTAAATGAACAATATTAGAACAACATTAGGCGGACGGAGTTTTTAATAGCAGCTGTAACCTCAGCAGGGGTAATGTCATGAAGTGCGGCACAATAGTCACCACAACAAGACCGCACCGTACCATTGATATCACATAAAAAACTATCCATGGTTAGAACGTCATATGGAACACTGTTATATAAGTCCAGATACTTTGAGGCAAACACGTCATTTATTCCCTCTTCTGTGTTTGCGACTTCCAGAAAACTTAGGGGCGAAATTTTGGCGCGTGCCTAACTTCATCCAGAAAGTTTATTATTATTATTATTATTATTATTATTATTATTATTATTATTATTATTATTATTATTATTATTATTATTATTATTATTATTATTATTATTATTATTATTATTATTATTATTATTATTATTATTATTATTATTATTATTATTATTATTATTATTATTATTATTATTATTATTATTATTATTATTATTATTATTATTATTATTATTATTATTATTATTATTTGAAATACTTCGTCTTGTCATTATCAGTCATTTTGAATCGAATAAAATATAAAAGTGCGTTTCGAATTAGTATATTATATGAAAAAAAAGTTAATTGAATTACTGATGTAACCATTAACCAAAAAGCACATTTCACGACAAAGAACCAAGTTAATTTACAATCAACAAATCGCGAAGAGCTGCTTAAGAAAATAATGAATGACATTATTGAAAAGTTCGTTTTGTATCAAACAAGAGGGCCCAATTGACAGCTTAGAAATTTTGTCAGTTTAAATATTTACTGCACGTTTTATAACCCCATTAGCGGTTCTTCATATATTCCACTTACATTTGAGTTAAAAGCTAAAAAAGCTCTTATAAATATGCAAAATAAATGATGGCGAATGTTTTAAATGGAGTGTAGAAAGAGGATTGTATCCTACCACCTATCCTATTCCAAACCAGAAAGAATAACGAAATTATTAAAATAAGCTAAAAACTCAACGTTAATAACATAGAATTCCCAATTGATTTAAAAGGTATTGATAAATTTGAAAAACAAAACAATATCTTCATAAATATGTAATAGGCTATGAATATAATGTAATATAATTACAAATTAAATAATGAAAGTAATGTAATAATAATGACCCCGATAATATTGCATTGCCAGAAAAAGGTGCATCAATTCAATTAAACAAAATATCAAAGATAATTGAAAGTGCCATTCGTTGTGTACGCTGATTTAGAGGTGCAGCACACAATCAATGTAATTTGAGCTATCGCAAACCCAAATTTATTCCAGTGATATTCCACAACTTATCCGGCTACGATTCTCATTTAATCATAAAGAATCTAGGTGGAGAAATTACATGTATTCCCAACAATGAGGAAAGTTATTTAGGTGTGTCAATTTTGAATATAAGTAAAACTCTCATATTCGACATGCATTATAACTTTATCAAGTAAACGTTTAATGCAAACCTGTTATATAACGCATTTATTACGCTATCTTAAGTCATTTCGCATTTTTTACCACTGCGTGTTTTGCTGCATTATCTTTGGATATTGTGCTCCGATTTCGCTCATTTTTTGTACAGTGAGCTGTGTTTTGTTCACATCGTCTTCGAAGAATTTGAATCTGGATTTGTCCCTGTTTTGTCCCTATTTGTCCCTGTTTTGTCCCTGTATCCGGATCACAAATCTCGTTACGAAGGGTTTTGCCCCCACTCCTCCATGGGATATGAAAGCGACCCTCAAAGACATCATGACTGAAAGGAAGCAAAAGAAGAAAGGGCGTCTCTCAAGGGAGAGATTGATGGACTGAAGAATATCAACGAGGAGCTTCTCGCAGCTATCAACGCTAGACCACCTCCTATGGCGATGTCCGCTGGTGCGTCCTCTCCCCCTCAAGGAGGTGCTTTTGCTGATGTTGTACGGTCATCTGTGCGCTCAGCATTGCAGGATGAAGAGCATCTAAAAGAGGTCATTATGAGCAAAATCGAAGAGCATGGAAGAGACGAAACTGTTGTGTCTGATCTATGCAAAAAGATGAATTTCTGCTCTAGACCAACTGAAGTTAAGAGACTTGGCAAGAAACCAACCGACGACAACTACCGACGTCTCCTCAAAGTGACTTTCTCTTCTGTATTCCCGTGCATTCCGTTCTCTATTCAACGAGATGAAGAAGGAAGATGAAACTCTGAGACACATCAGATTGAGACCTGGAAGAACCAAAGAAGAACACGAAGAGTGCAAGAAGAGTGTTGCCATTGCTAACAAGCAACATTGCTCAACGATGAAGCGAAGAAATCTGAGAACAACACCAGCTATACAGTGTCAGAGACAATGGTGCAGTATGGAAATACGAGAAGAACAATGACGGAAAGTGGAGTCGAGTCGCTGATTGGAAGCTGCCTTCGGAAAACTATCAGTGAGAACCAAAGAAACAAAAACCTAACCAACACCTCCGCGCAACACTGATCACTGGCCTACTTAACACGAAGGCCAAATGAGGGAATAAACCTCATTCAGCATTGGATTGCTAAACGCCCGTTCTGTTTGTAACAAAACGCCGGAATTAAATGATTTCATTTGTGAAAAAGCTCTTGATGTGTGTACCATAACTGAGACGTGGCTGGAAGTAGATTCTCGGGACGATGTGATCCTCCATGAACTTGTGCCTGCTAACTTCACAGCTGAACATTCCCCACGCGCCTTCCATGGTGGAGGAATTGCCTTTATCCATAAGACTGATGTTACTGCCACCATCTGCACCAGTGAGATGCACACATCTTTCGAACACATGATTTGTAGATTCAACACTCAGCCCAATCTCCGAATTGTCTTGATTTAAAGACCGCCAACAAAATCTCAATCTTTCCAAGCTTTCTTTGATGAATTCGAGGTACTCTTGACTCACTATTTCTTTCTGGAGGTGAGCTTTACATCGTAGGCGACTTCAATATACATGTTGACGACTTAAATAACAGAGAAGGAAAGATAATGACCGACCTCCAGAGTTCGTTTGACCTGGTGCAACACGTTCAGCAACCAACCCACACCTGCGGCCACACCCTTGATCTCAAGATGCTCAAGCTCTTTGTCACCCTCCGTATCCGTGCTTGATCTTGGGATTTCAGACCACCATGTGATTCTGATCAACCTTGACTTAACATCAGTTAGGGTGCGTAAGCCACTTACCAAGACCTACAGATGCATAAAGAGAATCGATCCTCTTCAGTTTGGTCGATATATTCTATCTTCAGGACTATCCAATGCCCTCGTAGACCTGTGGGATTCATCACCTGAAGAACTCGCATCCCGGTGTAACTCAGTGCTGCAAGACCTAATTAACCAACATGTTCCCTTGAAGGTCGGCGTCTTACCAGATCGTAATCCTGCTCCCTGATTCATGGACAACCTGAGGCTAGCAAAGCAAGAACGGAGAAGACATGAGCGACGCTGGCTAAAATGTCGGGTCGGGTCGGGACACGTTCATGGATAAGAAACATACAGTGAACAACATGATCAGAAAAGCAAAGAAAGAATATTATCAACAACTCATCATCGACCAGTCAAAAGACCCTAAGAGTATGTTTGCCCCAATATCATGTCTTCTTGGCAAGGAGGAACCTAGAAAACTGCCACCTGGTAACATGGAAGAACTTGCTGCCAAATTCAGTGACTTCTTTGCCTCGAAAGTGGACACCATCAGGACAAGCATCAATAACGAAGTCGACCTTGGTGCGGTCAGCGGACCCCGCGACGATTACCCGTCACATACCCTCACAACTTGGACAGAGGTCCAAGCCTACTGGTCTACTGAAACAATGCATCTTTGCTCCCTGTTATCACATTCATCATCAATCGCTCATTGAGTTTGGGTGTCGTCCCTGATGCGTTTGAAACTGCGTTCAAAACAAGAAGTCATCGCTTGATCATACATCGTTCAACAACTATCGGCCGGTATCCAACCTGCCATATATATCCAAGATCTTGTCCATTGATTCTTCTTCTTGGTACTCTCTTCTTGTTTTTCAATATGAATGCAATAGGCTCCTCAGGCAATTTTTCGATCAGGTTGAGTTCCAAATGAACGAATCTATAAGATTGAAAGAATTAAGACACTTTAATTATGCGTGTATTTGGAACTTATTGGCATTTCGTAATGAGAATTAAAGTGTAATAAAGTATATGCTCATGTAGCTGTCATAATACAGCGAGACAATTTTCGTGAGTAAGCGCTGAACGTGTTATTTATGTACGTAGACCATATACCATATAATATATTATTCAATAAGGCCTATTCATAGGACTCATAGTATTATGAGTATAGGCAGTCATCCACAAGGCTATTCACGGTGACTAGGTCATGAAATATACAGAAATCTAGTAATTCAGTCATGCAGTGTATACAGTATGATCAACAGGTCATGACTGACTCACCAAGTCAGCGACTGTCAGTGTCACTGAGAGTAACTGACAATTTCACAGTGACAATCATACTGCACTAACTGTTGTCTACTAAGTGGGGCCTATATACTCACTCAGTCACTATCATAATGATGACTATGTCATATGATATATGGCTGCGTACGTGACTGTCAAGTCTCAAATCTGTCACACTGTCTCTGTGACTGAGTTACTGACGCGTCGTGAGAGGAAGTTCAGCAGAATAATACATGCAATAAGACCTGCGTTTGAAAGACCTGTACACCTGTGAAAATTACGATTCGTGTCTGCACTTCATCAGTTCCCACAATCCCGAACGACAACCTTTTTCACCACGTTCACACAGCCAAGAGACCGATAATGGGTCCGTTTCACATTCTCGTTGCTACGACGCGGAACCAGTTGGTGTGACGTCATTTGAATTCAGAACGAGGCTTGTTGGCCGGGGGTATATGCGCACCAAAACTGGTTTGAGCGATCCAGTCATATTAACATCCTTGGCTTCAGCCCTATCTAACTTGCATCCATATATACTACTAGCACCATAGTCATTAGTCACCGCTGTGAGTCAGGCACCGGCAGCTCGGACACTGCTTGGGTGGGCATTCCTTAGATTCCATGTTGTACTAATATAATCGCCAGTCCCTTCTGGACTCGCCCCAGTTGTGTTCGCGAAGTGGCAGAATAAAGACGAGCAAAGTACCATCGCCAATCCGTCTCTATGTTCACGGCCCGCTAGACATTGATTAATTAACCAGGTTATATTACTATATACACCTGAAGGGTAACCCTAACCACGGTTACAAAGTGAATCATAAATATACTAGCAACTTGAGTCAGCAGTATACAACAGTAGATTTCGGCTTAAATACAGTTTTGCCTCAGATCAGGCGTCGGAAGGCGAGCATTCCTCGAATAGAATGTGCTGAACCTGGGAATACATTCGTTTCATTCTCAATGCTTCTGGTATGCGCAGCCGTCATTGCAGCAACTGTTGACGCTATGCTGAGGTTCGACTGTACAGGCGCATCACGTGATCGTTGCATGGTTTCCACAAAAGATTTCTTCCTTTCTGTTTAATTAGCATAACATCCTGGAGAGGTCGTTCGCTGACATCAGAACTGACGCTGAAAAGGAGCTGCTGCCGACCGAATTGAACTATTCCACAAGAGCGAGCGAGAAGCCTTTGGAGCAAGCAAAAAGGTGAGGCTGAAACACCCTTGAAAATGGTCGACTATAAGAATCTTGAAGTGCCGTTCACATAATTTTTCAATAGCAGTTACAGTATTTTTCAGGAAGATACATTTATTGATCAAAATATTTGCATATTTTTTTTCTGTACATGTATTAGTATAATATTATTTTGTGGTTTATGCCAATCGATTTTCGGGGCTGGTGGAATTTGAAATTTTATCTCTTTGGCGATCCCTCTTTCAACGGCAACAAAATTTGAATTGTTTTCCTTTCCGTTTCTGGAGAATTCTTCAAATTTATTTTGTTGCTGAAATCTTCTGCCATTTCGGTGGACTTTGGTTTTCGCGGTCGGTTTTCCATTGTTGTTGAAGCAGTCGACGACTTCTGCGGAATTATGCGTCATTTGTTGACAGCGCTGAGTAATGCGACCCCCAGTGAAGGCAGTTGGCCCCGCGCGACGCTGCTTTGGCAGTCGGCTGCTAGTTGGGCATCGAGCGCATTCAACTGGCTTCATTTCTTGTAAATTTATAAGTTGGTCGAATTTCGGATGTCAATACACGAATAGGTAAATGAAAGATATGAGCTATCGATTGACTTCCGTCGTATAAATTACATTTGTGTATTAAAACACGATAAGAGTGGCATATTGTTATCAGTAATCAGCTCTCTTCTTTTTCAGCGTGGAATTCAAGATGGAAGATCGTCATAAAGAATGTTTGCAGAAAAACCGAAGCTTCTTGTGCAGTGAAATTTCACTGTCTGCTGTGCTGTTAGCAAAGTTGAGTGAAAGTGGTGTCATCACTGATGAACATGTGGAGAAACTCCAGGTGAGAATTTAATGCAAGCGATCTCGCATTTGACAACATCTCTTGTTGATGTTTGCAGAATAGCATAAGAAACGACACCATGGCAGCGGCTGTTCTGCATTTCCTCATCGAGTTGCTCCCAAGGCGTGGACCAGAGGCCTTCAATTTATTTTTGGAGGCTTTGATTGAATCACAACAGAAGCATGTGGCTGATCACTTAAAACAGTGCTTGAGTGACGTTTGCCCTGAGGATGCAGGCACGTTTGAGCGTGAGTGTGTGTGAGGCGATTTGTTCGATTCATTTCAGAATATATTTCGCAGGTTTGCGTTCGGAGCTTCAGAGTTATTATAAGCGCAAACTGGCATCCATTCACCCAATGCCATGGCAGCAGGATATCTACCTCAATTTGACTGACGTATTTGTTGAACGCCAACTGAAATTGAAGACAAACTACAAAGGGTGAGAGATTTGTTCAATTGTCGAATATGATTAAATATGTTGATTGCATTTAGTGATGAAAGAATTGTCACCATGGACGACCTGTTCACGCCCCAACAGACCAAAGAGATTCCAAGGCGCCTTCTCATCGAAGGCAATCCGGGAATCGGGAAGTCTACGATTTGCCAAACTCTGGCTCACGAATGGGGAAAGCAGTCCTGTGGGCGTCACTGCGGGACATTGTGTGTCCACTCTTTCGATGTGCTTCTGTTTTTCAATGCTGGAGATTTCATTGATGAGGAATCGGTTGCGCATGCTGTTCAAAAGCACATCCTTCCCAGCGACTGCCGCATTACGACAAGCGAATTGCAAGGCGTCATTGAAGCCAAGAATGTCTTAATCATCGTCGATGCCTTTGATGAGGCCAATGCTGGAAACAGAACCCTCGATCGACTCATAAAGGGAGACATTCTCAGGCACAAAACTCTGCTTGTTACATCGCGATTCAACTTCCTACAAAACAAACTCTCGTTCTTTGATTCAAAGTTCAAAGTTGAAGGATATGACAAAGAAGAGCAATTGCAACACGTGAAGCGATATGCTGCGCACCAGAACATCGCCTCAGCACCATTTGAATCCATGCTCAAAGAGAAGAGTATTCGCGACCTGTGCAGCAATCCGCTCAATTTAACTTTGCTCTGTTTGTTGCGAGAAGAGGACACTCAGCTGATGATCACCCGAACAGCACTCTACACGTCAATCCACCGCATCATCAGACGCAAAGCAGGAGAACGAATGCACCTCACTGAAGCGGAAGTTGAGGAATCGCTCCTCCGCCCACTCTACCAGTTCGCCTTTGAGGCTCATCAAAAAAACGAAACAGTTGTCCGGGAAAAGGATTCAAAGAAAGTAAAGAATTTCCAACGCATTTGTCAAGTTGGATATCTCACCAATGAGGTCATTATCAGCCGCCTCCAGGAAGAAGTGAGATTCCAGTTTACACACAAGACTTTTGTAGAATTCTTAACCGCGAAGCACATCGCAGAAATGGATCGTGAAGAGAGGCTGAACTGGCTGCAGCATTTACGCTACGATAATTGTTACATTTGGATCAAAGGATTAGCGATTGACGATCGTTTTAAAGTTGAACAGAATGATCCCATTCTTGGATTTTTATTTGGTTTATTAGAAGAGGAGAGTGCAGAACTCAATCAAATGGCTTCGCTCGTAATGGAAGAGACTCATTTCTCCTCTGAACATCATCCAATATCATCACTTGACTCTCCGTGTGAGGCATTTCATCAGCTGCTGAGGCTCATTGCTGAGCTGAATAATGACGTGCCTCAAGAACTTGCTGATTTCATCTGCAAGCGACGCCCCCCTCTCATCAAAATTTATGCTGGTTGCTCAGTCAGCTGCATGAAAGGAATGTTGAAGTTATGCAACCTCCGATTTCAGCCTCCAATTCCCATGAACGTCTATTTGGGATTTTCACGCGATGAAGAAGAAAAGATGTCTTTTGTGCAGAAATTGATCGAGTGTAAAAACATCGAATGCTCAAAGATTCGGATTATGCCACGCAATGACACAAAACTGTGGAATATGGTGAGTGAATGGCGAATTGGTCAAGCGAACTCAGTTCAACAGGTCAGCATTGATTGTGGCTTCATCAAGGCAAATCCATGTGAAGAATTCTCATTTGGAAATCACTTGAGTGAACTTGAATTGGATGAGTTTAAACCATCGTGTTTTTATTTACTGGAGGCCGCCCTGCACAAACCCCTCACCTCGCTTCAATTGATTCATTGTGATGAACTTGACGACAGATGCATTTCACTGATTCATCAATTGTTGCGCAACCAACGTCTGCAGAGGGTTCAACTGACGTCGTCGCTATGGCAACCACAACACTTTGGTTTTTTTCTCGCAGATTTCGCTCAAATGGAAAACTTACAAAGTTTGGAGATTACGCTAAAGAATTCAACCGACGAAGAGATGCGCAGTTTGGAGTCAATACTGAAAAGAAACAAATTAAGCGAATTGACAATCTACAGTGATTACTCCGGACGTTTGTATTCTGTTCTGAACGACAGCTTCAATTCGATGTCATCTCTGCGTGAACTTCACCTCCCACGTGTGGATATTATTGATTTCCCAAATCTCCGCCATCTTGATTTGATCAATTTCTCCCTTCTTCGGTATTCAAAACTGAATGACAATTGGATTGCTGTTCTCTCGGATGCTCTTCGCTCATGGCGCAATCTGCAGCAATTGCGTATTGACTTTGATTCTCGTGTCTCTGATGCTGAATGTTCACTGCGGGAGTTATTCGAGGCAATCGCCGGCTGTCATCGTCTGCAGATTCTACATTTTGATCATTTGGAGATGGGGGACAGCGTGGTTCCTTCCGTGTGCAGAATGATTGAATCGCTGAAACAACTCAGGATATTTACATCGATACGGCAAAGGGATAAATCATTGACTGAAGAAGGATTCAAGCAATTGGAGCCGATTATTAAACGCAACGGATTGAACATTTATATGAATTAAACACTTTTGTGAGGTCAGATACAATCTTATGATAACTAATGATACTATTATGTACAGTGCAGATTCCTGCATCATTTGAATTATGCAATTGGCTTCATTATTTTTTTTTTCTTATAATTTTATAACATCCTTATTGTTAGTATTAATAATATTACTCTGTATTATATACATTATTAATATTTGTGTTATGATTCATAATATTACTTGGTATATATTTTTTTTCATATTTTTTTCTCAGTTCCTCTCTCACTCTTTCTCTGTATTTTCTTTCCTTTTTCCCCCATTATTAATGTGTGAAATAAAATATAATATTATTGTGTGAAATAAAATTGATATTATCAATTTGTAAATTTATTTTAAGCTCTTAAATTGATTAAAGGGAACAGAAAATGTATCTACATGAAATTTATTCAACTCAGACAGTGATGCAACAAATATGATATAAAAACAGTAGACGATGAAATTGAACTATTAAGTCCAGTATTCAATCTGTTGTTGGAAGTTAAAGATAGCATTTCTTAGAATTTCATCAAACTATTTAAAGTGGTTGAATAATAAATGCAAACATTGCACAAAACTGAGGGTAGATCATGAAGCGATGAATTGAAGTGTGAAAAGCAATTTCTTCATGGTGAATTTCTTAAAATGATGATTTCAATTGAGTTACTTAACTTATTTAGTCAAACGCAAGTAAATTGATCGTGATTAAAATGTGGAGCATGCTTGGAGCTAGCTCGATATATGTGGCATATAATAATGATGGGCCTAGTTTGGAGCGTGACTATGATTATACAAGAAAAATAATAATATAATTACAATGGTTATATGGATCGTAACAAGCCAGATATTCCTGTAAACATGGATGGCGTGAATCATAACGCACTTTCCTAGTTTGCTTACAGAGAGAATGTTGAAAATTATCTGGCTTACATGAGAAATCATAAAGCATTTGTCATGAAATCATAACGCATTATTGAATCAGTCTAATCAATCTCTAACTTCACAATACTTCCCCTGGTTATTGGAGTTCGACCGAGTGTCGAAGGAGGCAGACAGTGAAATAATTTCTGAATATCTTGGGCGGAACAATGTCATACCATGGGTTGTTGTAATGGTCTCCAATGAAGAAGCCAAGTTCAACAGCTTCAAACTACAAGTCAAGTCGTCGGATGTTTCTCGTATTCTTCGGGAACCCAGCAAACACAGATCGTTAGGCAAAAGAATTTTCAAAGTCTCAAATTGGATCGCTTCTAGCTCATTCATTAATTAAGCTAGAGTCTTGCAACATACATCGATCGATCCAGCGCGTTAATATGTACAACAATGCATGGCGCAGTTACTGCTCTCAGATGCACCGTTCTTGCGTAATCTTCCATAATAGTAATTGAGACTTTTTTAAATGCAAATATCTTGGTTGTTAAGCAGGTTGTGGCATTGAAATTTGCAGAGTATATTACTAGTATAAACATCTTACGAAAGTATGAGTTTGAATGAAGTTGCACTAAGGTCAAGGTCATAGCAGTAATTAAAGCATTTAATTGCATAAATTATTGATTATTATAAAATTAATAAATTTTTACAACTTTTTGAGTTGAGTAAATCGTATGCTATCGAGTTTTCAAAGGAAGTTTGATTTTTCAGAATATTTGTATGTTTTTTGTTAAAATGCATTTCAGGCAACACTTAGCCAATTTCGTCGCTTTGGTATTCCAATGATCAAAGTTTGGTACTAAATATTTTAAATTCGCTTATGTCTGTCAATGAGTAAGTTACACTTATTAATGAGGCAAGTTATTTTAGATGACCACTGAAAGTTTGAAGGTCAAAGTTCAAAGGTCAAGGTCACAGTGATTTTTCTAAGTCTCAAATTGGATTGCTTCCAGCTCATTATTTAATTAAGCTAGCGTCTTACAACATACCTCAAATGATTCAGAGTATAATATGTATAACAATGCATATTGCTGTTTCTGCTCTCAGATGCACCGTTCTTGCGTAATCTTTCGTAACAGCAATTATGACTTTTTCAAATGCAAATATCTCGGTTGTTGAACGGGTTGTGGCATTGAAATTTGCAGAGTATATTGCTAGTATAGCCATCTTATGAAATTATAAGTTTAAATTGGGTTACACCAAGGTCAAGGTCATTGTGGTAAATAAAGCATTTAATTGCACAAATTGATGATTATTTCGAATTTTGTAAATTTTGTAACTTTTCTGAGTTGCATACAACGTGTGTTGTCGAGTCTCAGAAGGAAATGTGATAATTCAGAGTATTTGTGTGTTTACGGTCGGAACACATATTAGGCAACACTTAGCCAATTTCATTGCTTCGGTATTCCGTTGAACAAAGTTTGGTACTGAATATTTTGAATTCGCTAATGTCTGTCAATTAGTAAGTTGCACTTATTAATGAAGCAAGTTATTTCAGATTAACACTGAAAGTTTGAAGGTCAAAGGTTAAAGGTCAAGGTCGCAGTGATTTTTCAAAGTTGAAAACGCGATCGCCAATAACTCATTGACTAGTAATGCTAGCAACTTGTAACTGGCATCAAATGATTCAGTGCATTAATATGTAAAATAAAACTTGGAAGTATTTCTGCTCCTAGATGCACCGTTCTTGCGTAATTATGCGAAATAGCAATTTTGACTTTTTCAAATGCCGATATCTCTATGGTTATGTAAGTTGTGTACTTGAAATTCGCACGGTATATGCCACGCATAAACCTCTTACGAAATCCTGATTTTAAATAAAGTTGCTTGAAGTTCAAGATCATTGTGGTCATTAAAGTATTTAATCGCAAAATTGATTATTATTTTGAATTTGTTTGATCATTATACAATTATTGCTATCAAATTTGGCCACTTATGACATTCTTTAACTGTCTGGTGGTATACTGCAATGATAATTGGTTTAGCTTAGTGCAATGTAATCAATCCAATGCACATACCAAGTATACCTCAGAAGATCAGCTGTGTGGTGAGGCTGAGCAGCCAATTGCTTTGGATCAACCACTGCTAACCTCAGAAGATCAGCTGTGTGGTGAGGCTGAGCAGCCAATTGCTTTGGATCAACCACTGCTAACCTCAGAAGATCAGCTGTGTGGTGAGGCTGAGCAGCCAATTGCTTTGGATCAACCACTGCTAACCTCAGAAGATCAGCTGTGTGGTGAGGCTGAGCAGCCAATTGCTTTGGATCAACCACTGCAAACCTCAGATGATCAGCTGTGTGGTGAGGCTGAGCAGCCAATTGCTTTGGATCAACCACTGCAAACCTCAGATGATCAGCTGTGTGGTGAGGCTGAGCAGCCAATTGCTTTGGATCAACCACTGCTAACCTCAGAAGATCAGCTGTGTGATGAGGCTGAGCAGCCAATTGCTTTGGATCAACCACTGCTAACCTCAGAAGATCAGCTGTGTGGTGAGGCTGAGCAGCCAATTGCTTTGGATCAACCACTGCTAACCTCAGAAGATCAGCTGTGTGGTGAGGCTGAGCAGCCAATTGCTTTGGATCAACCACCAAACACCTTGCAGTTCAGGTACATGTAATCAGAAAATTAATTAGAAAACTCAGCATGTATCAATTTTCCATTTTGTATCTTACTTCAGTGCAAAATCCAAGTGTGAAGATGAAGTGGTCACTTGCATGGTCATCTGTCAGTCAACTCTTGTCCTTGGCTGTGAAAGTGGCAGACTCATGATAACACCTTTGGTTGAAGATGGCCTTGTGAAGGTTTGCTATGATCTGCAGTTTTTGTTCCCTCTAATATTTATTTCTATGAATATTCATGGCTGAATTTCCCAATTCAGCCTAAAAGGAAAGTCAGGAAAGTGGTGATTTCTCGTCGCCTCCAGACCATCAGCTGTGCACACTCAGCGCCAGTGATTTGCATCCGCGCACTAAGCCAATTCTCACGCGTAGTGTTGATTTCCAGAAATGAGCAAGCACTCATTCACGACGTGCCTCAGGTATGGCTGCGCCTTTTTCCAGTGAGCTTTGGTTTTTATCAATGATTTACATGTTTTTTCGTCACATCTCGTACATCGGGAGTTATGACAGTTTTTTGTGTGTTACAAATTCGTGTCGTTTATGATTAATTAGACCCATTGAATGTTGCCCTTATTTGATTTGGTTTGTTTCCCGGGATTATCACCAAATCAATGTGGCAGTCTGATTAACAAATTCACCTCAATTGAATACAATATGGTTTTCTATTGGATCTATAGCATTTGACCTCCTTTCCAATGCATGTCAATGCGCCTGCCCCACCATCCAATATATCCCACATGCATCTTTCACCAATAATTTTATTCTGAAAAGGTTTGGTTTTAATGGTTTACTTTTCTGTGGATTTGATTGAATGCAAATGAATGACATCTGCAAATATTAACTCCCCAGGGCCATCTTTACTGGTGCTACACGTTCTTTTCGCCTGCTTCAGCAATTTGCTGCCACAAACTTGGCATTTTTATCGGAGCTGAGAATGGCAGCGTCTTCCGTTTCTTGGAGGTGATTTCTTTGTGCGTCTCTCTTGATTTCCTAATCTGAATTGTCGTCATTCCATTTGTTGTTGTTGATGTTGTTGTTGTTGAGTTTACTTTATGATTTCAGGACCGTCTTCTGAATCCGTTCATGGAATTTGCAAACACACCCGTTCTCTCAATGGGTTTCGTTAAAAACGGTGGTTGGAATCTGTGCGCATTGAACGCGGGGTCCAATCATATCTCAATGAAGAGCATGAAACACAAAGAAAGAAACACAAGATTTGAGGCTCCGTGTGAATTGGCATCCTTTCTGGTTTGTACTCTCTTTTTCTCCTGCTCAGATTGATCAGAGGTCAAAGGTTAGATCGAGCAGTTTTGAGGTTCAGTTTCAGAGTTCATGACCCTATTGCCCATTGGCATGGTGAGGTATTGATTGTGAATCGTATAAATTTGTTACAATTATAATTATGCGGTAACTGACGTGCTGTCCAAATATCTACCGAAAGGAGTACGGAGTCTTCCAGGGCCTGTTTTTCGTATAACGCAAATTATGGTTTTAGCAGATATCCGTAAAACCACAAATTTTGTCACTTTCAGATCCAAAGCAAATTTTGCATTTCTGCGGCTGTTTCTTCCGTTTCCAAGATGTTCGTTCATGACAAAGCAGTGAGTTTCCTGTTTGTTAATTATATCTTTTTGTAATTACTCATAAAATTTTATTTGCAGACTGGAGACCTGCTTTTGTCTGTAGATCTCTCTGCTCCAGTCATCACCATGGCATCTCTCTCAAGCGGATGTCTTGGCAGTATTGCTGTTATCCTCGCAGACAAATCTGCCTTCACATTCAACTGCAAAGTTTGTTTGTTTTTGTTTGTTTTTGTTTTTTTTTCATAAATCTAATCACCCTGGCTATTTAATGTGTGGAGACTATAGACTTGTAAAATGTGATATGTACCAGATAGGGTAATAGCCTATCATGTCATTGCGAATATTTGTTTGTTCTATTACCATCAACTAGGGGAGCCATTTGCAAATTCAAATAATGAATCTGTTTGATGTAAAATTGTATAATTTTGTGCTCCGATTCTGCATTCTGAGATCATTGAACGGATAAATGGATAAAATCAGACATTGGTTGGCGAGTATAAAAGGTTTGACGTCCAGAATTAAGACTCATTTCTCATAATTATTTAACGTGGACAAATATCCTATATAATAGTCGCTCTTATATTGACCAATAGACGTCGTTATTATTTGCAATTTGACCATTCGCCACGCTAAATACGAGAAGTGGCTCCTGACTCTGGAATCAAAATGGCGTCCAAATCACCAGGGCAAACTTCAATGCCTCCCGCATTTTCCAAAAGCTCTGTGATTTGCGGCTTGCACAACGGAGTGAGTTTGTTGGCTTGGAATGTTCTCAGTTCTTTTGATTGCATTTTCAGTTCATTGTTTATCTGAGGAGCATTTCAATCTTGTACTTTGAATGTTGTAAATGTGCGAAGCAAGTGCAAAGAAAACAAGGAAAAAAAAAAGAAAAGGGAAAAGACAAGAAGACAAAGGCGAAAAAGAATAAAGTGTTGAATGTTTCGACAGAAGTTGAATTCATACAATCTCAAGGAGAAGAGGCTAATATTGAATGCCAGGTTGAGTGTGAACGGCCGCAAGTTCTTTTTGTTCAGTGTACTGTTAGAACAGGAAATTTTCGCGCCGTGTGGAATGTTAGCGATATATTCGCGGTTACGATTGATCGCGAAAATTAGATGTCCGCGAAATCTTGCTGGGTGATCGTATACTATATAACATTATACGCTATTATAATTATGGCCGTGAATAAAGGCCTCAGCCATAAAACCGCGAAATTTGCAGTCCGCGGAAATTTCTTCTTATACGTAAGTACTACTGCTTATGTACACACTAAATTTTCGAGCCAAAAGAAATGTTCTCTTTTTTTTTTTTTCGCGATCTAACTCAACCGTGAAAAAAATGTACACCACGAAAACAGGTGACTCGATATCTAGCACCAAAGAGAGCTCAGTGGTAACCATGGTTACAGCTCACGGCGTCAAATTGTTCATGCAACGTTGTCAATTCATGTATGCGATTTCGTCCTGAAAGTAATCAAGACAAGGAGTTCTTATTCACTTGAGATATGAATGATTTAATGAGCTGGCTAATCAACCGTTCTGTGCGTTCCTCTTTAATTCTTCCAGATTGGAAATTGCGGGATGCGTTTAAATCCCGAATGGAGTCGTATCAACAACCACATGCAACGTCATCACCCAGTTAAGTTTGATTGTGATCGGCGATCGATGGTGTGTCCCTGGAGAGGCTGCACCTGCATCATCACAGCCCCAGAGGTTTCTGATGTTCTTTTCTTCAATCGAATCCTTGATAGTTTAAGCAACTTAAAGTGGCTTGTATTGTAACTACCTTTTATTTCGCGTCGAAATTGCATGAAATATTGTGAGTTCTGTGTCAAAAGATGTTAATCTATTAATACGCAATGATTGATTCTGTTGATTATCTAGGTCTTTGTTATTTATTTTTGTCTTTCTTACAGGTTTGCGTGAGAAATCATCTGAAGAAACATTTCGTCAAGAATGTAGCAATGAGTTCAAAGAAGCAACTGCCACAAATTTCAATTTGAGAATCAAACCGTTTCATTTCATCTGTTTACATTTGTTTGTTTTGTTTGTTTGTTTGCTGTTATACCTTGAAAAAAAAATATCTATCTAACAAAAATGATGCATGAATCATGTACTATTTACTGATTCACATGTTGAATCTTGAGACCACTGTGCACCATTCAACTCAATGGTGATTACAATGCGTAAAATAGACCTAACGCTGTAACATTCATAA
>KB293132.1:26276-39902 GCA_000328365.1 Capitella teleta | reverse complement strand
AACGTGATACACACGTGCCGGTAATTGTACATATGCAGCTAATGGTTGATGAAGTTTGGTAACTTAATATGAGATTAGACGTTATGCAGTGGCTTTAATTAGGGTTCGTTAAAACAACATGATGTGCATGTATATCATGTTACTATGTAGGTTATTTTTGGTTAGGTTAGGTTAAGTTATTATTGGTTAGGTTAGGTGTAAATATTTGGTTATTTAACGTTAGGCAAACGTGATACACACGTGCCGGTAATTGTACATATGCAGCTAATGGTTGATGAAGTTTGGTAACTTAATATGAGATTAGACGTTATGCAGTGGCTTTAATTAAGGTTCGTTAAAACAACATGAGGTGCATGTATATCATGTTACTATGCAGGTTATTTTTGGTTAGGTTAGGTTAGGTTAAGTTATTTTTGGTTAGGTTAGGTGTAAATTTTTTGTAACGTTAGATAACGTTACAGTAACGTTACCTAACGTTACCATGGTAACGTTAGATAACGTTATTGCCCCCATCCTGAGTAACGTTAGATAACGTTATTTTGTAACGTTAGGGAAGGTTACCTACACGTGTCTCCCACGTTTGCCTAACGTTCTGTGTTTGCTGGGTTCTTTATTTCTGTGTTAAAGAGAAGCAGAAGCAGACATCCGGTCATCAAAACTTTAACTGAAAGTATCAATCCAATATATAGCAGGCTCAAGAGTTTAACTCATTGATTTTATAATTTTAACCGCCTATAGGAAAAAGCTTCAACAATCAAACTTCAACTATTTACACGTACGGTGCAAGGTTCGATGTACACATACATAATACATGTATTAGCAATTTAGTGTGCTACCCCATACGAGCACGCTTGCTACGCCACCTCTCGTCGCCTTCACCGACCCAGTGGGACGAAAGCCAAAGAGGTATCTATTGTTCCGCCTGTTTTTTTTCCCCCTTGTGAACCAGGTTTGCAGCTCCGACACCTCGTCCCACGTATTTGTCCCTCAGTCACCGATTTCTTTGGTTCTCGATCAGTTTAGTCGAACGTTAATCTTGGATCGAAGCACGGCATTGACAAGTGTACGTCGGGGTAATATTTGTGTTAAATAACATGATATACCGTCTGCTTATCAGCTTGATTGGTTGAACTTTGCGGACCAACCATGACAACCAGCTTAGATGTGCGTTATGAATAATAGAAACCCCGAGTTTTGCGTGTTTTGAACCACTCAATATTGCTGCAACCACTCAATATCATAACGTATCACATCTGTGAGTTCGCTGGTTCCCTTCACAGAATTGAGATACATGTTAGGCAGAATGTCTCTTATGACTAATTATCTTACCAAGATTCGTTGGTTCTGAATTGTTCAAATGTATTTGGAATTTTGTATTCTGAGTATACATATAGAACCTAACAGACATTATTTTATCAGATTAACCAACTCACTAATTAATAAATTTACCCACGGCGGCTGATAAATAAATACATAATGATTCAATGCCTGCATTACATATACAAGTCCGGCCTGTATTTGGAGTCGAGTATGTGTCCTGACTATGATTAATAACCAGTGGAATTTTGTGCACCGCATATGGGTGCGACCTCGAAATTAATTTTTAGGATCTAAACTGGCGTATTTCGGCAATCTAGGCATAATATTAGCACAATCTAGTCAAACTCGATGATTCCATAAAATCTACACATCATTGCAAAGCGTTGAATTGTTTAATTGCCATACTGGAAAATAGTTCGGCTCAGCGATATTATTCTATAGAGTGGGCCAAGAGTAATATTTATCTACTTACTATTTTATTTATTTATTTATTTATTTATTTATTTATTTATTTATTTATTTATTTATTTATTTATTTATTTATTTATTTATTTATTTATTTATTTATTTATTTATTAGGGTTTTTTTTTAGTTTTTTTTTTTTTTTGATACCTCTATCTTATTGGAGAGAATTTATTGATCTTACGTTTATTTTTAAATATTTTAAATGCCACATTAAAGGGAGGGAGAACTGGTTAAAAATTGACTTTGAGTCGTTATTTGATGCACCATAAATGATTCCTATGCCTGGCCCACACAAGGAATATCATCGCTAACGATTTCGCGGGCGATATATTGCTAACTAGGCGTGACGTCAGCAGCTGTGATGAAACACCGAGTTCCCCATCTGTTACAATGGGCCTCGTCATATCAGCGTGTCCTGCTACTAAACCCTTGGATATTTTTTTATTTTCTTTTCGGAAATAGATAGAATAATCATTTTGCCACCAGTCAGGCGCGAAAAAAAAATATGTTTCGCTATTTTTCTTATTTTAACAAGCGATTTTCTAGGACACCTACCATGTTTCTCATCCTGAAACAGTAAAAAGGTCAGCCAGAGTGCACCACGCATGCGCTTTCGTTTCGTAAACAACAAAGATGTCCTTTTATGGCGAAGATGCTCTGCTCTGATTGGCTGAAATCGATAGCTTCACCAGGGGAACGGAACCAATCAGCCATCAGCCAAACCAAGCCATCAGCTGACGTTTGCCTCCTATACTTCGCAATGGAAGCCATTCTCCCATAGGCGCAATGCTAACCCCGATATTCGGAATGCATTATTTCCTTACGCTTGCATCCAGGCATGGTGTTCTTGGCACTGAATGCTATCAATTGGTGCTATGAGTCAATAGAACATCACTTAAAATTTAGTTCCCCATCCCTTTAATGTTGACTTCAGCGATGAAGTCCGAATTTTAGACAATTATACACGTGTATTCTTAGATCCGCTAATAAATGGTTTGCTTTTATTTGAACATGATATAATAATAATAATAAAAATAAATTTATTTTATAATAAATTTATTTTATAATAAATTTATTTTATTTTATAATAAATTTATTTTATAATAAATTTATTTTATAATAAATTTATTTTATAAAGCGCAAAATCCATAAAAATGCTCTTAACGCTCTTTACATAAAAAACAATAATGACATGGATAAAAATGAAATTAATAAAACAAAAGTGAAACACTTATAAAAAATTCTGATAACTTGATCGTTTTTAATTCACATGACATTACTATTTTTCTTCATTTTCACTTTTATTTATTCTCATTATATATATTTTTTTTTTTTTTTTTTTACCAAATTTACTTTTTGATGTGAATATTTTTTGTGGGTTTAAATATTCACTGTTGTCGTTTTTATGGCATGAATAAATAAATTAATTAATTTTAATAAATTAATTAATTGCGTTTCAATGGTAGTGCGCTTATCCGAAAAAAGTGATACAAAACAGGTTGCATTGAAATAGACGCAAAGATGAGAGAAAAAAAGACTTGCCATGGTTAGTTTAACATGTCATGCTACTATTCTTTCCATTCCAATTCTAATTCTTTCGACGTTGGTGCTGAATCTTAGCGGTAATTAAAGCATTTAATTGCATAAATTGATTATTAATATTGATTTAATAATTTTTTCTAAATTTATGAGTTGAGTAAATCGTGTGCTGTTGATTGAGTCATCGAAGAAAATTTTATATTTCAAAATTTTAGTCTGTTTTTGGTCACAATGCATTTTAAGCAGCACTTGGCCTATTTCGTCGCTTTGGTATCCCAATGAACAAAGTTTGGTACCGAATATTTTGAATTTGCAAATGATTGTAAATTAGTGAATTGCACTGATCAATGAGACAAATTATTTTGCATTACCACTGAAAGCTGGAAGGTCAAAGGTCGAAGGTCAAGGTCGCAGGGATTTTTCAAAGTTTCAAATTCGATCGCTACTAGCTCATAAACTAGTTATGCTTGCAACTTGTAACTGGCATCAAATGATTCAGTGCATCAATATACCGTTCTTTTGTAATCTTGCATAATAACAATTATTACTATTTCAAATGCCGATAACTCGATGTTTATGTATGTTGTAGTTTTGCAATTTGCAGAGTATATGCCTCACAAACACCTCAGTTCAAGGTCATTGCGTTAACTGTAAACCCAGGAATGTTATTACGACGGTGATCATACTTCTGACATGCAAGGCACAAAATCACATGAGTCGCACACATAAAATTTTCTCGATTCTTTGTTATCTCAGTTGAATCAGTAATGCTTAAACATCTGTGACCAGAGATCATGAGTCAGAATCCCGTGATTCTGTTTACATGTATATTTATTATTTAAATATATTTAATTTAAGCAGATATATCCCTTGATATAATTCACTGATTACTTGAATATGTATTGATCTGGAATTACCATACAACTCCCTGTAAGGTGTGCCAGCGATAAAACCATCCCTTCCAACGGGTAAGTTGTTATTGTGATTTTGTTATTGAAGCTAGCGGTGAAACGTGTCATAAATTCGTGTAGGCCTATGTGAGTACGCTGAGTACGCATTTCTGGGATCGTTCTCTTTTTTTTCTTCACAGTCATTACGCAAAATGGGACACTATGTGATGGTGTTCTTGGCACTTATTGGGTTGGGTCATTCGATTCCTGATTGGTTAACAACCGACATCACCATGACAACAGAATTGACGAAAACTGAACGAGGAACACTACGGTTGACCAATGGAATCATCTATCGTGAATTCACAATGATGCCAGATTTTGGCACCCTTGACTTTTACTCAAAAGAGAAACAATCGTCCGTGCTTCGGGCATTGAGTCCGGAGGCTGTGATCACGATTGGCGACCATCAATACAACATTAGTGGGTTGGAGGGGAAGATCCCCAGAGCATACCTCAACCGAACTGCTCTAGCTTCCGCCCTGACCGTAAACACAAATTCTTTCCATTACGTCACTCACAGAACGATGCAACCAGAAGCTCCGTACAAGTACAAACCAAGAAGAGGGGCTCCTAAAGACCTAGCATGGCCGCCCAGAGGACTGCGCCTGGATGTGATGTTCAGAGCCCCATCCAGTGCTCCGAAAGAACACCAAAATGTAAAGGTTGTGGTCCATTTTGAAATGTATGATGGTATTCCTCTCTTGGCGAAATGGTTGAGTGTTTATTATGGAGACCATTGGGCTAACACTGATAGAGCAACACTGGAAGTATCAATTGATGTAATTGAGCAGCTGGCAGTCAATTGGCAGTGGTCCGAACAAGGTTACAACTGGATGGACGTTCAAACTGACCAGCCGCACAACCGAGAGGTGATCTGGGATACTGACCCTTCCCAAACAGAAATGCCTGGCTCATTTGAACCAAGACTGATCTGCCGGTATTCCCATCCTTCCAAACTGCCTCTTGACCAGCCGCTGGATTCTTTCCGTGTTCATGAAATGTTGCACGGATCATCAAGCCCTGAACGAATTGGTTTAGCCAAGCGAAGAAGGCTCCGCCTGCTCGCTCCTCAGACTCAAGAGAATCCAATATTCTTCCATATGGTGGATTCTAATTCACTCGCAGTTCGTAAACTGATTGACCAAATGGAAGAAGTTGGCTTTGAGATGCTTATTTATAGTTTCAAATCGGGATTTGACTTTGAATCTACAAACGAAACGTACATCGAAAATTTGGCCCAAGACGTTGCATATGCCAACAGCAAAGGGATTGAAGTCGGTGGCCACGATCTCCTGGTATGGGATAAGGACAAAGAAGGATTTCCATCCAAGTGGGTTGCTGACACAAAAAGTTCGTACCATGGAGCTTGCATGGCCTCAGGGTGGTACGACCACATATTGGAACAGTACACTAGCATCATGAAACGTACTGGCATGACCATGATCGAGGCAGATGGTCCATATCCTGGGTATGGTTGTTATTCTTCCAACCATTCTTACCACAAAGGCTACCAAGATTCAGTCTACATGCAAACAAAACTGCAAGGACAGTTCTTCAAAGTTCTGCATGAACGTGGTGTGTACATCAACCAGCCCGACGCTTACTTCTTCTACGGAGCCAACAAAGCAGGTTGGTGAAAACTAATGTGACACTTTATCATATAATCTTTACCTAATTTTGCAGTGATGGGGTACAAAGAGTCCCAGTACGCCCTTCCAAGATGGCAGGATCTAAGCGTGAGCCGCCAAGGAATGTTCGACGATACTTTTCAATTCACACCGACAATTGGTTGGATGATCGTCCCTTTGGTAGATTACAAAACACAAGCAGGGGCAGATGGAATGTTTGAACCTTTATCAGAAAACATCAAGTCCTATGAGTGGGCTCTTGCACAATACCTAGGTGCTGGCGTGGCTGCGTGTTACCGTGGATTTAGGCTTTATGATACCAACGAAACAAAGGTTGTGGTTAAGAAATGGGTGGACTTTTACAAGAAGTATCGTGAGATTCTCAGCAGTGACATCATTCATGTGCGGAGGCCAGATATGCAAAGCCTGGACTGTTTTATGCACGTAAACCACCGACTATCCCACAGAGCACTGGCTATGGTGTTCAACCCAACTCTGCATACACAAGCTATGAACCTTACCCTTCCGTTGTATTATACAGGGCTGAATGACAAAGCATTGATCAGAAGAGAGGAAGGTCAATTGGTAGAGTTTCTACTAAACAGGGACTACAAGATGGAGGTCGAAGTGGAATTAGAACCTTTGGAAATAACGTGGTTCGTGGTCGAACAAAGTGATTCATTTTGTGGAAACAGTCTTTTTGTGGGATAGGGACCATTAAACGTGATCATCAACTTTTGTCCTGGGGCACGTCTTAATTAATAAGCAATTCAACACTTAATATTGCATTCAAGTAATAGTAGTTTAGCCATAAAAGAGATCAACGTAAGTTAAAAATACAGGTAATGAATAAAACAATATATTTATCTTGTTTGGGGTTGGGGTTTGTTCTAGTCGTTTAGAGTCACAGCAAGATTATATATAATAGTACGTGTCCAACATTAAATGTAACAATTTTAGGAAGCAAACTAAAATTTTATTGAAAACATCTTCATTACATCTGAGATAAGGTCATATTGCACTTGTGCAATCTTAATCGTGAGGGAACTGCAAAATCGATTATAATTGATGTTCATGTATATTTCTTTTTTAAGGGCAGTGGCATACTTCTTATATATGTTTCAAATTCACTTACAAATGTTTGTTTTGAAATATAGAAGAGAAATTCGTATACATTCACTTCACGTTTGATTATTTACGTTGTATTAATCATAATAAATATAGCAATAATATTATGCATGCGTTAAAAAATCATACAATTGTAGCCTTCAAGCATGTTGAATACTTGAAACTATGAATATTGGATAAGATCGATAAGCAAAATGCTCCCCTGTATGTCCTTTATTCTGTGCATTTAACTAATGTTTCAAATTTGCTGTGTCAATTAAGTTTTCGGAAAATATATTCAAATAAACACATGCAAATACATACCCTCTACTGAATGTATTTTAGCGGTCAGCACATCACTCATGTGCGGAGGCCAGATATGCAAAGCCTGGAGGGTTTCATGCACGTAAACCACTCTCTGTTCCACATATGTTCCAATAGCATTTCACAATGGTGATTGTTAATGGTTTTCAAAACACAAGACACAAGACTATAATCACTGGCTTTCAAGTTTGAAGATAGCCCCGCATACAATAGAACATATGGCTATGTGTTTCTATTATTCTATGCATTTAGTTAATGTTCCAAATTTGCTGTGTTAATTGGGTATTCGGAAAATACGTTCAAATAAATACATGCAAATATTTTAGTGGTCATTATACTATGTTTTACCTTTGAGACTCTAATTGATGAAATTCTTGCAAGAAAGCAGTCATGCATGTGCATATATACATAGAAGTACTTTTTCCATTTTGAAAATTTTATCAACTGATCGGGCCACGGGCATTATGATTGTGAATTCGCAGCAGCATTTAGCATGTGACGAATCTATATCGATGTTAAGCACCTCGATATAACAGAACCCTGTGACAAAACTATGTTTTATGCCTAAAATTGCCTATCTATACCGACACTGCTGATTTATTTTTCAGCTTGATTGCCAACCATCGGCGGCCTGTGTGACGCGTTAATTTCTATTGTATGCGGGGCTATCTTCAAACTTGAAAGCCAGTGATTATAGTCTTGTGTCTTGTGTTTTGAAAACCATTAACAATCACCATTGTGAAATGCTATTGGAACAAAAAGCCAGTGACTAAATGAACTTGAGAGACACAGCAGATTCCAAATAAAACTCCAAGTTCACAAGAAGTGCAGAGCCAGTTGACTTTGTCTGTCAATGAACCTCCTATGGTGTTAACTTTGACTGCAACCCTGTTGATTAATTTCCGCCGCGTTAACTCTGATCGCTAGAACGATTTTCCTTAAAGCTCCTTGCTCCGAGCGCGGAGCTGTCCTTTCAACCCATCGTGGCAAGGGCTGCATGACACGTGTGTATTAAATCGTTAAAAACGTGGGGCCGATTCCAGAAAGAAACTTAACTTTGAGACCTAAGTTAAGTCCTCCTTTCGTTAAGTTAAGTTTTCAAGTTAAGTCGATTCCACAAACGCATTTTTGCTAAACTTAACTTAAGTAGCGTAAGTCGGATTTGGCTATCTGCCAAGGAATGTATAACACATGGCGAGACATTTGATCAGTGGTAAACGTACCTTACAAAATGACTTTTATGAACTGTTTATGATTTTTCAAAAATTTTATCGAAAACGAAAGCATCACAAACGCGAAACGCGAAATGCGAGTGTATATGTAATGTATGTAATTTTATTTTCACTGAATTATTATTATTATTATTATTATTTTCACTAAAATCACTTTGATGTTCAATGAAGAACGAATAGACATATATATATAGCATCGTTGATTCCTAATCATAACGCAACAAGTGCCCTTTTCCCGCTTTACAATCATAACGTTTTTTGTTTTGTTTCTTCATAACGCTTTTTTTCATAACGCCTTCCAGAGCATTGCTCCTGTCTGGAAGGCTCCTTCTAGGTGTTGACACCATAGCATTAATTCGGCGTCTTCTGATCGGCCATCATCTGCGCCATGTTGAATTCACTAAGTTTGATTTAAGTCAGGTCGAGAGGTCACTTAAGTTTTGTAGAGTCTAGAGGACTTAAGTTTGTTTCTGGAATCGTTTTAGTCAACTTAACTCCTCCCGAACTTAGTTTTACCACTTAAGTTTCTTTCTGGAATCGGCCCGTGATCTCTAATTAGCATTTAGTCAATTGAAAATTCGCACAATTTAAGATTTAATGATTTGCAAACAGGTGGGCGTTGGAAAACGATGCGAGGATAACACACCACACACTGCGACAAGCTGCGACACGAAGTGCATGAGATCAAAGAATAGTTATGATGGCGACAACGGCTTATCGAGTCAAGGCGGGGAATAAGGGAGATAAAAGACCATGCGTCAGAGACAATTTTCATCAGATTCACATCGTTCTCTACATGGTCATCTGACTCATCTCCTGTCACCATGAAGTGATTTGCCACTACATCCTCCACATATCTCCGTCAGTTAAGCTCCAATGTGCGCAGTTCACCCCTCAAGATAAGAAAGTGATCTGCCTGTACAAGCTCAACCATCCGTCAACCATGGCGTCACAACAGAACGTTGCATAGCACTTCAGCAAAACGTGGGACAAGGCTGCTGGACGAATCACGATTTCAGACATCTTGAAGGTCAAAGACAAGCGGCTAGCTGCGGAGAACAATGTATATGTACATGTATTGAAGACCATATTACATTCCAAAATAAAGAGATCGTATGAAATAAAAATGCGTTTGTGCATTCATAACGTCCTGCGACCATAACGCGTTCATAACGTTTACATTATGAGTAATTTTTTTTACTCCTGAGAGACCTTCTTTGTGGAACCGACGGCCGCGCATAACGACACAAAATTGGCTGTGACGAATGCTGGCGTTATATCGAGGCTCCTCTGTATAAGATCACCCAGAAAGATTTCCTGGGCATCTAATTTTTGCGGTCGATCGTGACCACGAAAACAGCGAAAATGTCATGTGGCGCGAAAATGTTCTATTCTACAGCATATGGCAGACCATATGCCGCATATTTATACGGCATTAGATAGGCCTAGATCCACCTGTAAAAAATGATGCGAGCCTCGAGCATCTGATAGTGAAAATGCACGGTCCCTTCGATCTTTCAACCGGCATCGCAACGAAGTTAGTGTCATTTCCGGTGCTGAGCGTTGTGTATTTTGTTCAATAAAAAAACGAGAAAAACTCTGTTATTCAGGCATTTGTGCTGTGTCTTTCACCATTCCTGTAGTTGCTGAATTTAGAACGTCCAGTTTTTGTTGTTTTGTTAAGGTAGGAATTGCTGAATTATGTCTGAGTCTGATCGGTCTCACAATTGTCCCCAACTCCCCGATCCTTAATCGCTGACCCGCTTGATCGCTTTTTCTGCTTTTTGTCAAGTGACAGAGTCCCCATTTCCGCCAAGAGTAATCGAGCATGTATTTATGGTGCTTTAGGCTTATCTAATGCCGCACAATGGTTTGCCCTAAAAAGCTCGCCTATCATGAAAAATCGCCTTTCATCCACAATAATATAAATATTACAACAAGATATTATAACCGGCTGAGTGTGGAGCTTTGCAGCCAGTAGAAGCAAAAAGAAGCGGTTTACCGTCGGGCGAGGTCTGTATACCTCGCCCGATAATCTGTGCTACAAGTTCAGTACAAGCTGACATATGATACTACACTAATTCCACAAGTGTAACTGATCTGATTATCAGTTACAGTTTGGCATTGTCGCCCCAATAGCGCACGTTGTGGTTTAGTATTGAGAGGGGATCGTCGAATCGAATGACCCGAGATGGCCAAAATGGGTATAACTTATGTGTTACCAATACCTTATGATGTAACAAGAGTTCAAGTTACTTAAAACACAATAAAGTTGGCAATAATAACATCGCCTGCCGAGAGCGCTCGGGTTGTGAGTTTCCGGTGTTGTGAGCATGCGCAAAAGATGTAAACAATAGCACGTTTCCTGGACACCTAACGTTATGACCAAAGATGTCGTAAACATTATGACCGTTATGATTCTGGGGGAAGGTGAACATGCTGGATTTTTTCCTACGTTTTTGCCGTCATCAACTTCACAATCGACGACAGGCAGATAACAGAGCGCTGAATTGGCTTCTCTCTCATCGTTACCTTTAAAGTTAACATTAAACTCTGGTGACAACGATTTAATGTGCTTGCGAACGTATTTCATTATTGATAAACAGACACATGTGTGACCACGTCTTATTGTTGTTGAAGAAGTCACATGACGTAATTATGTGATATAAACACAAAATGGCGAATTAGCCGAAGCGTCATCCTTTCGAAAAAAAATATCGCATATTCTTATTTGTAGCTTCGATCGCTCGGATAAATCGTTCGTAAGAGGTGCAATGTTTAAACTAATTATATAACGGTTCTATTGAGTGTATTCCTAGGTGTGCAATGCTTGCAATGGCTCTCAACGAGCACGCGCTATAGCTCTAAATGAATCCGATATGTGCCTGTAATGTAGTGCATTTATGCAAACAGATATTTCAGGCACACTTGTGGGCTTAATACTACACTACTAGATACTAGATAGCACAGATAAATCGGGCGAGGTATGCGGACCTCGCCCGACGGTAAACCACTACTTTTGCCGTATACTGACTTTAAGGCTCCACACGCACCCGATCGCATGATAAATACACACATATCTGACAAATCCTTGTGTTTAAGCCCATCAGGCGTTAGATGGTATATTTATGCTCCAAGAAAAAACAATATGAGCCAGTGCCATCATGTCAAACTTACATTAATTAAAACCCGCCATGTTGCGAGTGACGTCACTCAGTGCTTGCGCACTGCGCTGTAAACAAGCGCGCATACTTCACTTTCCCGCTGAAACTTCTCTCACGACTTTCGAATGAAAATAAATAATTGTTCATAAACATGCATCATTGGTGATGCACAAAATATTGCATGATAATGTTTACGTATTCCTTTTCGAAGACACTGTCATAATCTCGTTTCGCAACTGCATGGAAAGATGTTGAGCTGCTCAGCGCGAGAAAATTGTATGCACATAGGTGTATGTTTACTTTGCACTACGCAGGTGCGGTGCTCTGGTTTATTTATAACACGTGGAGAGCAGGTCATGTGACACAACAATCGGAAAGCGGGGAGAAACCTGTTATGTCACATTTTTTGTTGCGGATCCAGTTTAAGTAGGTTTATGGGACTGGTTTTGCACGCAATTTAGTACCAGGCTCTACCTTACATGACTCTGCAGCGCCCGGTACCTTCATAAATCTCATTACAAGCGTAGAATTCTAGAAAATTGTGATTCGCAAACTGAGCTTGAATACGTTTACCATACAGCTGGACCCGTGGGTCTTGCTGTAGTATGTTGGCTAACTACTAGACTACATCTGTGGGCTAATTTCTTGATGCACTGAATTTGAGAGGTTTAAAATCTCGCTTTCTTCTCGCATTCAATGTCAGACTGTGGTGACGTGATAACAGTATTTCTTCTATTGTTAACAATGGGAGCCATTGAGTGAACAGATCTTTCAGCAGTTTTCACAAGAGAAATCTCGCACGTATGTCGTTTCAAGCTATTCTGCTTGAGTATGAAATTTGTATTTTAATTTGTCTTAAATATTATTCCTGGGTTACTGAAATTGGTCTCACATCACTCACAAAAGCCAATAAAATTGATTTAAAAGGTGTCCGAAATGATCAGAGGTCCTCTTTAATTCCAACTCGAACAAGCTGTATATTTTGTCTGGTTGTCTTACAAATGACGTTCTCTTTTCCAGATCCCTGAACCATGAAGCCTGAACAAGAGCGTTTGATGACTGTCTTGAAAGACACCATCACTTTACTCTGCAAAAACAGTTTATCCTTTGAGAAGCAGCTGGTCATTCAAGGATTGATCTGCATTTCGGTCGACAAAGAAGACGTTCTTGTGGTGCAGGTCAATGACAACGTTGGCGAATCCAGTCACGACCCCTGCCTCTCCTGTGGCCACGTCAGCAATCCTCGTCCCACGATCAAACCGCCAGACAATCGCAAAAGACCGAGGACCCCTGATCCGGACTCAGAGCTCCCCTCCCCCTCTAAGTCGTCCCGTAGCGATGACATTGATGACGACGACAGCAATCTGGAAAATGATTACAAACTTTTGCCCATAAAGAAAGAGGAAGTTATTGAAGACGACGACGACGACGAAGATTTGGTGTTAATCGGAGAAGAACTAGCAAAGCACTCAACGACCCCTACACTGACAGGCACCAGCAATCAAATATACAACCATGAAAACTCATTCAATTCAAACGAAAACTCATTCATCTCAGGATTCATGCAAGGAACACCTTCCCAGATCAACGCCACAGCCTCCGCCAGCCAAGCAGACAACGCCACAGCCCCAGAAGGATGGGATCAGAACCTCATGCAAGGCAGTGCTTCAGGGTCAGAACCAGCCATGGTACGTCTGCTTCAAGATGTCTCTCTCTTATTTATTTTTGAAAGTGTACTGAAATATTGCAGCTCTGGTTATGTGTAAAAGATAAATCTCGGTTACGTGTAATCTGGTGAATTCTTGAGATGAGTTTTGACTGCGATATTTCAGCATTGTAGTTACTGTGGAATGACTCTGGATGGTAATGCGAAATATATTTATTTTACTAGTTT
>KB293112.1:435112-450889 GCA_000328365.1 Capitella teleta | reverse complement strand
TTTGGGGTTTCCAGACAGTTCATCCAAATTAACCATAATCCACTAAATCGCTACGGTGGTTAGAACCACGCTAAGCTGAGACTCTATAACCAGTTCTATACTCTTATTCTTTCTCTGCAGTAGTACGCAGTTATTAAAAGATGGCCGCGCATCGAATCAGTGTCAGTCAGACAATAACATCGGCTGCATAATGAAGATTGCTGTTGTTTTCACTGTAATAATGTGTCAAGTGGCTTCTTCTTGTCAAGGTGAGTGCACTTCGAAATTATGTTTTCGAATATTTGTTTACTTTTGGCATGGGGAATTCATGCACGGACTAGTAGTAATGTCTTTTACGTTTTCTTATTATATTAGGTTAGAGCTTAAATTATAATTTTTTTTAGCTCATTGATTTGATGAAGAATCCATAATTTGCATATTATCATTATTTTCTATCCACATCGGTCTATATTATGCAAAAGTTGAGTTGCAAACCCATATAGTTTGTGTGGAACAATCATAACGCACTTTATGTTTATTACTTTATATTAGTAAAGTAGGTCGACCTAGTTGTATCGTGCATCGTGTCGTGTGTCCATCATATTTTACATGGTGATCAGAATCATGGGATATCTCCACTCCTACTGACCATCCGACATCTATCTTTCTCTGCTCGAACGAGAAATGGATTTTAAAAGCCCCAGTGTGCAGCAGGTGAAGATAAGAACTCGTATGACATTGTGATCGGGAAATTTGATCTACTTTTCAAAGGTCAAAAACGCACGGTATTTTGTCGACATCAGTTCTGGGCATACAAGCGACCAACGGGGATTACGTTTGACGAGTTCCTCGTGAATCTACAAACCCTAGCGCAACTGCGTGAGTTTACTGAAAGGTACAACATGATTAGAGATAAAATCATCTTCACGATCGCTAAAACAGCGCTGAAAGAAAGGATGCTTCGAGAAGAAACTCTAACGCTCAACAGAACCATCACTCTCTGCAGAGCTCATGAAACAGCACAAGGCGAGTTGGAATCGATGGCAGCAACTGCTCACACTGACCAAGCTCTTCAGAATGAAGATGTTCAGTTTCTAATGAGTGAATGATTGGGGTTTTACGGCTCCACCCAACCCGTTCGGGTGATACGGGCGCCAGAACAGAAGGCCCGGGACCGGGGTTTCCCCCTACTCTTATCGATAAATCCCAAGGGTTCTTTATCCTGCATACCACCATAGACAGTAGTACACAGCGCCCGGCCTTGTTACGCAGTTGGTCAGCACTGCAGAGTCACCGAAGAATTACAATTGTAATTCACAATCATAACGCCCGTGGCCAGATCGGGTCTCGAACCCGGGACCTCGACCCCCACGGTCGGCATAGGATTGTAGTCAGCGGTTTAACCCACTGCGCTATCCGGTGCCCCTTGTTCAGTTTCTAAGAAAAGGAAAGAAGTTCCAACCCAAGAACCGACCTCAGTTCAAACCTCATCAGGACACAGCCAATGTTACAACAGCCATGTGGATCTTGTGGTTCAAAGCATGAAGCCAAGCGCTCTGCGTGCCCGGCTTTCGGAAAAACGTGTCATAACAGCAAGAAGGCGAATCACTTCAGCAAAATGTGTTGCGCTAAGCAACGAAAAAACTCCAATCATGTACATGCCGTACAAAGCGATGAACTCGACTTCACCATCGACAGCGTCGAATCATCACTCAAAAGTAATGAACTGCATGTGATGGCACACATCAATGGCAAAGATATCGAAATGAAAATCGATACCGGCGCAAAGTGTAATGTCATGTGTATTCGAACATACAAGCTGGTGAAACAAGATCAAGATCGCATTGACTCAAGTGCAACATGCAATCTCATCGCATTTGGTGGAAGCGCAGTGAAAACCTTAGGCACTGCACAACTCTCATGCAGAGTATCCATTCAGGAAGAACCGTGTGACATAACATTTCATATCGTTGAACAAGCAGCCGTGACATTGCTTGGATTGCGAGACACCTTGCTCTTGAAACTCCTGCAACCATGTGACTATGTGTATGAAATAGCTGAAGTGGAAGACAGCTCAGCGCTCCACCGAGATGGCATTATCAAACAGCACCCTTCACTGTTTGATGGTAAACTTGGCAATATGCCAGTCACATACAAGATGCGACTCAACCTGGACATCGCTCCTGTTGTTCAATCTGCAAGAAACATACCAGTTGCACTCAAGGACAAAGTGAAACTGAAACTCAACTCAATGTGTGAACATGGTGTCATATGCCCTGTGAAGGAGCCTACGGATTGGGTATCCACCATGGCCCTGTCACAGAAGAAGGATGGATCGATTCGCATCTGCATAGATCCTCACTTTCTCAACAAGGCTCTACCTCGACCTAGACACCCGCTGAAAATAATTGAAAGCGTAACTGCTGATATACCTGGTGCCAAGGTATTCAGCACGCTCGATATATCCAACGGCTTCTGGACGATTGGATTGGACAAGGCTTCGTCGCTACTCACTACATTCGCAACCCCCTTTGGGAGGTATCGTTTTCTCCGTATGCCATTTGGGATCACCTCTGGCAGTGAGGTATTCCAGCAAGCAATGGAAACGATGTTTGCTAATCTACCATGTGAAATAATTGTTGACGACATCCTTGTCTACGGAAGAACCATCGACGAACACGACAGGAAACTGGAAGCGGTTCTGCGACGCGCGGAAGAGCTCAATCTGAAGCTGAATCTCCAAAAGTGTAAATTTCGTGTATCGCAAGTGTCCTATGTAGGTCACGTTCTCACATCATCTGGTTTGAAACCAGATCCTGAGAAAATCAGTGCAATCCTCAACATGCCTGAGCCTGAAGATCAGAAATCGCTACTTCGCTTCCTTGGTACAGTGAACTATCTGGCAAAGTTCATCCCAAACCAAAGTGACCTCACTTCTCCACTTCGAGAACTCCTCCATCACGACGTGAATTGACAATGGATGCCACACCATCAATCTGCTTTCGACAAACTTAAAGCAATACTCACCTCGACACAAGTGCTTCGCTACTTTGACGTTCACTTACCAGTCATGTTGACCTGTGATGCTTCGCAACACGGATTGGGTGCTGCATGCCTCCAAGAAAATCAACCTGTAGCCTACGCTTCTCGTTCTCTCACTGATACAGAAGATCGCTATGCACAGATAGAAAAATAACTTCTGTCTGTGGTGTTCGCATGCACAAAATTTCACGATTTCATATTCGGACAGCACATCACAATCGAAACCGATCATCAGCCGCTGATCGGCATTCTCAAGAAACCCCTACACGCTGCCCCTGCTCGCTTGCAGAGAATGCTGATGCGACTTCGCAAATATGACTTCACGCTCGTGTACAAGAATGGCAAAGATCTACTGCTTGCCGACATGCTCTCTCGAGCACACCTGGATACGTCGGTGTGCGATTCAGTGCTCAACGATGATGATTATGAAGTAATCACATGTTACCCTCTTTCCTGTGGTGCTACAGAAAGGCTCGCTCTTGAAACTTCAAAGGACACAACGCTCCAGCAGTTACGCAAGATCATCTTGTACGTGCCCATGGTGATCCGCTCTTTATTTCTCTGTGCTCGACGAACTCACATGTGTGAATGATATTCTCATGCGTGGAGAACGCGCCATTGTGCCCTACAACCTCCGCGAAAACTATCTGCAGCAAATTCATGCTGGACACCCGGGCAAAGAAGCAGGGCAAGGTATACCATGTATTGGCCCTCCATGATGAAAGAAATCGAAAATCTCTGTGAGTCATGTGCTGTGTGCTGCAGCATGAAACCTCATCAACAGAAGGAACCAATGATTTCGCACCCTACTCCATCACTTCCATGGTCATCTCTCTCAGCTGATCTCTTCGAATGGAATACTCAGCATTATCTCGTCGTCGTTGACTCGTACTCTGGATGGTTTGAGTTTGACTATCTCTCAGACATCATCTCAAGAACAGTCATCGCAAAGCTGAAACGTCAATTTGCAACTCACGGCGTTCCGAAATCTCTAACAACAGATAATGCAAGACAATTCACCTCCGATGAATTTCGTCAGTTTGCTCAGTTGTACAACTTCAAACACCAGCAGTCCCAACTACCCACAAGCCAACGGGCTAGCTGAACGTGCTGTTCAGTCCGCAAAGAAACTGCTAAAAAAAAACAAAAACGAAAAAGGATGGCTCCGATCTCTGCCTCAATTTGCTGAACTTACGTAACATTCCTCGAGAAGGACAGATTGGATCTTCTGCGCAACGCATGTTTAGCAGAGTAACCCGCTATACGCTACCCATCACTGAGACACAATTGAAGCCAAAAGTGCTGAACAACAAACAGGTACAGAAGCAACTCACTCGCAAGAAAGAACAACAGAAAGCAAGCTTTGACAAGAATGCAAAGGAACTTCCCGCTCTGAAGCCAGGACAGACTGTACGGATGCAAACCAACTCTGGTTACGACAGACTTGCACTTGTGAAAAGCACTCACGAAAACCCCGGATCATACATCGTCACAGCCAAGGACTACCGCCGCAACAGAAGACATCTGCTCAGAACAACTGAAGAACCTCGCGCGCAACCACACCTCCGGCCTCACCAAGTGTGTGCGTCCGTATCAAGAAGAATGCTGTTCGGCGTACAGACACTCCCTCACCGCGTGTGACACGCAGTGGGCCAATCACTCGACCAAACCCCAAGTATATCAATTAATTGTATACTTGTGTGCCAATCATTTTTATATGTGCTTGTGAAAGTTTCACCTCAATATTGTTGTGTGATTGATCCCGCAACAATGTTTGTTACTTTATATTAATAAAGTAGGTCAAGCCGACCTAGTTGTATCGTGCATCGTGTCGTGTGTCCATCATATTTTACAGTTTGCATATTATTCTTCATATTGCGATCTCTTTTACAATTTGTGGGCTTCCCCTTTTTGCAGACAACCAGGACTTGGCCTACTAGTAATGATCTCCACTACTACCTATATTATTGTATGTTTCATTTAACATGTGTCATGTATGCATAGGCGTTTTGAGCACCTCCTTTCATTCTCGTCATCACCTATCTATAATTGAATTCTTGTTTTTCATCATTCTAGCGTCAGGCGACAATGGAGCTGGTCACCGTGGCCCACCGTGCCCAGAACAAACCCTCTGCAAGAATGGAGGCACCTGCTATGAAAGCGAACTGGGACAATTATGCGTGTGAGCTATTATTTATTATGATTCATGATCATTATTTTTGTCAAATTTTACTTTATTATTAGCACTCTGCGTAAAACCACCACCTATAATATCATGGCTGCTTCGCTTACTTAAGTGATGTAGTTTTCAAACAGACAATTTAGGATATCAACCTGAACATACAATTTATGTTTTACTTATAGAGAATACCCGGACTTCGATAAAGTTTTGTAGATTTGCTGTGTGCATATTCGATTAATTCTGTAGTCATTTCAAATAGGATTTGATGTAATGTATGAATCACATAAGAAATGTCTATGTCATTGGTGATATTTAGAGTGAAGTTGTATTCGGGACAATTTCAGAAATTTCTAATTGTTGTTACCGGTATTCTGTTATTGCAGGTGCACTGGTGATTATGGAGGAAATGATTGCCGAGAGACAGATTTGGCACGACTGTCTATCAGTGAGTATCTCTGCATGATTTATAAAGATCTGTTAATTTTATTATTGCGTCATTTACATGTAAATCGAATCACGCATTTCTTTGTTGTTTTCGCCCTGTATACTGCAGTACTAAAATTTCCTTCTGCATATGCACATAATGTACACATAATGTGCACATAATGTGCATATAATGCGCACATAATATACACATAATGTACACATAAGGTGCACATAATGTGCACATAATGTACACATAATATACACATAATGTACACATAATGTACACATAATGTACACACAATGTACACACAATGTACACATAATGTGCACATAATGTGCACACAATGTGCACATAATGTACACATAATGTACACACAATGTGCACATAATGTACACATAATGTACACATAATGTACACATAATGTGCACATAATGTACACATAATGTGCACATAATGTATCATGAAATCACACGTACAAAGCTATAGTGTCACCTTACAGCATTTTCTCTCAGATCGTGTTCAAACTTTGAAAGTCTGGGTTATATATAAAAGAATGGAAATAATTATAACGATAATTGGTGTCTGAAAAGGTATCTTGAAATTTCCAACAGCATGAATTACACAGCACTTATTTTCAATAGGCCTATCAGTATTATGAAGATTTGAGAGGATAACTATAAGATGAGATGCAAAATGGAAAAAAAATAAAAAATCAGTCGTTACGTACCGACTAATTAAGATAATATTCTAGTGTAATTAAGTCATTGAGCAGAGGTGCCGAGAAACTTGCGTGGGGAGTTTATGAATAAGTGCATTAGAATAGAGTATCATGAATTATGTCCGTCGTGCTTCACTTGCGAATTTTGCACGGAAAGTTGAAATAGCTACTGGGAATACGTGACCCCTCGCGCTGAAACCGCACTAAGTCGCATTGTCACATTTTTAGGTTTTAATGCCTCATAATAGCTGATACAAATCCATTCAGTTTGATGCAAGAATTATCTGAATAGGAGCAGTAGTTCAAAAGTTACAGTCTGTTTACGGGTCAACACCACACGTAACCGAATATGAGAAATTCACGTGAAGAGGTTGGCAAAGATTCAAAATGATTCCTCTGTCAGTAGAACAGGCTTAATTATACACAAAATATAACAACTTATTGGTCACAAACTGTCATGATTCTTGTATGTGAGGAAAAAGTAGATGTTTTTCTTTATTTTGTCGTTAAAACATGAAAATCAACATTTTGAACCTATCTGACCTCTCAAAGCTCGTTTCTCGAGAACATGTATGCTCAACGACTTATTGCGGGTTTTTTCGGCGCGAGGGGCCACGTATTGTTAAATTGTTATTGTTTTTTTTTATGTTGACGTTGTCAATTCAGAGGAACCAACGCCACAAGATCCCTCACCCCCCGCAAATCACGTGGAAAGATCAACGAGGATTATTGCATGGAAGCAGGAACTTGAGATCCCTGCGAGCAACGCAGAGTACTATGGCTACACGCTCGCATTCACAGAAGGCTCCGAACAAGTCCTGTTGGAGCCAAATAGCGTTGCTAACGATTCACACACTGAGACACAGATCCCGACCATTACAGATTCCTCGCCAACCTTCAAATTCCACTTCAAAATTCGGCCTTACACATTAGTGAACGGCGCAAAAAAATATGGTTGGCCTTCAGAAACAATTTACTTCCGATCAGGCGAGTTCTCCGAATTTGAAGACTTTTAGTTCAAAGATGACGGACCACTCTCTCATCATTCTTAAAAATCGAAGAAATGACCCTTTTAGTAATTTTAATACCTACTCTAATTTTCCAGATGTTCAAACACAAAGAATTGCATCGGTGAAAGCCAGAAATTGGCAAATGATTGCAGTTGGCTTTTTCTTTGGAGCAATCACAATCATAATCATCGTCGCCATGCTCATCATTACGAGGAGAAGGAATTCAAACGAAGGTAAGGAAAATGCATATTTCATACACCAATGTTATTGTTTTTTATGTTGACGTTGTCAATTCAGAGGAACCAACGCCACAAGACCCCTCACCCCCCGCAAATCATGTGGAAAGATCAACGAGATGGTGGATCTGTTAACGCGGTTGTTTTAACTGGCATTATTTCTTCTTCCTATGGACATTTTTAGCGATTTAATGTTCACTTATTGTGGTCAGCATTGTAGTAAATAATTATTGCGTTGGTGTTTATGCGAAATGTGTTCGACGTTTATTCTGTTTACCTTACTGCACAAGATCGAAATATATCCACCACTTGTTTAACGATCCTGATCTTCATATTCAATTTTTAGCCCGATGCATAAAATTTATCAGCTCCTGTGTAAATAGCTCTAATTCAATTGTACATTTTTGTTTGTCCATTATATATAAGATACATGTATATCGAGCGAAAGTACGAATTCACTGCGCTCCTTGAATATTACAGTTCATTACATCATTTGTGAGAGCAGAAGGATAATTTTTATACCAACGTAACCGTAAAGTGTTGGACATTCCTTTGGGATATGTCGAGTGTATCCACGGTCTCACATAAGGACGGGCGATCCGGATTTGTGTTTTTCTTTTGTTCAGTGGAACTACTCACAGAACAATCACCATGACAGGAACGTCGATTTCAACCCCGCCTCCTGAGGTCAAGCTGCTTCACAGTGAGTTGTTATGTTTCGCGCTTACTCATGCGCACAACAGTACGCTTACAATGCCAGCTGAGTGTTTAAATGAGTTCTACCGCCCCGAAGAAGTGCTCCATGCTAGGGAAACCCTTTGGCGAGAGTGCCATGACCTGCTTAAAGATGCTAGGAAACCCCGTCGGTCGCAAACTCCGGTCGACCGTCAAACAATGAGGCCATTTGTAGATGACGTATGCAGCTGGATTGGCATGCTAGTCAATAACCAGAGATGTGAAAATATGAATGTACAGTTTTACGCTCTCAACCTCCGCAGAACGCCACCCTGTCCTCCAGAAGAAATGAACATTTTCTCGTTTGTTGCTCGTGTTGCAGCGTTGGAGAGGACTCGCAAAAGTTATGCCCAACGAGATGCCCCTCTGGCTGTTCAGGTTCATGGACAAAGCACCTGGGATAGTAGCATTCCTGTCCCCGAGCAACCTAGAAACGGAGAGGCCCCGTCACGGGAACCTCCATCTACTGCTGGTTTGCATACTTCCAAGCCAGTTGCTGTTACTGCTGAGTCTGCTGGTGGTGCACCTTGGTCCACTGTGGTGAAGCGAAAGACAATTAAAAAGAGAGATGAAGCGAGAATGCGGTTGAGAGATGCTGCGAAAGACCTACGAGTAGTCGTGGGAACAGAAAAAGGCACTGTGCTAAAGGGCTGCAGGCCAACAAAGCAGTTGTTTGTTAATCGTTTGGAGAAATGCTCAACGGACACAGTCAAGATTAGCAAGAGAGTCACCCCGAGAGATGTCCACTGTACATCGAAGGAGTCGTGGCTGAATGCTTCGTTCAGACTAACAGTCGTTGCAACTGATATGGACCGTGTCTTTGATGCCCATTTCTGGCCGGTCGGAGTACGTTGTCGTGAATGGCTGCCAAATGCATCAAATAAACGTCGAGCCTCAGTTTCCACCTGTGATGACCCACAAGATGACCCCCCTGAGACGCATTACTCTGGAATGGAAGACGCCGAAGATCATGATGCCGCCGCTGATAACGCCGCCGCTGATGTGGACAACAATAACCGCCATGGATAGTTGTACAAAACTGAGACTAATTACGTGGAATTCCCGTGGTCATCGCATGGACCGTATGGAATACATACAGACATTGATGTGTCGTTGTGATGTTCTGTTCATCCAGGAGCATTGGTTCTTAGATGCGGACACATGTAAAATCTCTGAACATGTGGACAATGTGGAGGTTTTTTGGTGTTTCCGGAATGGACGACTCGCGGTTGGTTTCCGGTAGACCGTTTGGTGGTTGCGCGATTGTTTATAGCAAGTCTTCACGTTGTGATGTATTAATTATCAAAACCGAATGCTAAGCTATCACTTCCTGATGGTAATAATTTTCTTTTATGTAATGTGTATATGCCTTGCGATCAGCTGACTGATCAGCGCGATATTTTCTTATCCACGCTGTGTGAAATTGATTCAATTTTGAGTGCTACTGAACTGAATGGCGGTATTGTTGGTGGATTTTAACACTGAAATGAGTCGTTTATCGTCTCACCACACACGCGATCTTGTCGATTTCTGTTCTTCCAACGGTTTAGACATGTGTTGTGATCTCGATGTATGTCAGGTCGATTACACCTACGAGAATGAGGCCAGTAGGGCACGCTCTGTGTTAGATCATTTCATTGTATCTGAGAATATTTCTGCTGATGTTGCCTTGTATGAATGTTTGCATGAAGGTGATAACCCATCTGATCATTGTCCTGTTATGATGCATGTTAATGTAAACGTCGAACACATTCCGACCGACCGCTCCCCGATACTGAGATCCGCACTTATTGCACTTATTAATGAAGCCAGTTATTTTGGATTAACACTGAAAGTTCGAAGGTCAAAGGTTAAAGGTCAAGGTCGCAGTGATTTTTCAAAGTTTCAAATTTGATCGCCACTAACTCATTGACTAGTAATGCTGGCGACTTGTAACTGGCATCAAATGATTTAGTGCATCAATAATTATGTGAATTAAAACTCTGAAATAAATCTGCTTGTAGATACACCGTTCTTACGTTATCTTGCATAATAGCAATTATGACTTTTTCAAATGCCAATAACTCAATGGTTATGTAAGTTGTGGTCTTGAAATTCGCATAGTATATGCTACACGTACACCTCTTACGAAATCCTGATATTAAATGAAGTTGCTCAAAGTTCAAGCTCATTGTGGTCATTAAGGCATTTAATTGCATAATTGAACTTTTAACTTTTAACTTTGAATCATTAAACTTTTATTGCCATCAAATTTGGCCAATTAAGACGTTCTTTGACTGGTGGTATACTGCAATGATAATTGGTTTAGGTTATTTCAATATAATAAGTCAACTGCACATACCAGGTATAATGGGCTGAGTCCAGCTGACCCCTGATAGAGCCATAAATATGTCAATTTCTGTCAACATGCAGACTCTGAGTGAGTCCATCTGGGACATTTGATGATTCTGGACCGGCTATATGATAAGTCCCATTAACCACTTCTGGGATGAGCTGGGACGTCGAGTCATGGCCAGAGGATCAGGTAGCATTCATCAGTTAAAGGGGATGCTCTTGGAAGAATGGGGAACAATTCCACGCGCAATGACTGATTGACAACATGCGTAGGAGATGTGCAACGTCCACCCGATTGAATGGAGGCCACACTCAATATGCGAGGGGTGACTGTGTATGTATAGTTCCACTTGGACTAATATTCGTAACGGAAGGACTGTGTGCCCTAAGAATCCTAGTCCACTACCGTCAGACTACTATTCCTATAACATTAAGTTCTTGGACTATACAAGCCAGGACCTAATAGTCCGCCGGACTTCCTATTCAATGAAGTATAGGAGACGGGTTACCCCGGCTTCCGCATCATTCAGGGCTGGTCCCTTTTCCGTCTGCCGTGACGTATCACGCCCTTTTGAGTTATCAGTGGGGCATATTATCTTTGATGATGTTTAAGTTGAACACACGCATGTAGTTTAGCATTTAATGCATAACGAAAAAATCGCAAATGTGGATACGTCTTGATTTGTAGGATTTAATAATAATTCGTTACGTAAACGTTTGTACCATTTATAAGCGTATTTAATGCAGAAACATTCATAAACAGAACACAAACATTTTTATGCATGTATGTGTAGAATGACGCAGTCATTCGATATGTTCAAACTTATCCAGCAACAATCTAGTACAACTTAGTCGAACCACGGCTGAGGACAATGCTATTTTCAATCAGCCATGCTTAATGTTCTTTCAAAGGAGCCATGTGTTGGTGCTGCTTTGAATTTATCGTCGTTCAGATAAGCGATTTCTCCCGATTCCTGCACACGAGTGTTGCTACAGTGGACGCCGATGGAGGTGCCGAGCACAAGAACTGCACTGCAGCAGCTCAAGACTAACAACCAGCAGAACCATCCGTGGGGTCCATAATTAACGAACGCCCAACCACTCCCCCACATGCCGGCTAGGCCCCCGACCCCATTTCCGCAGCAGAGGATGCCGCATACCATTCGGTCTTGAGGCAAAAGCCCGCTTATCCAGGCCAGTGTTAAGGGATATGAAGGACTGCAAGAGAAAGTCTGAAGGGCCATCAAAATATAGTAGCTAGTCCACGACTCAAGACCAAACAGCATAAGAAACAAGGAGCATACCAGAGGGAAAGCAGTAAACGCTACAACGATGTGTGGCAAAGGAAGACACATTGGTAACACTGTGAGGGTAAGGCGACCAAAGCCACGCACCGTGTTCAGCAGGGTGCCAAACAAAGACGCTCTCTGGGCTGACATGCTGAACGTCTCTGAAGTGATGGTTACAGAGTAGTTGAGCGTGGCCATATCGCGAGCAATGACGCTGGCGACGATGAAGAACCCAGCGAGGCTGACGAAGAACCAGGCCCCAGACGAACGATTAGATAGCACGCTGATATCGCCAGATTTAGAGTCGTTGGATGAGCTGTCTGTGGATGATTCGATCTCGAGAGAGCGAGACAATGTGTCGAGATCATTGTTGAAGATATAGCGGTCAAAAAGCAGTGAACACGCCAAAATGACCGCCAGCACAGCAGCTATGAGGTAAGGGACGTACAGGAAGCCGACGTCACGAGATGACTGTGCATGATGACTGCGTGTGTCCGGCGTCGTCGTGGAGCTAAGGAAGGGTGCGGCTATGAATGGCCCGATGATGGTGCCGACGGTGCTCCCAACGGTGTACGCTCCCAGTACACTGGAAGATTTCGTCTGCCAAAGATGGATCAGGAGATTGATGCAGATGACATCAGCTGAGCCTAACATGGCGCCTTGTAAGCCCCAGAGGACCCCAAGCAGAGGAAGTCGGTGGGCGAATGGAATGGCTACGGACAGAAGGCCCCCGACGGCTACGTTGACCGTCAGGAGGAGTTCGCCTTGGTGCAGATTGGTGGAGAAGAAGGTTCCGAAAGGTGAGCCAAGCAGCGCTCCGATGGCGAACATGGAGGCCGCAATGCTGAGTTGTTCATAGTCAAAATCGTTGAAGCGAACCAGGTCAGGCTGCAAGGATCCGATCAAGGAGAGTTGTATGCCCTGAAGAGGAATAAACGGCAAAGAAAGTTAGGAGCAACATTGCTATTGCAATGATAGATAGCCACAATCTTAATCAGAAATCTGAATCGAATTTTAAGTTTTCGGTCGGTCTCTGTTGATTTGATTTGAATTAACGTCATCATAATTTTTTTATTTTTTTAAAATTATGCCCGTTGATCAAAAGTCGACTGCTGGTTGATTCAATTGTAAATAAGTAAACATTTTGTTCTGATATATTTATCGAATGCTATTTCAAGTATTCGAATGAAAAGTATTCGAATACAAACCACCATTTCAGTTCACCCGTACGCTCTTGTGTGTCCTAAGTCTCGTCCCTGTTATCGAGGTTGATATCAGTTATACCCGCATGCAAATGCATACCAGGAGATGACCTTAATTAGGCGACATGCTTAGGTTCTCTTTAAACTCTTTATCAAACCAACTCTGAATCAATAAATTCCTGAAAATATCGTTACAAAACTTCAGTATAGATAATGAATGCATAAATATTGAAAAGAAGGAAATTTATACTTAGCAGCGGTTTATAATATGGTTATACATGCATGTACATAACAAGGTGATTCATATATTATGTTTTTAATAATACCAGTATAATTATGGGGAATTATAAAATTTGCCTGAAGTGCTACAAATGTTTTCTCGGAAATATGCGTTATATCCAAAAATGAACACAGTTTAAAGTTGGAAAAGCCTCTTATCAAGTGTTCTTAGCCTTCTGTTGGGTCCTTTTCGAAGATTCTAGAGCTTCGAAGCTATACATGTAGTATCTTTTGTCCTACGAGGGTTGTTCGAAAATTTCTCGGCCTGACATAGAAGGTGCGAACACAGTCGAAATTTGACCTGAATTTAGGTTACGTTACGTAATCGCCCCTTGCGCTAATTTCTGTCAAACAGTGGTCGGCATGTCGTCAAAATGCGGCAGACTCTTGATTAACACGCAAATTCAATATCGAATTTAGACTGATAAATCTTCAACGGATATCTCGGATATTTTCCTCATAGACGCATCAAAGCAGTACAAAAAAGCACCACTTATTCTGTGTGTGGGATTATATATTATTATGTTAGAAATACGATTACTATCGAATAATTAAAATATAGTGTTATGAGTATCTACATCTAGCATAAATATATGGATACAAACAGTATTTTGTCACTCGAACAAATTCTCAGAGATATACAGTAATATAAGTATAAATTAGCAGATAAGCAAAATCGTAAGGAGACAACGAGACAGAATCGTGTCCAAGCATTCAGGTGCTTAGATACGGGTGGAGCTACTTTCAGTAAAGTGGAAGAATCGTCTACTATCAAAACGTATGACTATAGTTGAAATGATTTCTTACGTAAAGTAAGTTTGCAGAAATGAGCAACGAGGTCTTGGCGAAAAGTCGAATTCTTGGAGCCCGCTGAAATGCTTTCTCCTCGTCTTGCAGCAGATCTTGATCGGATTCCGCAAGTTCATCACTGCTGAATTCGCTTCCACTGGAATTCTGGCAATTGTCCATATCGCTGACTTGGCCACTTCTGACAAACGCGGTCTTACAATGCACTCAAAAGAGAGGCCAAATGCAGAAATGCGTGACACAGATGACCACACAGCAAGACGAGTTTGTGAATTGAGTTCTCTCAATCAAAGCCTTTATGCAGACATGCGCAGGGTATTCGACTCAAATCACCTGCATGCATCGGCAATAACTTATACAATAGATTGTATCATGTATAATTTTGTACGTGGAGTCGGGGTTAGTGGGAAAATTAATTCTGCAGGTCCGCAGCTTATAAATATTAGCCACAGACGCAACGGTAAGCAAATGAAACCGACAGAAAATAGTGCGATGGAAAGTATAGTCCAGCCCCTTCAGTCATTGCGTTGGCAAATCGTGCCGATGTTTGGTGTAGCCTAATGGTAAATCCTGGCCTCTACCATTCTGATCCAAAAGATCTAAATTTATTAAGGAAAAGTTTAAACTAAAATTTTTCCTTATGTTACTTCACGTGTTTTTTAAGGGAAATTTTGAATTAAAAATTGTTAAATTATTAAAATTGCACTTATTAATGAAGCCAGTTATTTTGGATTAACACTGAAAGTTCGAAGGTCAAAGGTTAAAGGTCACCAGTGATTTTTCAAAGTTTCAAATTTGATCGCCACTAACTCATTGACAAGTAATGCTGGCGACTTGTAACTGGCATCAAATGATTTAGTGCATCAATAATTATGTGAATTAAAACTCTGAAATAAATCTGCTTCAATATACACCGTTCTTACGTTATCTTGCATAATAGCAATTATGACTTTTTCAAATGCCAATAACTCAATGGTTATGTAAGTTGTGGTCTTGAAATTCGCATAGTATATGCTACACGTACACCTCTTACGAAATCCTGATATTAAATGAAGTTGCTCAAAGTTCAAGCTCATTGTGGTCATTAAGGCATTTAATTGCATAATTGAACTTTTAACTTTTAACTTTGAATCATTAAACTTTTATTGCCATCAAATTTGGCCAATTAATTAAAGGGATGGGGAACTGAATTTTAAGTGATGTTCTATTGACTGATAGCACCAATTGATAGCATTCCGTGCCAAGAACACCCTGCCTGGATGCAAGCGTAAGGAAATAATGCATTCCGAATATCGGGGTTAGCATTGCGCCTATGGGAGAATGGCTTCCATTGCGAAGTATAGGAGGCAAACGTCAGCTGACGGCTTGGTTTGGCTGATGGCTGATTGGTCCCGTTCCCTCGTGAAGCTATCGATTTCAGCCAATCAGAGCAGAGCATCTTCGCCATAAAAGGACATCTTTGTTGTTTACGAAACGAAAGCGCATGCGTGGTGCACTCTGGCTGACCTTTTTACTGTTTCAGGATGAGAAACGTGGT
>KB293112.1:383188-435020 GCA_000328365.1 Capitella teleta | reverse complement strand
TCTTGATCATGTGCTGACTCTTTTAACAGTTTTAAAAGTCAATTGAAAACATTTTTATTCCAAGAACATTTTTATTCCAAGAACATTTTTATTCCATGTAACCCGTTAATCTTTTACCTTGTTTTATGTTCTGTTTAGCGTTTAGAGCTCCTTGGATTTTACGCTATATAAAATAAATTGTATTATTTATTATTATTTTATTATGTAATTTTGCGAGTCTGATTAAACTTTGTATGTTAAATGTCAAAGGTCAAGGTCACAGCGATTTTTCAAAGTTTCAAATTGTATCGCTTTTAGCTCATTCATTAATTGAGCTAGGGTCTTGCAATATACATCAATCTATCCAGTGCATTGATATGTACAAGAATGCTTATTGCTGCTCTCAGATGTACCGTTCTTGCGTAATCTTGCAGAATAGTAATTGAGACTTTTTTAATTTGCAGAGTATATTGCTAGCTTAGCCATCTTATGAAAATATGAGTTTGAATGAGGTTGCACTAAGGTCAAGGTCATAGCAGTAATTAAAGCATTTAATTGCATCAATTGATGATTAATGTCAATTTAATGAATTTTTATAATCTTTATGAGCTGAGTTAACCGTGTGCTGTCAAGTCTTCAAAGGAATTTGGATTTTTCCTATAATATTGTGACAGGCGGTATAACTACACATCAAAGCATATACAACAGTTAAAAACGTCTTAGTCATTTTTCATGAAGTAAAGTTGTTGTTTGACGCATTAAAACCGAGTAAATGTTGAATATAACACTGCTTCCGGTTAAATACAATGTATGCCGATTTTCCATGATAAAAATGAGCATGAAATAATTGCATACAAATCCTTTTCATCCCGCTCATAATCCCAGCACATTACGTCGAGTTGTCACTGAATTTGCTTAATATACATGTACTATATATGCCCCTTTCACAGACCAGAAGGATTTCAGTTGTATTTATTCCCGAAACCCGGGCCATATATATACTGGGCATTTCATATGACGATCACTCATGATTGACGAAAAGCAAAAGCCAGATTATATGCTATGGAAGCATGCGATAGCAGTAGAATGATAGCTAAAATGTGTCTTAGAACTCTCTAATGTTTGTCATTTACCCCATTTTGATACGATGTGGTGTTTCATTTATCAAATAAACGATCTTGAAATATCGAAGAAAAGGCGCAAAAGTTATTTTGGTTGTCATGGTAACTGGAGTGCGTTATGATTAAGTGCCAGAGTCACGATTTTAAGAGTGCAGATATTATTATGGGGATTATTAACTGTACTACTTGGCACGCACTGAACAGTTAAACTCTAGATGGGGATAACCTCGAGGAAGTTAAACCCATATTCGTGAAACCACTTTGGCTAATCCTCGTAAGGATTAGCTTAACCTTGTTAATCCGAGCTAAACTGCATTCCTGAAATTGGGCTCTGCCTCTGAATGGCGGAACCAGTTTCAGCAACGCGCTGACGTAGGTCACAAATGATTGACACATTACATCACAATTGGCGGGCAATGTTTCCAGGTTTCATTCCTCGATATAGAAGTCTTCTAAGTAGCTCTCTTTGAAGCGCTGTTAGTCGTCGCATTGTGGAGTTTTCGCAAAGTCTCAATACTTTCGTGTGCATAATTCATAATGGTTTCTATGGCTCTCGTGTCAATTTCACAAGTCATTGTTGTTGTGTGCTTCTCCAGTGAGAACTCAAAATAAAAGTTTCCGGCATTCGGGAATGGTCTGAAATGCAAACATTTTCGAACGTAGAAGGCAGGCATGAGGTTGTCTTGCGTGTTTGAAGTACAATTATTTCCCAACATTCATGCAATGCAGATCGAGTACAGCAACCCAAGAATAATTGTAATTATGCACCAGTGCGTTTCTTTTGCCTCTTAGTATAATTTATATACCTGCATGTAAATCGAATAATTCAGTTAAACCAATAAGGGCTAATGTATTGTCTGAGGAGGGTTAACAGCAACGACTAATTCCCTCATTATCAGAGGCTCTAATGGAAATGTGACGTCACTAATTAGCAGGGGTTACACGAATGGAGGGACTTATTTGTCTCACAATGATTGTGCTACTTTTAGCTCTATAATCCCTGATTCACAAACTAATAATAATAATAATAATAATAATAATAATAATAATAATAATAATAATAATAATAATAATAATAATAATAATAATAATAATAATAATAATAATAATAATAATAATAATAATAATAATAATAATAATAATAATAATAATAATAATAATAATAATAATAATAATAATAATAATAATAATAATAATAATAATAATAATAATAATAATAATAATGATGATGATGATGATAATAATAATAATAATGATAATAATAATAATAATAATAATAATAATAATAATAATAATAATAATAATAATAATAATAATAATAATAATAATAATAATAATAATAATAATAATAATAATAATAATAATAATAATAATAATAATAATTAATAATAATAATAATAATAATAATCATCGTCATCATCATCATCATCATCATTATCATCATCATCATCATCATAATCATCATAATTATCATCATAATCATAATAATTTAGTTCATATAGCCCAAAATCAACATTCAAATGTTCTCTAAAAGCTCGTACATTGGTAAAAAATAATTAATAAAATGCATAATACAAAAGGTTAAAAAAAAATAAAAAAAAAACATTGAAGTGCTGATTAAAAAGGTGTGTCTTTAAACGAGATTTGAAAGTGCTAATCGAAGTTGATGATCTAATGTTAAAAGGCAGTTGTTAACGTTACTAAAAGCATTGGTTTGGATAACATTTGATCTGGTAAAAGGTACATTAAGAAGCGACTAATGAGCAGTTCGCAGAGTAAAAACACTGTTGGAGGTGTAGTCATTTAAAAGTTCACACATATAAAGTGGAGCCAAGCCATGAATGCATTTAAAACTTAAAACCATAAGTTTAAAATCAATACGCTTCTCCACTTGTAGCCAGTGTAACAGTTTTAGTGTTGGCGTTATTGAGTCATACTTTTTGAGATCACCAACTAAAACCCTCGCAGTAGCATTTTGAACACGTTGTAATTTCATTTTTAAATGTTGGCGCATTCCACTAAGGATGGCATTGCAGTATAGTCTAGCCGTGTTGTTACGAACGCGTGAATGAGGCATTCAAATGTTTGGCGATCCATATGTTTTCTCAGCTTGGCCAGACGATGAAGCTGTCTGTATGCGTTTCGACACAGTTTTGATACATGGCCCTCCATAGTCATATTTGAGTCGATTGTGACGCCGATGTTCTTTGCGTTCTTGGGTGGAGCAACCATATAACCACGTAAATCGAGTGACTGAGGCTGAATGTGGCGCGCGTTGGGCCTGTTGGATAGCACAAGGTTATTTGAAAGGAACATTCTGTTCCCGATCGGTGAGATAACTTCGGAACCATCTCGCTGTTGAACTAATCACACCACATTTGTCGAGGGTATCAAGTAGCAACTCATGATTTACAGTATCAAAAGCAGCGGATAAGTCTAGCATCACGAGGAGTACAACTTTTTGCTGCCCTGTCGTGCACAAATGTCATTATGCACACGCACAATTGCTGTTTCTGTGCTGTGAAATTTGCAATATGCACTTTGGTGAGGTTCAAGTAGATGGTTTCGATCAGGATATTCCGTTAGTTGCTCAGCTGCAGTCCGCTCAAGGAGTTTGGATGAGAAGCTGAGGTTTGATACTGGACGATAGCTCATGGGTACTTCGGGATCAAGGGATGCTCTTTGATTCTTGGCTTCACAATCGCCGTTTTAAAACTGTTGGGAAATATGCCACTCTGCACTGAGGTGTTGATACTGTGTTCGATGATTGGTGCCAGTTCATTACAAGCAGACTTAACCAATTGAGTCAGTATAGGGTCAAGGTCACAGGTCTAAGCAGTACTTCGCTTAATCATTGCCTTAATGTCCTCTGTGGTAACTAACTTAGATTCCCTTAGTGGTTCACGAATATCAACAGCGTGCTCGGTCTCATGCAATCTCTCAAGAGTTTGGTATTGATGCACGTATGTCTTCAATTTTAGAAATGAAGAAATCACTAAAAATGTTTGCGAGCTCAACACCAGTCAATGCCGTGGGCAGAGGAGAATATGTGTTCCCGCCAAAGAAGATCTGATGTAAATCGAACAAGTGTTTTAGTGTCTGAACATGTATTACACTCGTAAATGGCATCACTATAATATTTGTGTTTGTTCTCTGTCATCAGCAGCTGAACGTGGTTACTCTCGATCCTTTAGAAAGAGATCCCGATGGATGTTGAGTCCTGTTTTCCTACTGTCGTTCACTTTGAGGCCTCACTTGCTTTGCGGCACGCACGGTCTCATTGTACCATTTTGCATGAGGTCTGACTGTGATCACTTTGCTTTTTTAGAGGTGCAAGCTCATTCATAACGCATCTCAGTTCATCGTTGTAGAGCGTTATGATATCCTCATCATTCAGTTGAGGGGAAGTGATGTAGACGCGATTATGTAATCTTCGCCTTAAGTGCGTGCAAAGAAATTGACTTAATGTTTCTGTAGGTGATTGTTTTCCGAGGGAGTCGAGGTTTTTTCACACTCAGTGATGCTAACACAGCATAGTGATCCGGAAAACCATGGTCAAGAACCTCTATTGAGGACATCAGTTCTTCTTCATTTCGTGAGAGCATGAGGTCCAATGTATGGCCACTTTTATGAGTTGGAACCGTGACGTGTTGTTCAAGTCCAAAAGATGAGATCATATTCATAAAGATCTGGGCATTTCTGTCATTTGTATTGTCAATGTGAAAGTTAAAGTCCCCAATGGAAAGAAAGCTGATAGCTAATTACATAATTATGAAGCCAAATAGCCGAACAACAAAACACATTACATGTAATTAGGTTAATCAGTCTACTGTCTACTATCTATTTGACCTGACGTGTAAACATCCGCTCGCTCGATGTGGAGGAAAAAACATTTTACAGAAAATGTTCGTTTTATTTGGTAAACGACCATCCAAACACAAGTTTAAATGGAAATATAAATAACAAAAACTATGATCACATGACGCGTTGGTCGAAATGAGCGACTTCTTCCACTGTGTGTGCGTGAAAATGGATTATAAATGACGTTAGCCAATAATAAATACGAGTGTTTATATTTTTAGCACTTGATGAAGGCCTCGTGTTTGAGCAACGTCGTGAAAGGAGAACGCCAAACTCAAGCCACGTGCTTCCGGTCGGTGCGGCGTTCTTGTTGTTGTTGTCAATCTGATACCTGATTGGTTAAGGATTACGCCATTCTTGCGCGTGCGCATGAATTGGTCACGTGTTTAGTGAAACAGTTTTTTTGATCACATACGAGAATCATCCTCACTCTTCAGACCTCCCTGTGAAATGAAATAAAACATATTTAATTGAGTTGTATATTTTTATCTTCAGATTAACTTACGAAGCTTCCACCGTAGAGTTGGTTAAGAGAATCTGTTTCTTCATTCGGAGAATTTGATTCTGAGACATTTTCTTGCGACTCTTCGGCGAGGTTTTCCCCGCTAATTCCACAGAGCCAATACCGTCGTGCACCTCACTTTTGGAGACACTCAGTTTCTGATACACATCACAAATATCCGGCATGGATTTCGACAGCGATTTCTTGTTTTCCATTACGCTCTTCACCGATCGTTTCTCATCGTCGTCCTCTTCATCCTCTTCGTCATTTCCGCTCAGTTCCGATTCGTTTTCATTCGATTCGGGGAGAGTTTCTGACTGATTGCGAAAGAATTCAAACTGCGAGCGGTGATTCAACGGGACGTCCTCACAGATCTCACTATCTGGACTCAGGTGTAACGAACCCGTCGAGCTGACTCCGCTAGAACTAGGCATGCTGCGAAGCGAGTCTGAACTGAAGGCTTTGCCCTTTAACACACCGGACCTTTCGTCGATCTGAATATCGACAGTTGTACCGAAGTTCCACGACAGCCTCTTATGAATAGAAGCGTCTTTGTCCTTTTGCAGATCCTGGATGGAGTCTGCGGTATAGTAGCGTCTCTCACCTCGACCGAGTCGCCGCTGATGTAGCTTGCTTCTCGAGCTCTCGTCCTGAGCAAGCTCTGGGCCCGGTGGCATGAGAACCAACTTCTCAGAGACGTCGTTAGGGAGAGGATGGAGAGATGATATGGAAGGGTACGAGATGTGAGTTTGGCATTGCATGTCTCGGCGACCCCTGGGCGACTCAGGTGGCGTGGATTGCACGTAACATTCGGAGATGGAGTGTGCGTGGTGATGCAGAGCTGGGTGGTGACCACGTGGAGACTTAGAGCGGCCACTGTCGCTGCCGAATGTGGCCGACCGAGGACGGTTGCAGCCATCCTGGCTGGAATAGTCACTACCGTCCTCAGCGAAACTGGCCGAACGTGGCATGTTGAGGGAAGGCAGGAAGGTATCGGTGGAACCCGTGCTGTCCTGTCGGCTCACGGTATCCGGGCTTCTCTCACGGAGCTGCCTCAAGCGTGTTGGAGAAAAGAGAGAGTCACCATCACTCTCTGGGAGGCTGAAGTCGAGCACGTTGCTCTCGAGGCGATCCATGAATGCCATGCGCTTCTTCTCGTAGTCGGATTGCGCCCGTTTGATGGCGTCCAACCAGGAGCGAGACCCCTCGCCATGAAGGGTGTACACAGCAGACGCCACGTGGTATTCATTCAGGTACAACAAGAGAAAACTCCCTGCAAACAACAAGCACCCTATTATATGCCAAAGGTCACGACCTCCAACTGACCTCCATCTCTGAGTGAGTGCACCATGACCTTATCTAAGCGCATGGGAGGTTTAATAACCTTGACCTTATCGCCGCGTCTGCTGGGTTTAGTGATGAGCAGCATGTCGGTGAAGAGAAAGCAATGAACGTCCATCTGAGGGGTCACCACAATGGTCAATCAGCATTCACAGATGATTAAAGGCCTCACCCTTGAGTACGGTTCTTTGAGCTTCAGTCCTCCCTCTCGCAAGAGGTTCCTGAACTCCTGGGGGCCACACCCAGGAAGCTGACACGTGAGCAGCGACTCGACGCGAGTGTATTCGCTGATCAACTTCATGCACTCGTCATTCGGAGCTTCGATGGCGTCGTACGCCTCAATGCGATCGATGATGTTGGACAGACGCTCATGTTCCACCTGTTGCTTCATGACGCGGTTCACCTGGACGCCAACCTGCTCCACGGCATCAATCTACACGAACAGCATTACATAATAGGCTCAGACTCTTGCGTCATGTACACTCACCATAGAATTGATATCGGCCTTCAAATCTTCATTGTCAGTGTTTTCAATTGGTTTGAGGATAGCCTTCAAGAGAAGGTGGTACTTGGTAAGGCGTTGCCATGGTTTCACGATCAAATCCTCCAATGAGAATCGACTGCAGTGCTCATGGCTCTCACCCCACTACAAAGAGCAACGAAATTTAAACTCAATGATCAAACAATAAGACATCACACTGACGTTGAGAAATTTATCGAAGAGGTCATTCTTTTCCCTGGATTTCTTTATGTATTCTTTGCACGAGTCATATTCCAGACAATACTTGGCGTATGGTTGCATGATTTGCTCAAACTGCAAGTACAGGTTATACTCAGTTATGTCACATTTTCTTATGATGCTGTTGACCTACTTTTGAGAATCCCTCTCGCAGCAGGGAAGCTGAGATGGGTTGGCGCGTTTTCCGGTGGTGTTCGACGACAGGGTGCATGTGGTTGGCCCATAGTTCACAGTTGGCGTGGTATACGTCACGAATGTTACTGAAGACCATCTCTGTTTTAATCTCATTGAAAATCGATTCGTTTTGCAGGTTGTATAAACAACTCATGAATAACTGGAAAGCAAAAGAGTGGAATGTAATAATTTGAGATCACTTTTAATGAAAGCAAAGACTCACGTCAATGATGACTTTCACTTGGCGGATATAATCCAACTCAGTTTGCAGGAGCTCCCAGATCGCTTCCTGATGGTCCTTTTGGGATTTACTCAGTTCCTGATGGTTGTCAACAAAGTCCTTCCAGTGCCCGTCCAACTGAAAACATTCTTCGGCGTACTGTTGTGAGCCAATGGTCAGGAGTTCTGGCATCACTGGCCAACCATTGAGCGAGTAATTATTCAGCAGTTCATTCAGATGTTCATATTTGTCAGTTCCCTGTGAGAAGAAAAATAGAGAAATATAAGTAAACAACAAAACATTGGAACAAAATATCGCAAAGATAAGAACTGAAAAATTCGCGCACGTGGTAACTCTTGGATTTCTTCATTCTGACAACAGCCCGTATGCAATGTTTTACATGCGATTTCCACAATTTATTATTATTCTTCATATCCCACTCCATTGAGAGCAATTTCGATATGAGCATAGTTGAATCGTGTCCTCCCCGCACAAGCACCGCGCGGAGACTGAGGGTTCCCAGGTAGCGAAGGACGAAGCCCGGATTCCAGGGCAGTGCGATCCAGGCACCGCGGTGACGCACGCTATAATGCACTGATACCCCGAATATGGCAACACGACGCTTCTACGAAGCCGCCTACATTTATAGAAAGGCTTCATAATGCACGCTAGTCGATATAAAGACAAACAGAGAGACTAATCTCGACTTCCCTTCAAAGACCCTTGATCAGAAGGCACCCAGGGTTCGTGATTGACCGAGCAGAAGTTGATGGGCTGGGTGGAGGGAGGGGGTGGGGGGGGGGCATACCTTATTGAACGGACTGAACAGGGTGCTCAGTTTGCCGCCCTTTGAACCTCCTTTCGACCTCAAGGTGTTTGAATCCATCGTGCGCAGAGATCCGATCGGACTAGTGTCGTTCACTGATCCGTTATCTTCCAGGGAAGCAAGTGCTTTCCGTGATCGTTGGCTCTGCAAACATTAGAAACATCGGTTACAGGTGTATTATTTATCGGTTAATTAATGCATTTTTAGATTCAATCAATCCTTCGTATGAATCGTGTCGAAGAATACGTTTAAAGAGTTAATCTGTGCACTAAATCAATAGGCTCAAAGTGGCTAAGAAGAACAGCACGTGTACTGGCTTCATTATACAATGTATATACACGTGGGCACACGGAGTTCTTTCTGTGCCACAGTCGATACCATTCAGACGTGACCAAACAACGTGCTTTTTTGCGAGGTGGATTCCACAGAGAAACAATCTTGGAAACGAACATGCACCTGGGAGCAGGGTTTACACCTCAAAGAGAGCCGACACACCTGTGCTTAAGACAATCCACCGCCAATTAACCTGCACCACGGATCGACGAAGGGAAAAGGTTGTCTTATACCCAGAGCGCAATAGACAACAATACTAATTAAATACCTGTCGTTTGTTTAAATTCACAGTCGGCATGTTGAAGGAATAATCCGAGATACATATCCCAGAATAAAGAGCAATTCAAAATAAAGTTCGTGTTCACGCAACAGTTGCTTAATCACAAATGGGCGCACCCGAGTGAGAGATAAGGACCTTATCGATAAAACGATCAATTAGGCAAGAGTTAAAAAAGAAGTGCAGCTAGGAAACCAACGACCCGCGTGTTACCTGGTTGGCGTGGAGTGCTGCTCTGAAGATATGTCACGAACTTAGGCGCTCGTATAGTCTTGATTACTGGAGACAGGTGTGAATCGATTGCTATGAATTGATTGATCAGGCATTTACACCTGTATTCTCTTGGTGGTCATAGGATCGATGCCAAGGAGGATAATACGATGATCCAGCACTGCATGTTACAACACCGCATAGGTGATCCGCTGCCTATTAAACTGAATGGCTCCGGGCGGAGTGCTGTTCATGCACACAGCACGGGTGATGGGTCAATATGCATGGTATATTGTTATTTGTAGCACACACAGACAGTACTTCAAATACCTGATGTATTAAGACAATTACAGGTGAAGCTATTTTGATACACTTATTAAGTTTTGGGAGATTGTGGTAAACAATCAGGGCGGTTCAGTTAAGAAGTTGTCAAAGTATATTTGATTGATTTGCAGCGATAAGACGAGGAAGTGGTGATGAGAATTGATAAGCTAATTCGAGACATGATTTTCTAGAAGTTGTTATCCACATGCAGAAATATGCACTTAAGACGCGGTACTCAAAGGTTGAAGTGTTGTGAACAAACCCTCGGCGGAGAGGAATGAAGAGGAGGAAGAGGGGAGAAAATGTACACGGAGGGAAAGAGGATGCAAATTATCAAAAGCACAATGCAAAGAAGGCAGACATGCGCCTCATGCAAAACTCGCCTCTCGACCGTCCTCCGAAATTGTGATGGTCGGCAAGGACGCTAGAGGATGGCTCTCTCCGCGCTGCAAGAGTGGAACACTCTTCGTTCTGGTCGCGATTTGAGATCGACGGTTGCCAGAGGCTGATGACGGGGATTTCGACGACGAGGAATGATGATCTCTTTTCATGTACATCTGCAAATATCGTGTCACAATAGGCTAATCCCGATGCAGAAGAAGACAGTGATGAAGATGACCATCACGACCAAGGAGACCAGCTTGTACAGGCGCCAGGTGGCGTTGGACACCGTTCAAAGAAAAGAACCGACAGCTTGCGTCGCCCAGATGGAACCTCGCTTCCCATCCACAGTACATCATTTTTTTTTTTTTTTTGGCTCATGGACGTTTCTATGTGTGAGCGACGGGCGGCCAGTCATGTGGGTTACGCAATTATGATCTAATATGATAGATTACATCATGAACCAACATTCCACATCTTTTCCAAAAAAATATAATCGGAAATCAGATTGCGTTATTGCATTATGATGCGTTTAATACAATTTATGATTCGCGTCACGGGGATCAATATATAGTTATTATATATATTTATATATATATATATATTATTATACATATATTTTATTATTATACTCAGTTACGTGTACAGCTGTATAGTGTATAGCTATTTTGTATCAATTGTACCCTTAATCCCGAGTATATGAGCCAATTTGTTGGTATATCTGGGGTATACGCACTCCTTAAATTAGCTCATGCTTGGTATAAGGAGCAAAGAAAAAAATCGACACAAACGATGAAGCAATTGAGAGGGGAAAAGGATAAGACTAATAAGCCCCTTTGCTACTCCCATTTCCAACAAAATATACACGACATCGACTAAACGGTATACTACCCCAAGTACTCACAATGAAAGACTTGCTCCTGAGCAACGGCGCCTTACGGAAGGAGGGCTTAGCGTGTTCCATGTCGACACTTAGGGCATCCGAGATCAACGTCAAACGCACGTGTTTCCTAACTCTCCCATGCTGGGTTTCCCCTTCAAGACAAGCGAATTAAATCCTGATCTTAAGTCGCGTATAATGTGCCCCTTTCATTGACGCGATGTTGCTTGCTCAGAGGAACGTTGAGCGATGAGGTCGAGGGAGGAGGCGGTGTAGCCACAGCATGCAGCCGTGAAACATGCGCAACCAGCAACGTAGCCCCGCAAAGAAAACGTCATACTCTCTCTTAACACAGACAGCGAGTCGATCTCTCCAACCATATACTTTGTCCATTGCAGAGTGCGTGTAATTGAACCCGTTAACTTGCGAGTACGCCAGCGGTGGTTACATACTCCGGCTATATCTCTTCCTTATCTCAAATATGAAAGCGGGAAAAGTGTGGAAAAAAACAAACCCCAGGAAAACTCGAATAGGAATATAACGAATCCAGATGGTTGCATAACGATGTATACATGAACAGTTATCTCCTTCTGTGCTGATAACCCAATTCTGAAGTTCCGAACAATGCAACACAGATTGTGGTGCGGAAACAGAGCAAAACAAAAGATGTAAGGTGAGAAGCAGCAAAGGTGGATTGCACAAGAACCATTGTCAGAAACAAAGAGATAAATCACCGAACGGAGAAGAGAAAAAATCCGCTTTCGTATTATGTAGCTATGGGAAGAGATTTGTGAAATCACCAGAGCTAATTAATTGTCCATTTATTTACAATTGCTAATAAGTCACTGGAGGCGGTAGCATGTTGGGGCCTGGAGCTAGGGTCTACAATGTAACTCGTTAAGTAAGTGGCCATTAGATCACCTGACGCGAGGTCAGCAGTTTCTATGACGTAATAAATCTTGAGATTGACCCAATACTAATGGTTGCATAACAAGTTAATGATGAGGTATTGAGGGCCACAAGATCCCGGCTGTAGCGATGATCTGGATCGCTTCAATCGACGCCCAGATCTTTCTTTCGGTGATCCGGCTGAAGAGCAATCCGTGGAGGAGACCAGGAGAAGAAGGAGTCTTACGCAATGAACCGACAATGAGAAAGCGAGAAATGCGGTCGGTGCGTTATGATTTTAAAATCATAACGCATCGGGTGCGTTGTGATTTCATAGATCGACCCAAGACGTTGTTTTGGTGGTCGTCGTGGTAAAGGACTAAGCACGCGTGCGTTGGTGTATGCACAAGACACGATACGCAGCCAACAAACAATATTCAACTACAGTTCGTGCACGATATACAAAAATGCCATTCATACACAAAGCCGCAAAAATGACTGCATCATGAATACATTATGAAATACGAGGCGGATACAATGTGTTACACACAGGCATCGCTTACCTTCATACAATGCAATACACTCCATGGCGTGTAATCATATAAAATAACTCACCCCGACTTTTCGCTCTGCCAATGATCTAGTGGAGGTTGCCAGAGGGTGCTGTCTGGAACTTCCAGGGAGACTGGTGAGGGAGCCAACCCTCTGCGTAAGCGGGTGTTCGCCATCTTTACCTGCGAGGAAAGTAAAAGATATTGAGAACAACACGACACAGGACGTCCGAAGCAGACCACGATCGACGAGGCTATATGACTTGCTTCGCCCGAACATCAGTGAACGGGTCATCAGGGATATTTGTCCATTTTATTGAAGTAATCCTTTGATAGATTGGAATGAGCTAATTGTGGCGCACCACATCTGTGCTTCGCTGACGGTGCTTCATCGATGAATTCCGATCGATGGCAACCGGGCATCTGGTTGAGTACACGCCTCGATCGGTTTGCGCAGGTGGCAGCGGCCTTGCGCAAGAATGCAACCATCGATTATCTCCGTTCCTATGCCACTATTACCGTATGTTACCATGTCAGAATTTGAAAAAAAAAAAAAAAAAAAAAAAAAAAAAAAAAAAATCCAACCGTGGACAACTGATATGTTTTCCCTCGTCACACAACAAAATCGTTTTGATTCATTTATGCCGAAGAATGCGCTTGCATTTTTCAATAATTTTCTGGTTATACAATCATCCCATATCATAAATAGATCAGGTATCTGATGTTTCCCGTGCATTTGCCATGATCGAACGCCGCAGCAGCATATCGATCTCGCTCAGCGTCGGCCATAACACGAACCGAATGACCCCGCAGCCGTCGAGGCCGCGCGTCTACCGACAGTAAAGTAGACTGCATTCTCACCCATCCATTATTTCAAGTCCACCATAACGTATACATCCGATAACGGATTCCCCTATAAACGTAAATCATTCACGACATGGAACATCACCTTGACCTATGCTTGCATTAAGTAGGCCAAGTTACATCGGTTTTGTCTTGATCTCGACGCAGCTTCTCATAAGAGTGTTAAATCATTAACATGTGACTTATTTCCCTCTGGCTTATCAATTTATCAATGCGAAATATTCAGCAATTATAGATTAAGGGCAAATCGATAGCCAGATCGAATCCAAGCTTCGCCGAGCAATTAATTCGATTCACTGGGGGTTAAGTATTAGCAGTTTGCGTACATTGCCAATGAATTGTACTCAATGCTGCAAGCGTTCATGAAATGGACTCTGAATGAGCACTAAATGAACACCAAAGTTCACATTGGGGCGCATAGCACCATCTGTCGGTTTCATTCATTCAAACATTTTTGAGTTCATTAGATGTCCTTAATTGTAAGTGCACTTATTGAAAATCCATAAGAAATTCGGAATTCGTATTTGTTCAATAGGATTTGAAAGATAAGGAACCGCTACAGAATATTTTATTCGAGGGGGTCTCGATCAATCCCCGCCGCTTCAAGCCATCTTTCACCAGGGATGGTCTAGCATCGATATAAAGATTCTACTTCAATGTGTGCACTTATCAAGCCATTTTAAGCCTCCATTGCAAGAGTGTTGCCAAGCAACTCTTGCTATGGGATATATTTCAGTGAATGAAATATGGTGGCTATAATTATCGTGACCAGTTATAGAACCCTAGACACACGCCATACAAATCACGTGTGCCCCATGCATGCATAATTATATACATGTATACTTATTATATGAAACCACAAACTGACAAAGTGCGACAAAGAAATCCATCGTCGTGTTTCACGAATCCAATACCAAGAGATAAGATAACTCACTTGGACTGTTCAGATCAAACTGACTGGAGAATAAATCCAGCAGAGTCGGCATTCGGTGTCCGACACTATCCCCAGAACTGGGAGGTGATTTCAAGGGAGACGTGGGGTCATCTTCCTTGGCTTTCACCATATCCGCTAACATAATCTACTCCAGAATGTTCGAGATGCAACCGTTCACGAAAAGGGAAGTCAACAAATCATCAGCGAGCAAAACAAGAAGTAAATCGATGTTCTGTATATGTCATTCAGAGGCAGATGTTGCGTTCTGTTCTCCTTGTTTGCTATCCGATCAATCAGCACTAATCAATGAGCAGAAGTACTGCCACATCATCGATAAATCCGAACTGAACTTTCTTGCACAACTTTCCCTCTTCAATTATGCAGAACGGCTTCAATCGGCAGAAACGCGGCTGCTTTACCACTCAGCTCTGTGCTCCGATCGAGTGGCCAGTGATCAGCTCACGAACGTCCGAAGTTAAATATTGACACATCAAATACAACAACCGCCCATGAATGAAATATTGTCACGGGGGGTTGGGAGGGGGGGGGTTCCACATGGTCACTACTGGTCTTGAGATCTCCGCTGGCGTTCCACTAGTAATCCTTGGTCAAATGTTGACCCACTATGTCAGAAGTAAAGAGACATTTGGACTCGATATGGTGACATCAATCTTGCTCTATCACTTGACCACCTTCCGCAGATGTAAAGATGTGGTCTCTTATGCGTCAATTAAGGTCGCCTGTCCTGCCTGACCTGTCTGCAAAGGTGGCAATATCGAGGGTTGCCACCGAATTATGGGTCCTTAATTTTAATCCTTCGAGCATTTATAAATTTTTGAGTTGTTTAAGCTTTTTAATATCAAGTGTAAGCTGATTACATAATCATGGTAATTTTGGGCAATTTCACTGCCTTTACAAGCCAGGTCTTATAACTCCACAACCTATCGTCGACTCCACTATTCCATCTTGAATTTTGAAGTGTTTACACTGAACACTACGAGGACTTATGATAAAAGAAATAGGCCACGTATTACGTCACGAAAGCGTTATTTCAACTTCATCCAATATTGTCAAAAAATCACCATCATTGCATTGCATAATACGGTTACATTTCTGACATCGCACGAATAACAATCCTTATCACCTTATGCACCAATGAAACACAAGAAATATGTTGCTAGACATTAGATATGATATAATCATAGTATAACACATCCCCGCCCCTCAACCAATGAGCGTCGAGAAGACTCGCAGCAAAAAAAAAAAAAAAAAAAAAAAATGCAGAGAGAAATCCGTTGAATGTTTGTAAAACTCTATCAAGTAATGCACACATATGATGTAATTATACGTATTCACAAACCCAACAACAACAACAACATGTTTTTGTTCAAAGTTATCATCCACCCATGGTCCCATCACGTGTCATTTTTTGCTTTTAATGACGTCAGCGAATCGTAAAACGGGATGGTTCGCATTCTGCGATCAGCATGAGTTGCATCTCGCACGGGGGCAGGGGGTCGCGATCGTCGGGTGAATCAAATTGATTCTCAGGCGATGAAGCGCCATCGTGTGCTATTTATGCCATTTCGTCCGGTGAATCACTCGCTTATTTCTCCATTTGCTCCCTGCGTTAAATGATTGCTTGATGCTTCTGTTATTAATCTTCGATGTCAACGCTCTTTGTTGGTCATAACCATGTAAGGTCAATCCACACAAAAAGATTACGGTTTTAACCGGAGTTTATTCGCCATTAAGTGCAATCAAATATTGCGTAACTTTCATTGAGGATGAATTCACATCGACAGTGATGAATGCGCGTGGGTGAGTGTGTGTGTGTGTGTGTGTGTGTGGGGGGGGAGGGGTGGGTGTTGAAATGGCGAGAGCGTAGGCCCAGGTGATATAGGTACTGATCGAGTGTAGTGATGGACAAATGAACAGTACTCACATCTGATGTGAAGGTTGCTGCCACCGAAGTGGTAACAGTCGCCGTCTTTGGGGAGAGCCGTGTTGGACGACGAGAGGAATATGTCGATGGCGTCAATGTTGATATTCCGACTTTCACAAGCGCTGCTTATGGCATTCCTGGAAACAACACACGTTATAAATTAATGTTGAATTGTTAATTGACTAATTACGATGGAAGTCAATGGTATACAGCTAAGAATCGACGCATTGTCTGATTGATTGATTTGCGGACTGACGTCACACTATTTCGCGGAAATATATTTCGGTGTTCTCGGAGGAGGGCATTGAGTTCAAGTTGAAGTTAGCAGACACATTTCAGTGCATTTTCTAAGTAACGCAGTGAGTGACGATATTTCAGCCTCAGTGTCATTAATCTCTGTCGCTGTACATCTTAACAGGATCTAAAGTTCTGAACTGAATGTTTATGTACTCGTGTTTATTTTAGGCTTTTCATGGAGGATCCGCCAGTTCGCGCGAATTCACTGCGGGTCATAACGTCTATTAGAGTACGTTATCATACACAGAAACATAACGCACTTTTATTAATCCAGCGCGGGAAAAAGGCTCGCAGCGCAGATCGAACGAAGCCAAGAGAACAATGGAATGAGTTTGTTTTATGGGGGATTGTTGACTTTGTAGTAAGCATTGTGGTTATATTTAGAGCTGAACTGGGCGTGGAGTGCATTTGAAACGCAGAGGCGGAGCTGTTGAAACGGAGATTTAAATTACTATCACAACAAAAACATAAACTGCATTAAACATTAACTACTTGGGCGGTAAACTAAAGAGGAGGAATGTGGAGGTGGTGGAGGTGATAGAGGAGGAAGGGGGGTTGGGGCAACGAGATATATGACGTAATTATAGACTATATAATAAGGACACTCATGAATTCAGGAAGAACTGATAATTAATTACTAATATGAAAAAACTTGTACATATTGATGAACGAGGAAGTGTTCCATGGATTTAGTTCTATTTTTCGCCGAGGGGCTGATATCACATGCTTTGTTCGTTCAACCCGCATACGGGCGCTGTGGTTTTCCCCCTCGTCTAGCCATAATTTTTCCCCGCCCCTTTTCACGAGCAGAAATGAATGTTGAGTGCATTTTGAATGACCTGCATGACACTGAAATCAATGCTGAGATATGAATGTGATCACTCAATATGACTACTGAAGTATGAGCTTATCTGAGGTATGTTGAAGATGGTGCGATTCAGCCATTATGACGTTTGGCAAACGTTTGTTAAACATTAATGATGTCATCGATGAACGGTTTGATGGGGCAAAGTGATGTCAGCACCCGTTTATTATATACATGTAGTTGTCAAATCTATATCTACTGTTTAGAAGTGAATCAATTAAAACTTTTAAAACCAACTCACAACAAACTCACCCCTTCTACAAACATCATATAGTTTACAGCACGTAAGAAAGGGGCGAAAGACTTCACTGAATCAACTGCATGTACATGTATAGGCAATGAAACAACGGTACACAATAACATGTTTTGGGGTATACATTTGACGTTGTACACACCTGAGAGTGACTCCTTTGACGGCTGCAACCACTTGGATGTCTGCCTTATCCACGACATCAAAGCGCAAGGTGAAATATTCGGTGCCGAGTGAGATCTTCACGAGAGATAGAAAATTTATTACACAACAATCTTACATAATCTGCCATATAAGTCAGAGAACGGTGTTAGGGTCAGAGAGATAGTATACAGTGACCTAGTACATTAATTCAACTAAACAGGCAAGCACCTAATCTTCAAGTATAGGTTTACTATAAGTCGCTGCGCTAATCAACGTCACTCACCGAAGTACTGCGGCGACGGAATATCAGTTGTGCACTGTCAACAAAATCCTTAGCTTTCATCCTGTTAAGAAATCTCTTGGAGTACCCCCATGTCTTGTTCTTTGTAGAATTGTGTTGCTTCAAGACTAAATTGTACTCGTACATTCTGGCTGAATGAAGCACAGCTCACATCACTGACAAACCGATTGCCAGAAAGTGGGTTTTATATCAAAGTCGTGTTTACTTGCACTGTGCGCTACTGGATTGCAGTAAAAAAATACCAAGAATAAAGTTGAGCGTTCATTGCTTTTAGATCCAGGTTCTACGTTTCCAAGAACTGCTTGACGTTACCCTAGGGCTGTATATTCACCAAATGACAGCAGTTAAAAGTGAACACCTTCTCAAATACCTCACATCATTAATTTTTCTTCAACAGCTTCCTACAGACAAAGTTCAATTGTGATTAGCAGCGCAACCCATACTTGAAGAATTCCGACTTAACATGCGTCAATCAGACTAATAAACCGCCACCATGGTTTAACTGGTAAGCAATGTTTAATTAATGGATTAATTAATAGATTAATTAATGTGCAATTCGGGCACCTTTCTGCGCGCTTCTTCCTTAACTTGGATGCGAACAGGAACGCTCCCTTTGCGAAAACGACCGCTCCCCGAATGCACTTGGCGCGCCTTCCGAAGCGCCATCGTCTGCTTCAACCGTCGAGGACCCTGTTCCTCCATGGGACTGGGGGCCATCGCCACAGACCCGTCGACGTTGACAGACTCCTCTTCAGTTCCAGAATCAGTGGGGTCGTCAAATACGCTCGTCGTTGGGCTCATCATCACTTCCGTGTCCGAATTGTCAGTCGCTGAGATATAAAACGTACTCTGTCGGTTCTCTGCCTCGGTTTCCTCCGAAATTCCCTTCATTCGGTCGATGGCCATGTCGAACGAACTGGACGAAGGCTGCGAAGGGAGGTCTTGTAGGCTGATGCTCCTTCTATAGGCATCGGTCATGCCCTATACGCGCCAGGGAAACATATATAGGTCAGATATCAGCGGTGGAATATATATAAGCAAAGCCTATTGTACATGCAAATGGTGGTGCTATTGAACGGCATGCTGGTTCAGCGTAATTATAATTAATGATAACGATGACCGAACTGGATACGACTCCTTTACAGTGCACAGGTGAGCTTCAATCGCGTCACCTGGTTTCACAGGTGAGCGATGAAGAGTCAATCGTGGATGTTATACATTCATTTCATGGGAATTTTGAAATATTCATTTAGCTAAAGACAATCAAACAACGTGGTTGATTAAATATAATTATATTGGGAAGTAGTATACTTAATATTTAGTGGATAATATTATATATACATGCACATGCACTATTACGTGGTATAAGTATATGGTGGGGTTAATAGCAAACAAATTGAACTGTTTAATGTCTAAACGATAAGCAAAATGTAAATTAAAAATATTATTTTTTTTTTTAATAAAAACAGCAGAGAAGGGTAATGAATTATATAATGTAAATAAACTCAAGAATAATAAAAACCTCCGAACTATGCGTAATAATAGCCAATCACGTGAGGTGAAAATAGCCGTTATTATTTCAAGTGTTACTCCGACGTTCTTTCAAAACCCACCTCAGCGTTGTTCAAACTGCGATGCTTCAAGCCTCGTTTTCGTTTCAATTTTTTACACTGGTCATCACTGGAGAATAAACAAGGTAAAAATAAATAAATAAATAAATAAATAAATAAATAAATAAATAAATAAATAAATAAATAAATAAATAAATAAATAAATAAATAAATAAATAAATAAATAAATAAATAAATAAATAAATAAATAAATAGAATGCGTCGAAAGCCGATATTGACAACTGACCTTGACGCGGCGTCATCCTCCTCCTCATCATCATCGTCACATTCGTCATCAGTTCTGTTGATGGCTTCGTCACTTCTAACTCTACGAGGTAATTGGGTGACGGAGTTCGAACCTGCGCCATGGAAAAAAAGAAGAGAAGACATTTGTAGGGTACGAACCAAAGGCCACCACCTGGATTAAAGCGAAGGTGTGTAAACATACCTTTATCTTCAAATTCGAAGCGGAGGTGTCCAGAACTTCGCTTCCCTGAGTGGATCTCAGCGTCGCAGTCTGAGCAGAGCAGAAGAGGTCTGTGGTTGTTCTTGTCCTGGCAATCGCTGTGGTGACACACCTGAAAGAGAAGCGCACCATAAACTCGAGTGTATAGGCTAATATTTGGGATGTAAAACGAGTTGAAATGTAGTCGGGCAATTACTTCCACGGCTTCTATCTCTCGCTCTTTCCATGGGACCTGCTTGTTCGGAGGAGTGGTCAAGCTATAAACACGAGGACCGCACGTGTCTCAAACGGCCTGGTCGCACGCAACCGCGTACCGCTCCTGTGTTGATTTGTAGATCCGAGTTATAGTGTTATCGTGTTTTATGTATTTCTGTAATCCGGATTGTTTCTCGAATTGGAAGCAATTTGTTTATAGCGTATTTTTCGTGTCAGTTCGGATTGATGAGTAGATTTTTTATTGTTTTAGAAACAATTTACTTTATATGTTGTCAAAGGTGGTTATACGTATACGGGAACATATATTATTTTTATGGCTCTCCTCAGTCATATGTTTGACGTCACGTCGTCACGTCGACCATTGCGCGCCCTGTTTACCCTCTTGACTTAAGATTGGTTTGAATATCATATGTACATACTTAGAGTCAGTCAGTTATTAGCCGTTAAGAACACAAGTGTTCTCAAAGCTGGAAATCGACGCTGAGGTTTTGTTATGGTTGAACATTCCCAGCCAGCCAGCACCACAAATTAATAAAACCCAGATGGGAAGAGCAGGCGTGTGACGTCATAATTTCCATGTCTGTCATAACGTTCTCAAAAGTGCATTATGGGTGGATCCGCCATCTTGAACGTGTTACCCCAGTGAGCTTGGCCACTGTGTGACATGTATAATTAGGCTTATTGAAACATATATTCTAGGCGTGAAAAGGCGTGAATAGCTTATAGCATGTAAAGATCCTCACATCTGACCATCGTTAATCATCTTTGATGCTCATTGACCGTCTGTTTATGCTCGAAAGGTCAGCATAATATAGCCTTTAACAGCAGGCTGCATTGGGTGATTGATAGCATTGTGAATAATACAAAGGGTTCAGCTCCGTTCTGCTGGCCAGTCTTTAACCGAGTTTATTTGAAGCTTTTAAGTTAACACACAATTGATTCATGATCATTTTCATTTAATAAGAACTCGAAATAGATATATACTTCATAAGTATTGGAAAAAAAAAAAAAATCGAATATAAAAAGGATTTAGTTCGTTGTGTGTTCACATGTTCAGTTCTTGTCTTTGTTTAACTCATTGATATTAATTTCGATTTTTGATTAAATAATTTAACTTCAAGAAAAATCACGATATTGGAATACAATATAGTATGAATGTTTTCACGAGGGCAGTACCATGTTGGCTGCATGTGAAGTCACATATATAAAAAAAAATAAAAATAAAAATTAAAATTAATTAAAAACTCATGTAGTGGTTTCCCTCGAGAGAGCATTAAGTGACATGAATTTGCACGGGGAATTCCTTGGGGAATGCGTGAAAACGTATTTTTTTGTCTCCCGTTCTCGGGTCAATAGCTGTACGTGAATAACTAGTACTGTTACAGTTTGTTATGTAACAATACCATCCTCTTCTATTTTTTTTTTTCGTCGTTGCCATCGCAAAAAAAAAAAAAAAAAAAAAAAAAAAATCGAAAAAATCGAAAGATATTATATGTCGCTTGACTCGCTTCCCTCTGTGTGAAATGGTCACACATCCAATATGGCGGTCGCGTGAGTTAAGCTCCACCCACAACATGATTAATTAAAGGCTTTTTCTCATCTAGGGTTGTCTATGGCCAGAACCCATGGTTTCATTGTTATTGATGAGGGTATGAGGGTACTATTGGTTATAATAACAGAAACCCCAGGTATGGCACGACATACAATAGTCATCAGTAGTGCATATTTGGAATTTCAGAAGAGCCCTTGATCGAGACGGAGACACCTTCAAGAGTACTAAGATCCTAATTCTGTTCCACATTATAAGATTATATATGATATAATCTTATAATGATATGATATGATATGATATGATAAGGTAATTTCTGCTAACACATTCGGTGGAATTGCCAAGGAAGGAGAGGGGGGTGAGGTGATATGGCTGTGGTGGTTATATACGGATGAATCTTGACTCGTTCATAAGAAAGCATCAGAGTTAAGAGTTTCAACTCATAGCTTTCACAACGTCCTTGTGGACTTATAGAGCTCTGATACCGAATAAAACATTCACGAGCTAGCTAGAGAAGAAAACAGGGACAATATAGTCTACGCTATTGGTCCTTCTACACTATAGAAGAACCTGCCTGAGAATAAGTTATTAAAACATAATCACACTTTATGCCGATTTAACGAACAGAAAACAAGAGTTCGAGTGTCGCTTTTAGCCCTTATAAAGTGGGTCACACCCAAACAGAAAAGCCCTTTCTGCATATAGTGAGAGGATAAAATGAAAGTCGGGATTATTTCTTTCAATTTAAATCTCTGTGGAATAGTTCCGCAGTCTTGCTTGATTTATATAATTATTGTATAACACGGATTTAAATAATAGCAGAAGCCCTGAAGTTACACCATTTAAACGAAGATGAACAAAGTACCTAATAATGATAATAATAAATTTGCCAAGAATTAGTGTTGGAATAAGATTCAAAGCAAGTTCATGCGAAAATTAACTACTCCTTTTGGAATGTAATACTTTCTAAAACTGAATTGTTAAAGCGTCGGTCTATTCAATTTCATATATTGCGAGTCAAATGTTATTCTCAAAGGTTAATTTTGTTTCTTCCGCAGAAAGACTGTCGCAAACTCTCTTTATAGAAAACAGGAAATACACACACTTTTTTCTCTCTCTTTCTTACTTTCATCGTTTTTGAAAGGTATACATGTATAAACGTGGCAAATAATTATTACGGATAATCGGTTCAAATCCAGGTTTGCTTAATCAAAGAAAGAAATTCCGGTTTAATACCCTTCCATAACGCGTAAATTAAAGCTCTGACAAGCGAGTGAGAGAAATATGTCAGGTAATATTAATGACAAAAGAAGTGAATTTCCTATAGCATAACCGATGATTGAAGCGTGCACCGGAATAAAAGAGGGGTTGCGACAACGAATCAACTTCGTGACATAAGACATAAGTTATTTTTTTTCCTTTCTGTCATAATTCATAGTCACTTTTTACTCCTCACAACAGTGACAAAACAAAGCGGTGTGTTTGTTACCCCCAAGGTTACTTCAGTGGTTGCCTTTCGTCCTGAGATACCCCGTGGACACGACAGATCTGTTATGTTATAGTGGCTAACACCAACGATAAATCACAGGAACGAAATATAAAGAAGAGGGGTAATTCGAGAGGCATAAAGCATTAAACGAATCAAAGCAAACACGTTCGACTAAGTTCACGGAAGGTGCTGTGACTGGTTAAATACTAAACAAAATACTCGATATACAAAAGAGAAGAAAATGATATAAATCTTTACCTGAAAACACCTGAAGTTTTGAACATGAAATAATCCACTGATCACTGTTATGCACCTGCAGTCTAACGCACGCAACTCGTACACCTGAGTTATGACAAAGCAGAAAAATAATAATATTGAAATGAGGCACTCGTGAATGCGCATGCGTGAGAGAATTTTTTGGTTTATTATGAATAGCACATAAATTTCACTATGGAGCAAGTAAATACAATGCAGCTATTTATACTCCTACTCTCAAGTGGTAACAGTTTATAAAAAAAAATTCCCGAAGGGCACATAGTGGAGAAAGAGAGAGGAGAAAATAGGGAGAAATTACTGGCCCAGGGGATGGGAGCAATTTGGGGAATATATATAATTATGCTTGGAAGGTTTTCGCTTTCACAACCACAGGTAAACAGACATATTATATTATTGACGCATGGACAAAGTGAGACACAGAGCGACACGACTAACAGCTAAAGGACGCTTTGATTTCCTAAAACTGGTACTAATAATTCATTAACGGGTGTAGATAAAACTTTGTCTTAATAGTTAATAACAAAGATCATTCATTCGTCATTCGGTTGGTTGGTCACACGATGACATGAGAACCAGTTAAAAGTGATGAAAATTGCATTCTCGATTCATTAACGGATATAAAAACAGGCTTTTGTTTAGTATCTTATGCTACATTATAGGTGTTTAATGTCGGTGACTCACAAATTTCAAAGAAACACCAACACCACCCTGGAGGCGGTTCCTTTGTGCTCGTGCCTTACCTTGGTCTGGGCCTTCGGTTGGTGGCTACAGGAGAGCTTAGGTTGGTCGACGTTCTCCAGTCCACGGACGTCAGGTTGGCTGGCGCATTTGCGATTTGCGTTGAACGAGTAAAAGCTATCACGATTCACAAACTTCCAATGGTTCTGGTTCAAGATAGCCACTCTTAATGCGTCCTGATCCGGCTCGGAGCAGGACGAGAGTCTCTTCAGGTGATCAGGTATCATCAATCGACTGTGATCAGGTTCTGAGTCGGTGGAGATCTGGCGCTGAGGGCTGCCTCGTGCGCTGTCTCCATCCGAACCAGATGACATCGTTCGACGTCGTTCCCTCTTCCGGATGGAAGCCTCGATGCTGGTGTACCAGTTGGTGAAGCTTAACCTGCGTTTGAATTTCTTCATTTGACCTTTCGGGTGGCGCGTATCCGACCCCATTGTTGGGTTTACAGACGTCTGTCTCTGTACAATTGTCTTCTTCTGCACCTCTTCGTCGCCTCGAGGGATGTGCAGCAAACTATGACTCCTGGTCCCTTTCTGCGAGATCATTGTACTCGGCGAGAGGGCGTAAAATATTGCGGTCACTCCGCAAAAGTCCTTTGATCTATGGATTCGAGGTAAAAGTCACAAACATGTTATTCCTCTGTAGGTTGCTTCAAAGTATGCTCACTCTCTGACATAATTATATCATTATGTTGCGCAACCAGTATTCTTTTCTCGAAATTAAAAATTACCAAAGCAAAATATTTTTCTATTCCAGTGAACGAACACTTCACCACACGACACACAGAATATTTGGATTTTGGCAAACAGCTGTGAATGTGTGTGCGGCCTTTGCCAGCGAAGGGCGATTGTCGACTGTTCTGCCTTCGTTTGGGGCATGCGCTTCTCTATTCGTCGATCGACCCGACCCCCATAGACCATGACGTCACAGAAGGCATAGGGGTTAAAGAGCCTGATTCCGAAGAAGTCAGTGACCGATTTACGCGATGCAAGTTATCCGTTTCTTCAGTTAACATAATGAAAGAACTTCCCGCACTTCGTTTACTACAGTCAAACCCCGTTAATCCGCCGTCATGTAATCCCTTTTCGTAATCCGCCCTAAAATCCCAGGGACGAATCGTTTGTAATGCTAATTGCGTCATGTAATCCACCCTTTTCGTTAATCGGTCTCCGACCACGGTTCTCAGGAACAAATCTACACTGTACCATTATAAATTACATGTGTAATCCGCCCTTCGATATTTTGTTGTGTAAACAAACACACGTTACGGACACGACACATTAATTGCCGGCGATTTCTTTCACGTCAGGTCAGTTAAACAACAAATGGCGCCCTTCCGCTTATTCGACGTTTATGAAGATAATTAAACAAAGAAATCAAATGCGGGTTTCGTCGCCGTATCAAATCCTTTATGTCCGCATGGCCTGCATGGCTTGCTTACTTATAAGAGGTCACGCTTACTTATAAGAGGTCACGCAGTTAGCAGAACGTACAACGGGAATTGTAATTGGATATCATGGAATCGAATGGAGAAGTGATTGGAATTGAAACTGGAAGAGTCGGAGCTGATCCACGTACACAGGAATGGAAGCCCACGACCGTCCTTCAGTTATTGTCTCTACTCTCTACATGGCCCACTTCACTTGATCGGTTTTTTTTTTCCACGACCTGCTTGCAACATATTTATTTCTAACCTAACTGGTCATTTCGCCCGAATGCCATCTCGCCCGATCGTCGTTTCTCGTCGGCGTTATTCTAAGTCGGAGATACCCGTTTACGTCGAAATGACCTCGGGCGAGATGACCCGGGCGAAATGGCATTCGGGCGAAATGGCATTCGGGCGAAATGACTAGTACCCTAGTATCTAATGACATATGCCACTATATGGTACATGGGTTTTTTTTGTACGCCATCTAATTTTCATTTATTTGTGGTCTGACATGTAATCCGCCCTTTCCGTTAATCCGCCTGTTTCCTTGGGAACGGAGGATGACTGTATAGTGTATACGGTATATGAGTTTAGATTGTAATTCAGAAATCACATCCTGATCGCACGGTTACGATTATCACACAGTGCTGTCCAGAGTTGCATATACTTACGAGCATCGGCTTCAATGGAAATATATGAAGCCACTTTATAAATACATAATTATTTGAACCAGTATTTATTACATACCTTTTTGATGTTATTGATTTGTTATAGCAAGCAGGAATGCTAAATCCTGGATCACGTGACAGAATGTAAGACTTGGATGTTGGTTATGTAATTATTAACTTCTACTCTAATCACCATAATAGAAATGACTACGGACCTTGACAAAGAAAATCTCTGCAGATGGCCGTTCATGGATATACATTGAGAATAAGAATTAGATTAAGATTAAGATCAAGTTTTGATGGAGGTAATTGGGGTTTTAAAACGAAACACGCAGTTTTCACGTCAGCATGGATTCGCATCAGAAAACCATTCGAGTGCAAACGTCTGACGTAATAACGCCACGAAAGATCAGAGCGACACACGACAAAGAAGGCCAGATTAACAATGTAGACTATTATGCGTCTATAATCGGAGTAATTCAAATAAGTATGCCCTCGAAGAATAGCAGTGCGGCTTTTATTCACCGAAATCAATAAGCATAGTATCACCCATACTTACATTGATTACATCACAATGTATACAAATAACAAAACCCAGGACAATAGCCAGATATTCCACCGAGGGAATCAAATCAGCATTTTGTTTTTGATTCAATCTGCTAGTGACCTCTTTTTTTTCACGGATTACGTAAGTGTATTCACTCTCTCAGATTGAGAATATATCTTATATGTCAATCAAACTCTCTGTTTGTAAGGTGTTAATGGCTTTGGCACTGAGGACTGTCCAATGTGACACATTCTTTGCCCAAATCTGAAAGCCCTCGAAGAGGTCAGTAAGGCTTCCCAGAGGGTATGAGTAACCGTACTGTTGGGTGACAGAACGTAGTAATTGGCGGGTTTAGGTTGCACGTTCAGCCGACCAGGTGTGTTCGATTATTTGCCTCTTACAGGTGAAGGTGTTTCATGACCATTAGTTGAGATAGAATCCGAGATAATTAATGTTCAAATTATTGTTTGCTTTGAATATACAAGAAAAAGATGTGGATATAAGTAATAATTATAATTATTATAAATTAACGTCGTGATTACCGGTCCAAAGAATGAGTGAAGAGGCCACACGAAATATGTCAGCAGAAAACATGGGAGGGTAACACCGTACGTGGCATTGACTCAATTAGCCGAATGCCTAGGCCGTTAGGGCTAAGCATACATTGGGGTATGGTTAGAGTTAGGGTTTTAGGGTTAGGGACTGCCCTGTACCGTGAATATTAACCGATTCATCGATCAATAATCCATTTCGATAAAATATTCCTTGAGTGCAGCGGAAGCACTCTTTGGTACGTTGTAGAACAATGTTATGCAAGATCACCATTAATTTAAATCATAAAACTCACTTATACAACATAATGTCAAAGGGCCCGGTGGATTGTGCTGCAAATTTGGGTGGAAGCAACGTGTACCCAATGACCCTGCCGTGTATACAAACCCTGAACTTGACAGCCGTCACAACTCCCGATGTCGTGATGGAAGGGTTACATAAGAAAAATGATCATATTAGGCACCGGAAGAAGACTCGTGATGTAATCGCAAGTGACCACAGTGCGCCCAGCCCAGACCGCAAGGGCTGCAGGGGACTTTTGGTTACTACCTCTTATGCTGACACATAATAGTAGCGTGCCCGAGAGTTAATCTGAACCTCTATCAGCTAATAAGTCATATAATGTAAATTTCACCGTGTTCGACATTCAATTGGGTTGCATATTGCGGTCGAGTGAGCCGTTGACCACAGCACCCCAAGGTTGGACTTTATGACCTGTCGCGCAACTATGACTTTCGCCTCAGGCACAAATTTTGTTGATGAAGTCATTAACGCGGTAGTCACGATATGATGTACTTGATCGAAGCAGGTTTTAGTCTCGTATGAATAACAAAGTAATTATAGAAATCTGGTCATTGTTTTAATTTTTATTTTATTAGCTTTTCTTTTGTTACATGCCGGTTTGAACTGCATGGGTTTAAATTGTTTTGTTGCATTTCAGAGATGGATGTCACGGAAAGTACGCAAACCCCAAACATTCAAAAGTTCAAAATAAATTTATGCTATTGGGAATCGGGATGCCGGATTATTGGAAATAAGCATTGGGGAAAAATCAAAATATTCATTCTGAAGATAACGATACAGTTCTGCGATTTACGGGGTAAAAAGGTGAAAAAAGGCGAAGCTCCAAGACACAAGGAGAGAGGGGGGGGGATGGGTTAAGGGGGTCATATACCTGTACACATATGATCTGCGTCAAAGGGTGTATCAGAGAGTGCAGTGGTCAGTGGGTCAGCGTGGAAGATGAGTATATGGTTGGTCAGTGACCACAACTGACCAACACGTTGATTATGAGTCCGATGTCATTGAGGGCAACACAGCTGTACCTAATGATCCCTCTCACGTTTGTCATCATACAAAGCCACTGTCCTTTCGACAGGCATCTAGGTCAGTAAAAGTACCCTTGAATAAGTTCTCACAATTGCGTAATATAATATACGATACTGATATGTAGCAAAGACGATTCTTATTTGAAGGCAGAAGGGCAATTATCAAGGGGTACTAGTCATTTCGCCCGAATTCCAGATCGCCCGGGTAATTTCGCCCGGGTCTAAACATGTACATATTGTTTCAACATTCCATGCACTGACAGTGCTAATCAACTACTGTGCATGCAACATAACTTGTGTGTTACTATGCACATACATAATGTTCATTCGATATGTGTATTACTTGATTAGTTCGTACTTCGCGACTCAAAATACTCAGTATTGGTCTTTAATGCACCAGGGTCATTTCACCCGGGTCTATGCGAGTCATGTGGGCCTACACAATTCTTTGAATTCAAGTGTACAACACGACATGGATTATATCATTCGCTTCTAGAAGGACCGACTCGTATCTTATATCACAAAGAGTATAGTGCTATTACCAAAGAACATCTGGTGGTTAAACACAGGTGGTTACTAGTATCTCTGATACAATAATAGTTGGTACTAGTTCTAGACTCAATATTGATATAAAATTAATAAAATAGTATGAAATAATAAATCGATATATAATTGATCATGTACGAATCCATCAGCCTCGCAATACTGATTATGCATGCACATACCTATTTGTGTATTTAAAATAAGGCGATATGGCAATTGGGCGAAAGGACCAGATCTCGTCTCACAGATACCGATCGATTGATGCAATTTTTCAGCAATAACATCCTCATCGAAATCTTGGAATGAGTAATCGATATGAGACAAACACTCTCTGGGGGTTCGTAGTTTCAATAAATATTGGATTACACGAAGAATAAAATAAGTCGAAGCAAAAGGGTCACTGTTCCTTGATTAGCTGACCTATTAACCTCGTTTGTATTATGTCATGATTGTGTGTGAATCTTAATTAACACCGATTAAACCAAAATCGATGCCACGAAGATTGAAAATGAATCTTGCCCCTCGATCCTGTATGACTTCATGGCGTGTATTGTATTTTCTTTTTTCTTTTCTTTGCATCCAAAATTCAATAGTAAGAAATCGTAGGAGAAACACAGGAATTCGAAATGGCTTCGACACAGGGATGCTTCGAGGAATGACGCTTCCACATAACGAGATAATACATTAAATTAATTGATTATGTGGAAAATGCATTTTGCATTTTTAAAATGCATTCTGAAGGCATTTAATTATGCTTACATTCACTTCTGCGTAACATACACTTGCAACAAAATTTCGTTACTCAATATTAGAAGAAACAAAAACCATAGTTCTTAAATCACAGAGAAAATGAAATAAAAAATCACGATTAACAACCAACCACTGAACAAGGTCAATACTCAATAGACATCGATCGACGAAATATTTCGGTTAGTTATGCGTATATTTTCAGCTGCCCTAGATGCCATTAACCGAATTCGTATAGGAACCGCTGTCAACTCGTCAATATATGTTTTCTTCGTGGATTACAAAACATAAGAGACACAACCGTCACAGCGGTCGGTGCGTAGGGGTTGACCCTGGGCTGAGTGGGGTTCAAATCTGGCATACATCACCAAAGGGGGGTGACAGGTGATACGTTTATCAAGGCTCTGTTTCAGAATTTAAAGTTACAGTCACAACCTCATCCCAAAACCGATGCATCAATATTATTACGTCACAGGCCTCGTTCAGCCTTTCTATCCTTAGTCTGATTTTCAGCTCATTATCGATGACACAAAAAGATATCAGTGCGTTAATCCAGAAGTTATGCGAGAGCATTATTGCATAACATTTGAGATGTATGACCGTCATTATTGTTTTGGCAGCGATTGAGCGAAAGATGGATTGGTATAGCATGCGGGGGACCTCGGAGGTGGGCGCGCAACATCAGTCTCCTGTCGGGACCTTGATAATATTTTTGTTTTTCACAGTTTTGTGCGTGTGAGAACTTCATGAGTATCCAGCCAGTTGCATGGGTGGGGGCGCCACATGAATGGACACATTGCATCCACGGGCGCAGCTTCTACTCTTGAAAGATATATGTGAAGTTAAAGAGACTTCAATCTGAGAAATTCTCATCTGGGTCTCACTATGTCGAGCTACCGTTCCTCGAAGTGGCTGCTCTTTAAAAATGTTATCCGTTGGATATCGCTACATATGTTGAGCTGCCAATCCAAGTCAAAGGCAATTTGAATTTATGAATTCCTCTTGCACTCTGTTGGAATAAAGTTGGCCTTCTATTTCTTTCTTGGGTTTACTTAAATGATCATATTTAATTCTTCGATAACGTGACAAATTTCAAAAGTGAATTCATTTCAATTCACGAGAAATCATAAAATGTAGAATAATATGAATAAAACCACTGGATAATATTTGAATCATAGCATAAGTCCTATCATCAGACGATCACAATATTTACTACCTTTTTCCCCCGTCATCGACTTGACACGTGAAGTTCGTCGACCGAGACCAATTATATGCTTCCGGGTTTGTAACATCAATCAACAAAAAACAAAAACAAAAACGAAAAAAACAAAACAAATCATGAAATATAGTTATACACACAATCAAGTAATTCTCGCTTGAGATGATGCTTAAGCGATTCGCATGTGCAACACCCACGAAGACGCAACAATAAATAAATAAATTTATAAACATAAAATTCGCAAAACTAAATTGACTGAAAAGTTCATGATGATACTAAAAGGCATGTGATTATGAGTCTTAATTTTTTTTTTTTTTTTTTTTTTTTGACGTTTGTGCATTAAAGAAAAACCCAAACCGAACACACCTGCAGTGTATAATAATTGAGGTCCTTTGAGTCACCCTTGGTTACATTTTTACTCTCTATAAATACATATTTATGATCCACGAGGAGGATGCGAATAACACCATTAATATAGCGAGGACCCTGGAAACCGCAAAAGTGGTACATGGTGTTATTTTGAAATGCATTCACGACAGAATTTGATGGTTTGATGGATTTCAGAGAGAAAATTTAATTCTGAGAAATGGATGTAAGAAAAGAAAAGAAAAACAAAAACACCAACTAAAATGTTGGAGGGGATTAGTGTTTTGATGGGTCACGTCCTGAACGCTATGAGCATTTGACCGGTCACTGGTTATTCAAACTGTCAGTACGGATTGTAAAACGGCGAAGGAAAGTCGTTAAAACGAAAAGGATCTGAGTTGATGAGTGGGATTTGCGGTTAAAGATGTCGTGAATGGGGGATTTTAAAAGTCCACCAAAAAAAAGGGTATAAAATGTACAAAGGGTGAATCGTAGATTGAAATACCTGGCGGTGAGAGTTATTGACCGGTAAAAAACACTGTCGTTGGGTCACTTCCGGTCTGGATCTCCGTGCATTTGACCTTGACCTACTTAAAAAGTTTCTGATTGGCTGATAGCCGACGAGATGAACATTGATGTCCAGATCGTCATCCCCGGCGACTTCGTTCATTTCAATAGAATTTCACTTAATCCGCAGTAACACGAATGCACGTCCTTCTAGGTTCGATCTCCAACACAAAATATGATATCCGCGTGCGATCATAACATCAGAGCAAAATAATCGTTTGCGGTCATGATTCGGAATGATGAATGTTCCTGCGCATAAGTGCTTGCATGATCGGCAATGCCCAAATAACACGACAAATAGTTGCCACCATGTGCAGGCACAGATGCCGCAGTTGATGCCTTTTTCGAGGTCAAGTCATTTTTAGACCCGAGCGAGAGAGAAAAATATACTTATGCAGCTTTCATCTATGTATTTTTATTTTATGCACACACACTTCCTGAAACCACGTATCAAATGTTATGAATACTTGTGTTGGTATTATGATATGGCGGTGATGATGATGATCATGATGATGACAGTCATGAGCTGTCAAAACGCCCTCCTGCTCTTGGAGTACCCCGCAGCGTTGATCATTATGAATCGCTAATCTGAAGGGGTTGACAAGTTATCCGTCCAACCCGGGCAAAGTACGCTGTCCCAACCACATCACAAAGACGACGAGGAAATACTAGAAGGTGTATTTCGTCTCAAAGTAGTCGCTGTTTGATTGAAGGGTGGAGTAAGTACTCAATGAAGCTGTCTTCTCAGCATGCTTTATGATTGTAATGATATTACAAGTGCCATCTTTCAGAGTTAACATGCAGTTAATTGTCTGACTAAAGTACGATAGGAACATCTCTGTTTTTATATATTTATCTCTATTTTGTGGTTTTGTAGTTGTTTTAAAGTTTAAAAGTTATATGAAATGTTGTGATGGATTGTTGGGCGGAGCTTGACAATACTTCACACAATAGTACAATTGATAGATAAGATATCCAACAGATTACTCGATTGATATTGTAATAGATTAGATTTTGTTCTGATGAGTTTGTAAGCGGAATAAAGTGTTCAATATCATGTCTGATTGATATGACAGTGTTCAATATCATGTCTGATTGATATGGCAGTGTTCAATATTATGTCTGATTGATATGGCAGTGTTCAATATTATGTCTGATTGATATGGCACTGTTCAATATCATGTCTGATTGATATGACAGTGTTCAATATCATGTCTGATTGATATGACAGTGTTCAATATTATGTCTGATTGATATGGCAGTGTTCAATATTATGTCTGATTGATATGGCAGTGTTCAATATTATGTCTGATTGATATGGCACTGTTCAATATTATGTCTGATTGATATGGCAGTGTTCAATATTATGTCTGATTGATATGGCACTGTTCAATATTATGTCTGATTGATATGGCAGTGTTCAATATTATGTCTGATTGATATGGCAGTGTTCAATATTATGTCTGATTGATATGGCAGTGTTCAATATTATGTCTGATTGATATGGCAGTGTTCAATATTATGTCTGATTGATATGGCACTACGCTTAGGTCAATCGCACTGTCAATTACATGTATACTGATGCAATTTGTGATTCACTTATAGCACACGAGTGAACGAACACGTGTACAGACCTTGAAGGGAACACTGCCTAACAAAGGTGTGTTAATTGGAATTGTTAATGAGCTGAACAAACGAGTATTTCTTGAAGCAACGGATATGAAACTAGAGAAGAAAGATGTTTCTCCCCCGTGGCAGTGTCTCTACATTGGCTTGGTCATCACTTACACTAAACAGTATGCAGAGGGGATTGAACGAGAGACAGTTAATTAAATTACTAATGACTAACTAAGTAGTGCAGTCATTGAGTGTTCCAAAAGCCATGCCTCAACGTTATTCCAGGAAAAGTCGACAATATGAAACAACATAAATTAAAAACAAGAAAAACACGCGTATAAAAAAAAGTGACAGTAATTAAATCAAATGATTGATGACGGACGGTAGTGATTAATTAACTGGCGCTTTGAACAGACATTCCGTGGACAAAAGCTCATTTGAACTTGAAAGCACAAGATGAGATGCTCCATATTTCGGTTCTATTTTTCTTCTCCTGTCTCGCGTTAAGTGCAAATAGTTTAACTAGGGGAGCCTCAAGCAACGAGTACTTAGTTGGTTCACAAATAATGTGTTTCTAATGGGAACGATCCCTTATGAAGTTTTATTTCGAGGTAGAGCACACTTTATTATTTCTAGAAAGTTATGTCTGTGAGTAATCAGAGTATCTCGTACATAATCAGAACCACAAAAAGGCGTATAGGGATAGATACAATATAGGGATAGATACAATATAGGGAGAGATGCAATATAGGGATAGATACAATATAGGGAGAGATGCAATATAGGGAGAGATACAATATAGGGAGAGATACAATATAGGGAGAGATACAATGTAGGGAGAGATAAAATATAGGGGGAAAGATGGTCCAGACCAGGGGCTAAAATTCGGTATACCTGATGTCTGGAACTATTGGGGTAAGCGTAGATAATGTTGCCCCATTCTGTCAAGTCCTGATTGAAAGGGTTATGCCTGGGTCTTAACTCTAAACACTTCAACGGAAATATACGAACTAAGGAGAGAGTTTGTCTGTGGATTACATCATTGAGCTGGACTACGGTAATTCCTTGATTCAAACCCCTTATCATTCAATTATCATTTAAATTTATTTCTCTATGAAAGGCTAATTTTTCTTCATATTTCTGACGAATAGTAGTTTGTAGACATGTCTGCTTCCTTTTTTCACCTCACTCCGCTGGTAGATTTTTTTTTCATCAGACTGATATTCTTAATTATGTATCATCAGAAGGACGACAGATGTCAATTTTTTCGGAGCAGTTCTCGTTGACGTCTCGCTGTCAAAGATACGTGGCTCCCTCGCACGGTACAAGCGATTCAAAGGTCTTGCGTCACCGTCACATATTATAAGCTAGGTCATCTATAGATAGAGTACTCTAGGTGGTCTCGCTATTAGATACTATTAGAGAAATACACAAACAACTGGTAGACCCATTTAGACATAATAATACATTTAATGTTTATGGAGAATTGCAATCAGAAAAGTTGTGCATACATTTTACTCCTCAATTTATCGACTGATACACAGGGCGATGAACGGATGAAGATTAATGTACGATGCAAAGCTGAGAAAAGGTGTTACGAATTCGTAACCAAGGCTCGTTGAACTCGGCATTTTAAAACAAGAATATCACCTCTTTAATGTTTACAATTTTAGCAGCACCAGAAAGAATCCCCCAGTGCATGCAAATTCATCAACAATATTCGACAGAGAGCAAGAGCAGATTTTCTTTTTCGTGAGGTACACTACGTGTATATTATGGTTCAGGAAATTAATGGTGATACAAAAGCATATCAGATCGTGGAATTATATTCGATGAAGGGGGCGCTTCACACGGATCTAAAAGATAAAAATGACCGAATCTCTTCTGAACTTCCGATTATTGTACATCACATACCAAAATGATGACTGTAATTTACCACGTATGAGCACTTTTGTAATCTTATCCACAGAGCTAAAATTCGCGATCATAACGCACCGTGCAATACGTTTTAAGATAAGTGAGTATTATGGTCGCCTCCATGCACAGCGTTCGGATATTGCGTGCTTAGAGTTAATTACACTCACTTTTGGGTTATTTATTATATTATTTACAATCTTAGGATTTCATACTGATTGCAGATGCCTTTTATATGCAGTGTATGGCTTTAATCATTCAATGCACGGCATGCAGAAGTCGTTTAAAGTTGAAACAGTGCGATGTCATACATGAGTATTAGCTTAACTTACTAATATAACCAGCTTAGAATCATAACGTGTCGACATCTGTTCGTTTTCAAATTTTCACAAGGCCCTCACTCAGATGATTCAACTCGTCACATGATTAATTCCCATGCTTTTCATGTGAGTGATAACCATAACGCACGAAACGAACATCATGCTCATTGAATAACAATTAACGTTATGATTGTGATAAAATAAACTTCTCACCTTGGTCGCCTCAACTTGGTCTGCTGATGAGCAGCGAGTGTTCTGACAATGAAGTTCGGTATAATCTGAAAAGAACGAATCACTGATTGATTTTCAAACTTATAACCGCCACACACTTCAAGGCATAAACTCATGATTAAGCATATTCATAGAACACAGGGGTCGACCATGAACCATTCTAGAGACGAGGACAAATTATTCGGAATAATAAATAAAATAAAATAAAATAAAATAAAAATTCACTCGACTTCAATTGAGGTGAAATGCTATTATCAGCACATAAGGTGATGAAATTTTAGGAATTTTATGACGTTATGAATTTCCAGCGGGTGGTGAAATAATTATGACTCATCGAGGCGATGGAGAATTATATCGAGGGGCCAGAAGGTTTGCAAGGTGAGGGGTGGGAAGGTGGAGGGCGAATGAATAGAAATATCATCACAGGTATGTACGAAGCATTCTTTCTTACTCAGGTGGCCACCACCTTGTGGTTGCATAACGTTAAATAAACGTTTGTTACACAAAATGACGTCACATAGTATAATCATGATGGGACTCACAAAACCATACAGGTAAATTAACCTGGTTAGATAATGAATTTAAGTAAAAATATCTGAATTCAATTTATAAACACGGCACGGCACATAAGGGTAATTAGCATCTGTTAAGAGAGGATGTCACGAAATCAGACAGAGGGTAAAAATAGCATTCGCACTATTATGCAACACCGGCCACGCTTTCAGGGTAGACGGTGCAAATTCATGCCTGACCTGTAATTAATTAGCTTCACAAAGAAACAATAATTCTGAAGTTGGCATAGTATTATTGTGTGACCCATGTATGTAGCCAATTGAGCCACACCGATGATTGTCACTGCAAATGTTAGATTGGTTTGCTATCTTTAGGTACCTGCATTCGCTACCAAAAAAAAAAAAAAAAAAAAAAAAAAAAAACGTATTTTTTTTTTGTCATTCGAAATCATGGCGTTATACACAAATGCAATGGAAAGTTAATGCATGCAGGTACCTCCTCAAATTACCTGATTGATAAGCGAACCGATCCTGAGTAAATCGAAATACATTGCATACATTTTTGTGTATATCTAGTATTCATGATTATATTTGCCAGATTAATACCTATACCTTCAGAGTCAAGTATTACTTTGACGTGATGTTATTTTCGCGTAAGACGGTTGACGCCCGAGATACCACGGACTTAAGAGCCTCTGAGCGCATCAAAGGCTCACCACGACTTTCTCTCTGGCCCTTGTGTTACTGAATGATGTCATTACATAATAATAATGACAATATCACCCCTTTTCATTTTCTATAGCTTTAGCTGTGTCAGGAAAGATGTATTGTCCGATTTAAAGGCCTTGATAGAGTCAGCATTCAAATTATAATTTTCATCAATCCCCGCTGATGGATACAATGGCTGCGGAATTTACAATGTACATCATATCATTGTATCAAGTAGTGAAGAATGCAATACATTGTTATACAATTGTGGGATAACTGGTGGAGTATATTATAGTTTGTTACGAGTGCATGCAGGCTTTGGAATACTTTAAATGCCTAATACGAAGGCTGCGAATGCTGAGAGGTCATTAACAGGGAGCTATATAGGCTGAAATACCGGTGTGTGTGTGTGTATAGTACTATACACGATGTATCAGATTGCAAAAGCTAAACAACCATAATTACCTTTTTCCTTTTATGGTTTCACGTGAACGGTTTATGAAAGGATGAGTTTGTGTACTATACAGCTTGGTGCTTAAAACTATATAACTATACTATACAGCGATAGTCTTTGTATGCAGTACACCGGATATGCATATTGTCAGAAGTCGTGCTGGCTCCCGTGAGTTCATCGCCCTAGGGGTGGTACGCGTATCTCCTCAGCACACTCCAATAGACAACACTGGACCCTCCCTTTTAATTACCTGGCGAGTAATTGAGATCAGAAGAAGCCTCGTAGTCGTCTGTATCCGAATCCATTGTGAACACAAACTTAGATCCAGGTGACAGCGCTCACAGTTCACGCATGATGATGATGAGGCTGCTTCAGCTGCAGCTCGCCCTGACCTTATATGGGCGGCGCTGCTTTCAAACGCTTTTAAACGAACTCTCACTGACAGACTGGGACGCTTGCTCGCTGCATGCTGTTTGGCTGAGAGCAGGTTTGCTTACCAGAGGCCCGTTCGTTTATGGTATTTTCATGATCGTTGATTCCGCGTAGGTGAAACATTATGACCTGTAAATTAGTATTGTGTATATGCAGGACGCGGAAGGAGTTCTTGCATAAATTATAGAGGGATTGGGCTTTCAGGAAGGTGTGGCTATGTATGCATCAGCCAATAAGACAGAGTGAGCTTCGAAAATATTATATTATGTGTGGTTGAACACCTGACTGTTGAATGTTTCCAAATGTATATGTAACATCGCAGGAATCAACACTTGCTTCATGTTTATTCGCCTGAAGGGCAATCCAAATCTGGTAATAATGTTTCGTTTGCTGTGATCTCCAACTGTACTATCGACTATATTATCTCGCAGAAGAGTATAATGTTTGTAGAGAGGCTTAGCATATACCCAGACGTCCACTCGACCTACAGAGTAAACTTATACCCAATTTCATTATCTTAACCTTTTGCTAACTATATAGTTGCCATCGGTTTAATCAAATTTAAAAAAATGTGCTTATGATGTTCTCACAGTACTGGAATAATATAAATTATCTAAGCCATTTAAAGTCCACTATGATTATGAAATATTTCTAATAGTATATGTATATCTATTTCGCATAAGTATACACGCCTTGTGTTGACAGCTGAAGTCATGACCCAGACTGACCTCTCCTCCTCAGCAAGACACTCAGGTTGGGCATGCTCGTGGCGCTTTTCTTTTTGAAGAGCCTCCTCCTCAGGGAATCAGTTCGGTTGATGAGGTCCCTCATGCTCCTCCGTCTTTTCGTCTTCGTTGTCTTCGTCGTTTTCGTCGTCACATGTTCAATTTCATCCTCACTACTCTCTTCATCCGTGTCACCACCTCGCCGTCGAGTAGGAGGATTTGCTCCCCAAACCAACAGTTTCCTTCTGGTGCACGGACTGGTATGGTGCATGGAGGACACATCAGGAACGCTCAGAGTCATGTTCGTCTTGGGACTTCCCCCAGACTTCCTCTGGAACTTCGGTTCACCGTGTAAACTGCTTCCAGCGCTCAATTTCTTTCTCTGCTGCATGCTGCTGTCGAGACGGTTATCTTCGACGTTCTCATCACTTCCCATGCGCTGCAGAATGCCAGTGTGACGCAGCCGCTTCGCCAAAGCAGAGCTCACCTGAAGACGTAGATCCTTATCAATTTCGATGCAAATCCGATTGGAGTTGGTCATCCTATCACTTATCACTGAGACATAGTTCTGTTATTGGGTAACTAAGGATTCGTTTCACTGTAGCTTAATGTGGGCCATCGGTTTTCACTCAACCGGACTTTGTAGCTTCGATCTTATCAATATTCATTGAACTTTCTAAGCAGGTATACACAGTGTTGTTGATAAGTTGATAAGTTGATAGTACCGGTTGACTGTTCCAAGTTCTAATCTTTGTAGGATGGTCACTTTATTTTGATAAAGTTGTTATGAACTTTATAATCCAATGTTTTGGTCGATTATTAAGGAGAATCTCCCTAGATTAAGCATTGTTCATATTGTTATAGTTCTCGTTCAGTTCGCTACATGTATACGGAACTCATTACTAATAATTTTAATAATAATTTTAATAATAATTTTAATAATAATTTTAAGAATATTTTTAATACTCTTCGAACTGGTCCCATGAACCGAGCTTCTATCCGTTTATAATATAACGTATAAGGTGTTCAGTCTGTAATGTTAATTTTCACTGGATGCAAAGAGCAACATTGAAAATTTTCATATTGATATCTTAACCCAAACAAAAGTTATTGAGGAAAACGCACCGCTAATTAAGGGAATATTTGTCACTGAAATGTGCATTGTGAACGGATTAGATTTTAGGTTATTTTCTTGACAATTACTCGTCGACGAAGGCATAGTTTGTAACATTTTAATAACTGTTTTCTTATCTATTTGAATAAGTCAAAATATTAACAAAGATATGCAATTTATATATGTATATAGAAATTATTCAAAGTGACCATAAAGACGAATTTTTTTTTCCCGAGTATTGCTGATTGACACTGTCTTCACAATAACATTGATTCAGCCTAGTAAATGACTAATAAGGATAAACAGTTCGAACGTGACATATATGATATGAATTATAATATACATTGGAGTAAATAATATGTGAGCAACCTGATTACAAATTAATAATGATTTATAAATAACCATTATTACGCCATGCGTAATACTAGTAGTATTCGTTGTGGTACATTGCCAGGCCCGAGGAACTCCGCTCGGGGTTCGACCCCTGAAGCAGTGACCCGTGCGAATTGTTTATTAAACATTTCCCAACATTTCTTCTTAATTCTTTTTTTTTTCTTCTTCATTTCTCCCTTTTTATAATATTTAGAGAAAACCCAACAAATCAAAAAGAGAAAATCATTTGAGATCATAACGCACTCACAGTGAAAATCGTAACTTTTGAAGTAAAGATATTTCACTTGTGTTTTTTTTTTCTTTTCTTTCTGAATAAACACATTTTTGAATCTGAATCTGAAAAAGATATTGAAAATCATCGATGTCATAATATGATATTAAGTAAAATATTGCCCTGACACCAAATTTGTCAATGATATAAATTTTGAACTCGATTATATTGATACATTGATGTGAATTGATTCAAACACAAATCATTATGGAGGAAGATAAATGCTAAATTATATTACGACAATTACATGGACATTTACAGGTTTTTCATACCAAAAAATGATGCGATAAATTATTGTATAAGACTGACAAGATATTAAGGGGAATGCTTTTTTGTTAAATTATGGGTAGTATACATGAATCATGTCTTATATATGACGCAAAAAAAAAAGCCCCAAAATCGTCGTAACGACCTGAGATTGACCTTAAAATGATCTAGTTGTTAAATATTACAAGATAGAAACAAAATAGCATCAACTATCACTGGAAATTACAGCACAACATAATTAAGTTACATTAAATCACATTTTCACATTTTCGACTATTATGCAATATAATGATGCAACCGAGCATGTAAAGTACAAAGCTCACTTTCATTGATAATGACATACTGAGTAACTTAACAACAAAAAGAGAACGTTATGATCAATATTGAACGAAATAGAGATAATTGTGAACTGTTTGTTTTTTTCATTGTCACCTTGACCTTTGACCTACAAAATTATTTTTGGGCACGGATATTGTCATACATACACGCGTGATATAGGAAATTTTATTCCAAACAAAAAATCCTAAAACATCAAGGCTTCAACAACTTCTAACGGTTGTTATTTGTGTCTATAACTGAAATCAGGTGTGGCAGGAATATCGATGCCCATTGTTCGAGTAACTTAAATACACTCCGTTATACAACATAAAAGTACAACATTATTATCGGCCAATAGCACTAAAATAAGTAAACTTGAGTGGAGGATGAGGCTGCATGCATATATACAGCGAGTCTCCCCTTACTCGTGGTTTTACCATCCATTCTGACATAAAACTCATGCACCACGAATAGCATTAAATCACAAAAAACATCGCTGAACCGGGAACTCAGCAGACCAGTCACAGTTATACAACACAATGAAGTAAACCGGAGCACAATGCACATTGTGACGTAATGCTCTGCACCGAGGCAAGGCGTCACAATGATCACAGTCATAACGCAAATGAAATAAACAATCGACGTATTTCTAAAATAAATGAACAACATGCTTAAAACCCTAATTGTCAATCAGTCAAACAGGACGTCAGAACGGATTCGACTTTACACCTAAAGGCGATTGTAATTGGTTTAATAATTCAACTTGATCTCCATTTGAATCATCATAACCGTGATCGGTGTTTGCCAATGATTCCAGTTGGATCAAAGCGAACATAGGGATTAAGTCTTGGACGCCCGCGTCGTTCGACTGAGCCATTGTGTAACACCCAGTTGGCCGCTCCGACCGACTGGTCGTGTGGCCGTCGTCTGCTCGTTAGACAATGGACTGAGCCTGAAATCCCCGCGATTAAAGAGGCCATCGCGTCGTTGTTGAGGGTCGTGTAGATGTCTACTGTTGCTCATGATCAAGAAGAAGAAGAACGCGAGCAAGACATCTGCTTTTGGACTGGTGTTCACGCACTCACTGCAACACGATGAGTCCTTGACGGGATACCCAGTCCGTCTCCCGAGCATCAATTCCACAGTCACCATGGCAACTGCAGCGCCGCCAATGCATTATTCTGTACCTCCGAGGACACCATTCGCCGAGGACCCAGGAGCCCCATGTGCCTCTCCGTTTTGCCTCAGCGCCAATAGGAGGTACCACGTGTACGGAGGTACAACGTCTGATTACTCGGGGCGTATTACATCTCGACAAAGTAGTCCTGCTAAAGTGATTGGCATCGACGGCCAGAACGTGAATCCGGCGACCAAGACCACCACTCAGACGGGCAGGGGGTCGCAGGGATTTTTCCCTCGGGTCAAACTAAGGAACCAGTCGGATTCAACGTCCAGCAACGGGAAGACAAGATCCCAGAGCGGCTCTGAGGGAGGTCTTCCCAAAGCGGTGAGTGGGTTTCCAGTGTTCTGGTCTGGTTGGAAGGTGACAGCATCTACAATAATACTAGTATTATGGTGTTTTTTGGCCTTATTAGACTTATGTCCAATTTTTTTCTCCTCTTTCCCCATCAGACCTCCTCCCGCGCCTCCCCGTTCCTCTTCGAACTGGCGCCTCAACCTAAGCCCAACGCAGACCTTCGTCGACGCAAGCGCCCTTTCCCTCCTTCTACCCAACACCAAGAGGCTCCCAGCACTGACCTCATCCACCAGAAGCTCATCCTGGCACCCAAGAGCAATCCATGGGTGTATAGATACAAAGTGAAGAAGAGCTTAAACGAACTGAATCGCATTCTCTCGGGAAGTGTAACCCAATCGAGTGATTTCCCAACTCTGTGATTTTGTGAAAGTGTGAGTTTAAGTTTGTGTGAGTTTAATGTGTGAAAGATTGTATATAACATACTTTTTATGTTTCAATCACCGGATTTTGGTGACTGTGTGCGTGCACTAAAATGATTCCTTTATCTTTTAGAATCCACGGTTAATTCTTTCTATGATTACATGTATACGACTAACTATACTTATAGTGGTTAACCAATAATTATATGGAGTGAACAGTGGATCATGATGTAAATGTCATCTCTATGCTGTGTAATAGTAGCACATCAAACATCTATAACCGCACAATGCATAGATGTCATTCGGGTTGGAATGTTGGAATCTGTGATATTCGTCCATTTGTTTTGTTATGCAATATATTATCTCGCTCCATGTTCTCTATTTTCATAATCTATGCAATTAACACACGTGAAATAAAACATACGATTCTCGTTTTTTTCTTTCTGATCCAAATGGTTAAATTACGTCAACTATTCTAATGACTGTTGGTTGCAATGCTGACACGATTTTCTCCATAATTATTACTGGTTAAATACGGGTATTTTGCGCTATAAACCTGGTGTTACATCATGACTACTTGATGGCAAATATATATCATAAACAACCTTTGGTCCGATGTTAATCGATATAATTACATCAAAATGTTTGAGTCGTGTACTTCTATTTGGAATAATCCAGATAAAACTCTAATACTGAGTGGACTATAATCTTTTAGCAGTTTAATCAAATCTCTTTCTCTCGGTAATATTGGATTTGGAACGATGGAAGCGGATACACAATTATGAAATTACAATAATTTAATTACTAACAATTAATTAATTAATTTAATTACCAACAATTTATACCTCGGAATGTTTTACTTCTCAAGTTGTGGCTTACTATTGCATTTGCTATGTTGGTATAGCCATGAGGTCACTACGGTGAGTTTGCACATATTTTACCTTAAATACACAACAAATGGATACAATTTACGGGTTCAGTTTACTATTCAACGTTACGAATGCAAACATGGCCGCTGAATGCAGAAGACGGAAGGATAACGAACAATTACGACAGAAAAGTTTCAATGTGTAATTCAATGTCATGTGTAGAACTCTAGATCGCAATAAGTCTCTTGCCTATAAGAGCTATACCGATAGCAGAAGATGGGCAAGGTTTGATCAGGCGGGCACAACAACAGAAAACGCATTAGGTGATTAGGGGAATCATCACCTAATGATATTTCTGTGGTACAACGGTCTGTTAGGACATCAGAGGAGAGGCAGGCAGAAGAGCGGATGCAGCCATATACATGTATCAATAGAATTAATATAGCTAGATGGCTGGAAGACGAAATATGAACAAGTTGGGATTTGTTTTTACCTTCAAATTAAACCAGCAACGAAAGCTTCGATGAAATGGAGAATTGGACATGATACAGCAGCAAACACAGATGGCGAACTGCAGCGACGAAGTTTCGAGTTATAGAACCTTCGAGAAAAAAAAAAGAGGGCTTCATAAAGACGAAGGAGGGACGTCATTATTGGCATATAAAAAATCCATGTCAATTCACTGCAAAATGTGAAATCAGTTTGAGATAATTATGCAACCAGTAATTAATATGAACACTCTAGATCTACCGCATGTGTAGCTAGAACGACTTCAAGAGCCGCGCCTTCAAGATTCCCGTTTCAATAAATGCTCATATATTTCCGGTCCGCACGCGTTTCAGATCGTGACAATATAATAATATGCATACATGACGCAGATACAGCAAGATCGAAAATGGCGGACAGCAAATCTGAATGTTACGAGGCGAATGTGAGTTTATTATAGACCTTGGTCATTTAGGGTCTTTGCATGTAATTAGTAGCAATACGATAAGTGACATGGGATATCACTCAATCGGTTTTGGGTATACTTTCCATGGATGTTTTTTTCTGATTGTTTTACTGGATAACGTAAGTATGCGTTCATTCGACTGGCGTCGTGTTCCTATATTGATTTCCAGGACAACAAATTTACAGCGGCCCGAGATAAGACTATTTGGTCATGGTGGAATAGTCAAGAACAATTATAATACTGTTATTCAAATATTTTGTTTACATGTACTCAGAAAACGTCACCCGATTAAACTGCACCCCATTGCTAACCTTGCTGTGTTGGTTGACAGATCAAAACACGGAGCTTGGATGAGTCTTGCGTTGAGGTCAGCGTCATCAGCTCAAAATGTGCTTCTGATGACGAGAAACTGAAAGGCTCGTTCTCGAGGGCATCCAGCACAAGTCACCCGAGCGACTCTGGCATCATCGCTGAATCTACCAGCAAATCCAGCGAAGGTGAATCGATCCATCCGGGTTCTGGTTTTACAGTAAAACCTCGATGTGTCGAAGTTCGTGGGGTTAGCTCAAATACTTCGACTAAGGGATATTTCGACGGACAGATCAAGGCCATTATGGTATGACCGTTATGATTTCAAACCGTGTTCTGACGTTATGATTGACGAAATGCGTAATGCATTATAATAAACTACGACAAGCTATGATTTTATGATTGATTTTTTTTTTAATTAACACATATAAATAAAAAAAGTAATGTCAGATGAAGTTGAAGATAATAAATAGTCTTGGAAAGAAGATTCCACGGAAGATTGTTGTAGCTTTCAAGTTCTCAAGTGTCTGTATATGAACCGAGGGCCAAACATTGTTATTCCGCTGGAGAACAATCAATTGACCCTCGCCCAAATTTCGGCATTCATTCTTTCAAAAACGACACATATTTTGAAATGTTAATTCATAAAATTTTCGCATTTTTTATATGTACAAATCAGACGACCTCGACGATCCTTACGACGACGATGACGATCTTGAAAAACCACTCGAAAAGAAGGTCGACGTATATTTCGTCATCTTAGCAACTGCTTTGGGGGCAATCCTCATCGGGGCCATGCTCTACTTCGCTGGTCAGAATGTTTTTGTTTCCTTTTTTATTCATTAGTTACGACATTCATCATAATTAATTAATTAATTATGATAAATGTCGTGATTAATTAATTAATTATCCTCTTAATTAATTAATATTTTATATGATATGCTACATTTAATTTAATGTATTCATTTTACAGTGTCACCGATGGTTGAAGATGTCGAGAGAACCTTCGAGATTTCCATTCGTGAGCATGTTTATTCAATTAGCGCAATGCAAATAAGCATGGCATAACATTTCTTTTTAGTGGATTATCTTAATTATGCGACTTTTTTAGTATCAATACAATAGGTGTCCTCAAATTTGTCGACGTGATTGATTCTCCATATTGTCAATATTGAGATCAAGGCAGAAATTTCCATGATTTGCTGGGATCTGCGTGCTGCAGGTAACAGCGCCATCTAAAACTGTTCTAACGATGTCGCTGATTGGCTGATTGCACTGGGCACTTATAAGGCACGCTCATCGAAGACCCTGAGACTCACTGAGTGGTGTAATTATGTCTAAGTTATGAGCATTTGAACCACGCAACCGTCGCGATGTCAAAATGTGGGAAATGCGACTGAATATTGCTGAGAATATTCATCACACACGTGCATCGCCATAGTAACGGAGCGTCTTTCAGAGGTGACAGCATAACCCGAACTATGACCCGTTGTAAATGCCTTCCAATGGCTACACTTGTAAACACAGAATCTCAAGCTCTGTTCCAGCTCTTTACAGTGAAGCAACCACCAATTAACGTTTTTTTCCTCGTTAAAATCATTCATGATGACTACACTCACAATAGGTCAATCAGGGGGTCAATTAAAATTGTACTTAAACCAGTTTATAGTTTAAAAATGCACATAATTGCTGTTGCACTTTCAAGTTAAGATGTTGATTTACCGGAATACAGTAAAACCCGAAAATTGAAATGTTCTCGCTCGGGCAGTTTTATTCCTATAACTCTCTTACGCTCAGTGCGACTTTAGACTGATTTCGTCGAGACTTGTCACATATTATAAAGCGGTATGGTTCTAAGCACATAAATTGTCTAATCACAGAGCCGATTAGCAAAAATCACAACGTCCTTTGAAAGCTTTATGCATATGCCATATGGCTTCAGCTTGTCATAACTGTCAACGTGCCATATGTAATTGGGCCCCTTAGCATAATACAGCCTCCGACGTAATTTTTTTTGATATTCTCTCTAGGCTAGCCACTGGATCAATGCTTGCCAGCAAGAGTCTTGTATCCTCCTTCCGTACACGCATTCCAGCATTCAACATTTTCTGATGCATCCATCGATATCCATGCAGAGCTCCAGATGATGATAGCTCTTCAGAAATGAACACAAATGCATCATTCAAATCAGCATAGTCTTTTCTGCGTGTCAGGCCATTACGATTGAGAATGCGTTTGAGGTGCCTCAACCATATTGATATACCATGTTCTGTTGACAAGACCTGAACAATGTCATGGTAGTGTAGCCCAATGTCGAAGTATGCTTGTATGAGGGTATCTCGTGATTGAGACATGCTGATCGAGTCTTGTTGGCTGCTATAGGAGAGAAGGAGGCTTCAATGGAGCTCTTCAATACACAATACATTACGTTCCCACGCAATAATCATCACGTGCGCACGCAATAGAAATATTATTTTCGTCCATGTCCCTTTAGGGGCTCCGTAGAAAGCGGCGCTCTTAAATGCGTTATGATTTCGGCCAATTTTGTCTTCCCTGTAACTCGTGAGTGAGGGTGAATAACGAATGCTAAGTGATAATCTCTATGCGTTCATTGTGTATGGTTTAATCACTCAAATACTCGAGACTGATTGGTTGGCAGACTTACTGAGTGGAATATTTCAATAATTTTGCCATTCAGTGTGTCTGCCAGCCTATCAGCCTCGCGTGGGTCTTTTTGAGTGGCTAAACAATGCATAATGTACTCATAGAAATAAACACCTGCCATTAAACACTTTTGTCGAGGACATAACATTACTTCGTGAAAAGCGGAAGCGTGGCTCAGGGTTGGACCTTTTTATTCTTGCTCGGTACCATTCATCCGTCGCATGTGGAATTGCCCTGGAGTAGTTACCATGGTTACTATGGTGGGTGAGATTGGATATGTGAACAATACAACGGAAAATGAGCTTCATTGCTTAGAATTTCATTAGGTTAGAAGATATTTATATTGGCATAATCCGGTTAATCTACGGTGTGGACTCTCCTGAATCGCTGGGCTAACTCAGATATGAGTGTAACATGTAGTCCTCGCGAATAACCGAGGATGTCCTCCTTTCATGCAATTCTTCTTTCTCAGCTGAGCCTGTCACCAAAACAATCGTCACCACCCAACAAGATGACACCACTGCTGTTCTTGTCCCTACGGTGACAACAGTTTTACCATACGAATATGAAATTGGTAAGATGTGGTTCTAAAATATCACTCGAATATATTGTGTGACGTTTATGGACCCTCGCAACCCTCCACCCTCCCTATAATAAGGTCCATATTATTTTAACCTTATAATTCTTTAATATTTTGTTCACATTCGTTCTTCGTCGTTTTGTTTTCAGAATACGAGTTCGATTAGAAATCATATTGGGACAGAAGTGGACTCAATTTCATCAAATTTTGAGATTCTAAAATCTTATAATGTCTAATGGTTATGTTGAGTGGCTGAATATCGGTTTCAAGTTTATCTTGTGATTATTCATTTCCTTTTGTTCTTTCTCCAAATAAAGGTGTGTTTTGTTGATTTTTGAATTGAATAATTCAAATAGTTTATTATACTCAGCCGCAACGTCAAAAAAAAGAAAAAAAGAAGTAAAATTCGGACTCTGCAATTGTTCTGGAGCAATTATCCATAAATTTGGTTAAAATCGGTTGTGAATAAAGTGATCACGAGTAATTTTAACAGAAGTGGGGTGAAGAGAGATGCATGAAAAAAAGTAAAGCAGGTTTGGCGATGTACACCTCTCACACTGACATATTCACTGCATATAGCTAGCATGGTAGTTCCACCTGTCCTAGCGCTGACTCGGATATTATATCCGTTTCCCTAGATGTGACATCGCAACAATAATGATTGAAAATGATTGAGGCATGGATACAGATTACTCATATCATAAATGAAATCGACACGTCTAGAGTTTAGGTGATTTTGGGACAAAAAGCCAATTTTCTGTTGCGCTCTATTGACTGAAATTGACACGCATGTCGATTTCAGAGCCGACATAATCCACTACTAGAACCATTTTATCTACTTTTTAAAATTCAACATAATATTTCCAAGATTGGCAAACAAATTTGCAATGCGTAAGTTTCTTTTGCAATGCAGTATAACATGTTCATTTCTGGCACATAACACAGTGCTGTCGACGAAGGGGTTTCTGGGCAGTTCTAATTCATTATAATTATTTTATTCTCTTGAATTGTCTTCCCACTAAAACTTGCTATTTTGCCATTGATCCGTTGGTTAGCAAACAAGCAGCCAATGCAGCTCCCTGATATTGGTGTAATTGTGGAGTTGTTTCGGCCGACTGCCGAATGACCGAAAATGCCCCTGAATGAAGATGCATACAAAAGTCTATATTATGCCCAAGTGCAAAAAGATAGAAGTTAGACGAAGAAGTGCGTACGATGATGATGATGACGAGAGAAATATGATTCACGCTGTTAATGAAATTAATAAATTAGGTGATACTAATTACGAAGTGACTCGTTTACAACAGCTGCATATCTGCATACCCATAACGTCAGTACTCAGGAATTTCATCTTTTATAAAGACAACAATCTGCTTCAACGCAGGTGTGAAATGCAACAACAACATATCTCTTTTGTCGGCTTGTAGTGAGGGGCTTCTTTAATACTTGTAAGTTGTCAATCAAAGAAGCTGGTGAACTTTAAAGTAATTAATTGTCGCCTCACAAATGCTCAGCATGACAATTTAATATATTTACATGAAATAGTAAAATCATTTGATTGGCTGACTCCAAAGATCAACGGACCGTGGATCTCAACTAAGCTATAAGGGATTGTTGTTAGTGTATTTGTGATTATCTTTGATGAATGACCGACAAAAGACCGCGACCAGAGCTTGACCGTGGATATCGACTAAGGCATTGTTGTGTGTGTGTTTTTGATGGTATTTAATGAAATGCTGACAAAAGACCGCACCTATTTGAAGCTAAAGAAATCCAGCCTTAGATCTACACGTTGATAAATATTTGTTAATTAAAAGTTTCAATCTCAATTTCTCCTAATCATTTCTTTGGTCTAGATTTCTCGTAAGTCATGAGATCACGGTTCATAGTTTATGAGTTCATAACGCATGTTGTTAATCATCACGAACTTCGACACATCGAGGTTTTACTGTATGCTTACTTAATGACATTGAGTAATTATTGAATGTTACACACTTTACTAACTAATTATAATTATTCATTTTCAGCTGATTGACGAACCACAGCGTTCAACATTCTCTGGTTGAGGTAATCTCAAGCTGACATACTACAGCGTATTATGTACTACGTACCGACTACCGGTAGTTACTAGTACCCAGGGGAATCAAACCCTTACCAGCTTATACCCTTGCTGCCACTGAGCCAAAGACGTAACTCTTTATTATTATATTTGTATATAGCCGCTGTAAACGTTGTCCTTTTGATATAAAATTAATCTATTGATTACATCAACACAGTGGCTGTATTCTTGTAAGTTCAACAATTAGAAATCAATTATGTATCGCTACACAATGTTGTCTGTGTTTGAGCTGGATGATGAAGAGAAAGTTAATTAAATGCTGATGCCAAGCTACTTCCAGAATTATTGTAGGAACATCATGTGATTCTTTCATTCTAGATCTTGACTGGATTTTTCAATGCTTGAGGTTATATCGATGCATAATACAGACATTGTATTTTTCTAATCATGTATCTCCTTGTGTACCTCGATTCCAGGTAGATACGTGGTGGGGTTTTACGGCTCCACTCAACCCATTGGGGTGATACGGGCACCAGAACAGAACGCCCGGGACCGGGGTTTCCCCCGACTCTTATCGAGAGTTCTTTATCCTGCATACCATCATAGACAGTAGTACACAGCGCCCAGTCTTGTTACGCAGTTGGACAATCCTGCAGAGTCACCGAAGAATTTCAATTATAACGGATTTACAAATATAATTCACAATCATA
>KB293112.1:362041-382390 GCA_000328365.1 Capitella teleta | reverse complement strand
ATTTCAGTCTGAAATAAACTAATGTGAGTATTATTATTATCATAATTCGTACGTTGTTCTCGGGTGTTGCTAAAAACCTCCCGAAATCTATTAGGTCTCAATAAGTTTCGGGTGGTTTTTNGCAACACCCGAAAATAACGTACGAATAGCGCTGGAAACCATTCGTACGGTAACGTACGAATAACCACAGCCTTCTTTATCCTGCATACCACCATAGACAGTAGTACACAGCGCCCGGCCTTGTTACGCAGTTGAGCAGCACTACAGTCACTGAAGAACTACATTATAACGAATTACAATTATAATTTACAATCAAATCGCAATGGCCAATCAAATTACAATGGCCTGATCGGGTCTCGAACCCGGGACCTCGACCCCCACGGTGGGCATAAAATGGCAGTCAGCCGGTTTAAGTCACTGAGCTATTCGGTGCTCCTGCATTGTTGTACATATCAATACACTGAATCATTTGATATATGTCGCAAGACGCTAGCTCAATTAACTAATGAGCTAGAAGCGATCAAAATTGAAACTTTGAAAGACTGCAGTGCCCTTGCCCTTTGATTTTTTTCCTACAAATTTCAAGCAGACTCGCAGAATCCCATATACTATCAATGTGTGAAATTTCTTGGATTACCCTTGACCGGAATTCCGTGCAACGGGGTAAAAAAAAAAAAAAAAAAAAAAAAAAAAAAAAAAAAAAAAAAAAAAAAAAAAACCCAACAAAACACGTGAAGTAACATAGGCAAACTTGTTAATTAAAATTTTCCTTAAAAAACACGTACAGTAACATAGGGAAAATTTTAAATTTTAAATTTTAAATTTAATCTTTCCGTAAGAAAAAAAAATAAGGGAAAAAAAAGCGTAAAGTGAATGAAATTTTCCTTAAAGATGAAACGCAAAGTGAATCCAACTTTTAATTGAACATTTTCATTAAAAAAGCAAAAACACCTAGAGTAACATAAGGGGAAATTTTAATTTAAAATTTTCCTTAAAAAACTGATTCAATGAAGTAAAAGAGCAATTGCGGTATCTCCAATGGTGCGTTTCATGGGTTGACAGCTCGCGCTCTGAATATTTTCTCGAATAAAAAACACACCAGTTGCAAGGTGAGTTTCTAAGAATACGTGTTTCCTAATTGCACAAGATTTCTGTATCAATGAGTGAGGAATATAACGTAGATTTGTACGTCTCGTTGAATGAGGCCCGTGAATCCGGGAAACTGGTGCAAATTGCGCTGATCTTCCGAGTGGGGCGTCTTGCTCTGATCCAGGCGTTCGCAATTGGCCTAATTATAATATGCTTAGTTTGCCTTAAAAGCAATGTTAATCTACCTATATGCAGTTTATACGTCAAATGAGCTTTTCCGGCGTTTAATAAAAATTAATTTAACAATTATGGAAATCTGAGTAATTTGCTTCGACCAAAGTCACCATAATAATACTATTCACATTATTATAGCACACTCACCATTGTAAACACGTTATTCAAATGTGCTGAACGTATAAGCCCTGGTTATTGGACCCATTGAAGCATAAAGAAGTAACTAGAATGACTGTTAAATCTTAAAACGACTATTCACGATAGCTTGGAATTAAAGGGTAATAATTATATAACATATAAAACACCAGCATGTCGAGCTTTCGTTGAGCTGTTTTGATCGCGTCACCTCGGCATTCAAGAAAATGTTCCCCTTAAATTTGGCTTCAATTCAGACCAGTCACGTGACCCCAATAATCATTCTAGTAGATTGGATCCATCACACCAACACAAACCCAACTCCCCGGGAGCATACATGATACAAGCGAGCGCAGCCACGAAGGCGCAGTCTGCTTAATCGAGCACAAATATCCACCACTGTTCAACCAGGTACCACATTTTGACACTATGCACTGTGTGATGCTGTGATGAATATTAAAGGGATGGAGAACTGGTTAAAAAGGGACTTTGAGTCGTTATTTGATGCACCAAAAATGATTCCTATGCCTGGCCCACACAAGGAATATCATCGCTAACGATTTCGCGGGCGATATATTGCTAACTAGGCGTGACGTCAGCAGCTGTGATGAAACATCGAGTTGCCCATCTGTTACAATGGGCCTCGTCATATCAGCGTGTCCTGCGACTAAACCCTTGGATATTTTTTTATTTTCTTTTCGGAAATAGATAGAATAATCATTTTGCCACCAGTCAGGCGCGAAAAAAAAATATTTTTCGCTATTTTTCTTATTTTAACAAGCGATTTTCTAGGACACCTACCATGTTTCTCATCCTGAAACAGTAAAAAGGTCAGCCAGAGTGCACCACGCATGCGCTTTCGTTTCGTAAACAACAAAGATGTCCTTTTATGGCAAAGATGCTCTGCTCTGATTGGCTGAAATCGATAGCTTCACGAGGGGAACGGAACCAATCAGCCATCAGCCAAACCAAGCCATCAGCTGACGTTTGCCTCCTATACTTTGCAATGGAAGCCATTCTCCCATAGGCGCAATGCTAACCCCGATATTCGGAATGCATTATTTCCTTACGCTTGCATCCAGGCATGGTGTTTTTGGCACGGAATGCTATCAATTGGTGCTATGAGTCAATAGAACATCACTTAAAATTTAGTTCCCCATCCCTTTAAGCAAGCAGTTATCAGTCAACAGCTTACTGACCTCGTTGTACTTTGTTTTGCAACCTAATCTACGCATGCGAACCGAGTCAGTACCCACCAGTGTGCGATAGTAGTAACCAGATAGCACGCCTCCTATGTGCCTGGGGCAGTATGGAAATCAGGCGAATGTTTTGATCACTTGACAGCCTCAAGATGCCTCCAGAGATCTGGTCATCCAAACGCCGCTGGCTATTCCTTGCGATTGACCAGTTATTCGCCATCTTGGTCATCGCACCGCTGGTCATCGGATTCTGGAGAGGGACTTGGTCATTGCTGGACATCTATATTACCCCGGAAGACCCCTGGAGGAGTCACTGGATCACAATTGGTGTTGGAAACTGCGGACTCTTCCTGTTGGCTGTGTTCCAAGACCCTCTGCAGAGACTGCACACCAATTCGAAATGGAAGGTTGTGAAGATGGTCATGCCCCGTGTGTACGTCTATGTTGGATCCTTACTCAGTGTATGTCAATGGAGAGGACTATGGGGCGGACTGGATGTCTTTTCTGGAATGACCAGCAGTAGCTACTTACACTATGGAATTGCCGGTAAGGTTCACATCTAAAAAAGGATGTTTCTTCCGCAGATTATAAATGTCTGCATCGATCCATTATCATACAGTGTGCATTGGAGTCTGAGAAATACTCTTATCTGATATGAAATGGACCCAGGGTGCAAATTTATTGATAAGTTAAGTCATTATATATAACTCACAACAAAACAAGTGGATACCCAAGACAATATAATATTGTGAACACATGTAGATGAATTCGAAATCTGAATAAAGTAAAGTTAATACATTTGTGACTTCTATACTGCTTCAAAGATATAATGACTTATGTATTATTATAGACTATCCGCGTCATTTCAGGCCCCAATAAAGGGTCAAAGATGAGGGTTTTTTATATATATATTTATCTTCATGTTTCTTGCATATTCATATCATGCAAAGGCAATTATTAGAATCAAGGTCTACGCTTATCAAAAAATTCTCACAAACTGAACTTGTGACCCAAGACCTATAATTTACAAATTGTAAATGATTATGAGTTTCTAACAAAGAATGGTTTACTGCAAGCTTTGATAATAAACTAGTTATACCAAAACAAAACCTAGCTCTAATATAGGCCTATGATCCTACGTTGTAATCCATTATATTAAACAACACGATTTTTTTTTTTTTTCTGTTCTGAACAACACATTATCATCTTTACTGTTCACTTATTATTATTATTAATATTATTATTATCATCATCATTTTTTTCCTTTCATTTATTTATTTTTTCGTTTCAACTCTTTTCTTGCTTTCAGTTCTGTTCAGTTTAAATGCTCAAAAACGTTTTATAACTAAGATAAATTCGGTGCACATAAGCCCTCGGGCTTCTTTGTCATTTGCAGCACTTTACTTCTATTTACTTTTATAATGTCTGTTTTTGTCTGTTGTTGCAATAAATATAATTATTATATATAAAAAAAAAAAATAAAAAAAATAAGGAAAGTGCTAATTCAGACGCGGCTCACTCAGCCTTTTTCAGTGGCTGATGTGCATATGTAATGTTTCCCAAAGAATTATTCATACGCATTATGAATATATATTATTATATATATTATTATCTTATTCATACACATTATGAATATATAATATTATATATATTATTATTTTATTCATACACATTATGAATATATATTATTATATATTATTATTATTTTATTCATACACATGATGAAAATATATTATTATATATATTATTATTTTATTCATACACATTATGAATATATTATTACATATATTATTATTTTATTCATATACATTGTGAATATATATTATTATATATATTATTATTTTATTCATACACATTATTTTTTAAGTTTCGAATGATCGCTTAGACTGCAGCATTTTCCTCATTATCACAATTTACGACTCTCGCCAATCATTTAAATGAATGACATTTCAATTTTAAGTCAAATCCATTTATACATGGGCTGATGTGACGTAATCTATATTCTAGGCCAAGTTTTCCTATGGCTCTTCAGATCCAGCAAGAATATCGCGGGTTCTCCCACGCAGATCTGCGTGGACACGGCTGATGACCTCTACGTCTGTACGTCAAGGTTCAAAGTAAAAGTAAGTGAGTAAACAACAGTGAGCTGATTTGTGAAATAGTAAGAAGAGTACCCAACAAAGCTCACATCCATTGCATAATTAACGTATCCTCAATAAGATCCATCAATTTCAGCGTGAAAACAGAGAATTGTACGCATGGGACCAATTCTTCAGCTCCGTCGTCGTCTGGAACGCTCTCGTGCTCGTCTGGAGAGGTCTCTGGGGCCTCATGGACAAGCACCTCCTTCCGGAGGATGAGCTGCAATCCGCCTGGGCGAGCGTCGGTATCGGCACCCTCGGGGTTTTGGTCAACCTACCTCTCCAGATCGTCGCCAACCTGCTGTACACGCGCACAAGGAGCTTCATGTTGAGGGTGCTGCTCGAAGAAGGCCTCGCTATTCTAGTCAGTTTCGCAACCATCCAGACATGGAGGGGGGTCTGGGTGATATATGACCTACAATTCCTACCCGATTCTTACACCCTTAGTTGCTGGTTGACGCACTCAATTGGGATGTTGTTGTTGATGATTGGTTTGTGCGGAAGTAGTAACATCGGCAAGGGATGCTCGACTTCCGGTGACACTGAGCCGTTTTATGGCTGCCTGCTCGATATCGAGTACTTTCAGTACTTTTTCCCGAAAGCAGCTGGAAGAAAAATGGTTCGTGAAGAGCGAAATAACAATGCCAATCAGAATGGAATGAGTAATAAGAAGAATGACATTTTACTCGAAGATAGAGTTTCTTCTGAGTGCGAAAAAGAGCCACAAACTGAAAGGATCGTCGCGTAATTAAACATCTATATGGCTGAATTAAAGATGTTTCAAATAATAAAATAAAATTCATGCTATATATATGTATCATTTATTACGCAAATAAATCTTGCAATACAGATAGAAGTGAAAAAAAAAAAAAAATAACAAGATGAAAAAGAAAAACTGAACAATAAAAGGGATGGATGGATGGGAATTGGGTATATGCTAAATCATTATGATTAATAATCGATATTTTGATGAGTGCTTGGTTATGGATAATAAAGTATTAAAATGATTTCTAAAATCCATTAATTGTTGAATAGCATCCGTATATTTTTATATAATACTGAATTGGACTTCCATGGTTCAATGTTTATAATTTGCGTCATCAATAATTATTGAATATTCTACATATAATGTGTTTTATGATATTATTTTTACCAATGACGTAAATTCATTATATAATAGGCATACTTTATGACAAGGGGTATCGTAAACATTTAATTATAGTTTGATTATTGCATTCGATTTTGAACCCTTATTTCGAAAAAGAATTGTATTCTCAGCAGATCTTTTTGAAATCACAATCATAACGTCTGTCTCGTTTGATGAGAGCACTCACAACTCGGCGCTTATGATAATGGAGCCACTTATTATGTAACCAATTAAAGAATTAATTTAAAGGATCCCAGTCTTGGTACTTTTTTGTGGAATTAAACAAATTAACCTATAATTATGTCATTTTGTCGTCAATTGATAAGAAATGAATATTTCTCGTGACCCATCAGGCTTGATAACGTAGAATCTGCTTAATTTATTTAAATATGTCAAGGACTTCAGCCTTGGTTACAACTTGAGAAATTACATAATATTTAACTGTCTCCGTGTATTTCAGACGCATTTCAGTGACAATTGCGTCATTCAGTTAACACAAGTTATAGGGAGAAAAAAAAATAGTTGCAAGATTCTGAGGGAAACCACAACGTGTATTCATCAGCTGTTTGAATTATGGCATACTTTATCATGTTCCTGACACTTCCTGTGTTGGCCTATCAGCATAAAAAGAAAGCGTTCATTGACCCCGTCAAAAAGTTTAATTCTAAATAATATCATCTCAAAGTGCCAACTACGCAAAACAGACCATAGACGCATCAAAAGCATTCGATTCCACGAACCACGGTGATAGGTCTGTATAATAAGGCCATGCAGCATACGATTCAGGGCAGCCAAGATGTCTACACAGACAACACACAACAAATGTGTAACCCGAAGGCGGCCAGAGATTCACTTAACGCGATCCCCATCTCTTCTGGATCTGTTCCGGAGCTCAGGTGTTATCCTACAGCATCACGGAAGAAGCAAAAGTGCAATCCGCCGGATCCAGCCGAAGCAAGCAGCGGTTGCTTCGGAGTCTATTTCTGACTGTTGAGCTCATTGCTCTGTATACCTCTCACTTGCATGAGTATAAAGATCAGTGAAGAAGGAGGCGAGCCAACACAGGTAGGAAAAGAAAGCTCTTTTTTTAAATAACGAGATTATCAATCCTACATTTGCCAGTGTTTTCCTTGTCGGACATTAATGTTTTGGATTCAATTCGGATTAGCTGTGTATCTCTTCTGACCCCTGGATATCGAGGGTTCGGTGCTCTTTTTTTTTCTCTCTCAAGGAAGCAAGGAAGTGCTTCTCTGGTGATGGGTGTTTTTTTTTCTAGGGGGGGGGGGCTTTTGATATTATGTTATTCGTTTCTCATCCAGGGGTTTTATATAGACTTGTTTATATCGTTTAAATACGAACTTTGTATAAGGTTATTGGGATCACAGAGCATTGATAAATGTGTTATTATAAAAGTGTGTATACTGTTACATAGAGCCGCTTTCATAATCAAATTTGACTAAAAATAATTTTTATTCTTACTGAGACAAACAATGCTTTTTGGTATTGAATACTTTTGTTAAATCTATGAATGAAATGTATCAGATATACTAAATTCACTCAAACAAGGCTAAATGTCATATGTATTGTGCTTGCATTATTAATAGATGCAGTTTTACAATACCTGATACTCGCACATACTTTGAGAGTAACACACTTGTACCATGCATGGGTAATACGACAATACAAACAGCTGCTTTAAGAAACAACACACACTCTCCATCGTGAACAGAGTGCGTTCTTTTATCGGTGGCGTAATGGGCTGACCGAAATCGGGAGTAAACATCTCCGGTTGGAACTGGATCGGTGAACTATATATTGCACTAGACCTGTACGTATACAGCACTCTTGGTAGGTTCGATATTCATGAATCCATCTCGGAGCACTAACTAAGAAGATGTATTCACATAACTCAGTGTGCTTGAGGTGTAAATCACATCTTGCTATCTCCAACTTCATACGGATATCATTTCGTGGATATTACTTAAGCCTATGAATGTTTATCGTCTGCTAGAGAGGGGGAGGGGGCGGGGAGGGCATATATGTGGCTCAAGTATTAATTTGAGTTCAAGGCACCGAAACCAGGTTTCCCCTTTATGCCCCCAGCAGCTCAGTTTGTTTCGGTTAAGTGGAAACACGCTTTTTCTTCCCTCAAAGAGTGATTGGTGCCAACTCTGATATGGAACCGAATGTTGCTAATCTTCGCCATGGAGGAAGGCTGCCACTTGTTTCTGAAAACTGCAATAATATGCATTGACTGACACTCCTTGCAGAAATTGTATATATGGTGCCGCAGTTTCAATGCAATATCGATATCATGAAAGTGAGACATTATCCAGGTCGTTGGTTCACCCCTGAGTGCTTCCGTTTCTGATTTGCCATTCGTACACAAAGTTAGGCTCGCTACGTTCGACCTCACAAGTTCAGGTATAAACAGTGAGGGTTGCCACCTGATCCGAGACTGTTTTCCGGGGTGTTTTATGGCTTTCGTCGATCTGTTTATGTTCTAACTGAAAATCCCTCTTCTCGGAGTGTGAAAATAATTGCATAATGATTTTTTGAACTTGTATGTACATGATACTGATTTCAGTGTATGCTGTACGGAATATTTCAAAGAGTGAGTTTTATGGTTTGCTTGCATTGAAAGGTGATAATGTGTTGATTGAGTCCTGGCAAAAGAGCGCAGGTTAACTTAACCTTAGGTCATGTACAGTGCTATGCGTGTATGGTCGAACCACGTGGCCTACAATTTCCATATTTCAGAGCTATTTGAGTGATTCTACAAGTATGATGTGGAAGGGAATTCACTTGACATTTGCTAATGGCTCACACATACGCACTCGTCCTACGAACACAGTGGGTAATAGTGTATGCTGTTGTCTTCCGAATGCATCGCCAGTATGGCTCGCAGCTGTGTGTACATAACACCAACAATGCATCATCGGAATAATATGTGTTGTAAACTTATAAACTGGAGCAAATCATTATGTTGGTTCAGCAATCCACATGTATATAATTACGAAGCAACCTCTATAACTTAAGAACTCCCAGTTACTCCTCCGATGATCCGTACATAATACAACTACCTTTATTACTTGAAATCTCTATTTGTCGAATTGGTACAACAAGATAGATAGCTACACATACGATTTTGAATTATTTTGACTGAATCCTAATGTTCGCAATTTTCTTTTTCAGAATCAACCATGTCTCAAGATCTCTTTTGCACCTCATTCTCGTTCAAACCAGGTGCGGCCACGTCAGCCGTGCCTGCGCATGAGGCCCCACAAGCGGGTGCTGTTGCGCAGTCGCAGCCCAACTCAGATGCTTCGGCTGAAGTTTTGCGGCTAAACTTGTCACCAGCATTGATGGCTGCGTATAGGAAAAAGTTCAACGCTTTCGATCTCAACAAAGATGGCATCATCACTCGAAGGGAGTTCTTGGCGGTCAGTAAAGTGTTCGGCTACAGTCTGACGAGCGAGGAGATTATGGTGAGGACAGGTGTGCTCTTCGTTTGGATATTGTTGACATTAAAATTGCAGGAGATTTTCGGCAAAACTGATACGGATGATTCGGGTGGAATAACGTATGAAGAATTTGTAGTTGCCATGGTGAAGAGAACAAAGAAGCAGAAACAGTACATTTATTCAGCATCTACCTCAAGACATTATTTGAAACCCGATATTTGTTTCCTTTTTCAGATTAGAACCAGTGAAAGAAAAGATGAAGTTTTACGACAAAAAAGGGCGCGGTTACATCACAGCCGATGACGCAATCCCTGTCCTAAAGCGAGTCCTCGGATTTGACGAGAACAAAACCGAAGCGTTGGTTGACCAATTCGACAAAAACAGGGACTACCGTTTAACTATGCTTGAGTTCTTAGCATTCCAGCATCGCGTAGAAGAACTGTGAGTTAAAGATCGCTTTATTTACATTCACTCTCATTATGTTATTCAGGAAAGTGCAAATTGAGGCCGGCTTCCGTGAGTTTGACAGCAATGGCGACGGGTTGGTTGACCTTCGCGAATTGAAATCGGCAATGGTACCCAAGGGTTTCAGTGATGACCAGGTTGAGAGTCTGATGCGGAAATACGACGCCGACGGTGACGGCTGCCTCAATTACGAAGAATTCGCCGTATTCTGGGACATCCCCCTCAACTAACTATTTGGTTGCCCCAAGTTTCTCTTTTTATCTTTCTTCCCAGTCCCTCCTTGTCATATCCCATTCCGCTCAAAATTGTCTCTCCTTTTTTTTTATTAAACACTAAATATAATTTTTGCTGTTTACAGTTGAAATATTAACATTGTAGCTAGTTATGTTATACACATGGAAAAGGTTCAATCAAATTGTATGTTGTTTTTTTTTTGTTCTTCCATTTCTCACATTTTCTTTGTGGGTTATATTATGCTCTTTTATATACTAAGTTATTTATATAAACATTACTATCACATCAAATGTTATTTCAATTTTATAATAAATTATTAGACGCTCCGTGTGTTGTGTTTGCAACTGCTATATGAACATACTTACACATACAGGTATGCACAAGGAACATGAAGGAAGAGGTAAAAATAATATATAATACATAGTTGGCCAAAGGTAGTCTATCTACTCCACGTTAAATATTGCAATGCCTTTCAATGACACCGCACTTTTCCGAGAAAGAGTTGCAAAATAGGTCGCATTGCAAAAACCATGTAAATCTCAGAGAAATGAATACTTGGTATGGATAGTAGTTTAGCATTTCATGCTGCTATTTCTATCAGTTCAAATCCAATTTTGTCGATGTTGATGTCGACTTATCTCTATCGAAAGAGTGCACCCAACTTTCGCGATATTCTGATCAATTTCTGTAATATTCTGATAATTTGTACTGCAGCGCCACGCAACAGGTGACATTCCACAATGCTTGTTCAGGGGCCCACCTGATTACGGCCACGTAAAAGCTCTTCGCGATCACACACCACTCGCATTAAAATGTTTCTCCTTCATTCGAAATTAACTTTTTATTCAATTAATTTTGCATAAATGGGCACAGAATAACTTAGTCAATCTATGTTGGGTATTTATCTTTTGAATAATTGATAAATTTTAGCAAATTTTATTATTATTATTATTATCATTTTAACATGGTGTAGATAGACTATACTTTTAGTCCAATCTGTGTACCCATATATGGAATCTGAGTGCATATCTCTCCTACCTAGACCGATATAGAATTTTTTTTTCAGTAGATACCGGTCGACCGCACTCCTTCGATGTCGGTTGTCATCCAAAGTGGGGTCAATCCATGGTTGACCTGATTTATTTTGCATTTGATGTTTGGTTGATACATTGTATCCGATTTTAGCTTGACGTAAAAATTACTTCCTATGTGAACCAAGCATTTTCCTCTCCAATTGGGATGTCTTTGGTAAAAGATGAAAAATGCTATTTACTGGTGCCTGGGACCAAGGGGTTTACATCGATCTCTTGGAAAGATGCTTATAGTACTCTTGCATGTTATGATGGAAAATGGTTTGCCTCTAGAAAGTCAAATTTGCACGAACCATCTAAATCTGTCAAAGTATTTGACATGATGGGAGAAAAATATGAATGGCGCCCAGAAAAGAATATGCTGCATGCTGCACGTGATCATTTCATTGTTCAATTTCAAAACAAAGTGTTTGTTTTCGGGGGAATTGGAATGAACCGTCCTTCAATGGTCACTCAAGAGTTTGACATCGCAGTGGACGAATGGCGGAGGTGTAGGAACATGCCTGGGCCCTGTGTATACATGGTGTGGCTGTATCCCTCAATGGCATAATCTACGTTGTAGGAGGAAATGAACAAGTGTGCTATAGCTGGAAAGTTCTTTGTGAATCATAACGCCGTGGCCTGATCGGGGCTCGAACCCGGAACCTCGACACCCACGGTCGGCATAGGATTGCAGTCAGCCGGTCAAACTGAGCTATTCGGTGCCCCCGCCCCCCAACAACAACAACAAGAAAAGTGGCATAATATAAATAGGTTTTAAACATAATTTGAGATAAGTGGAGTGTTTAGGTTTTTAAAAAGAGAGTATTGCAGAGTTGCACAAAAGAGGAGAGATTAGATTATTAATTGTGTTTCATTTAATAAAATTGCGCTCAACATCTCTGTTATTCCCTTTTATTTTTACTTTTTTTTTGTATAGTGCAAATCGACGAATGCGTATAACTATATGATTATATGCATGTAGGGTTCGCTTAAGATGTTACTGTCTTACTTGTGAATGCGAATCGAGTTTGATGTGAGCATATATCTTCGATCACTGTATCCATTTGTTGTAACAAGATGAAACAATAAGAATATCATGTTAAAACAAAACAATCGTAATATTTCTTTACAAATTTGTTCGATCATATTTCAGCTAAATATGTGTAACTACTTGTATAATTATAGAGTAATCGCACTTAAAATATATTTGGGGTAGGCCTACTTGAAATGAGGCTACACCGAAAAATTATCCGAATTTGACAAGAACTCATGTGTAGTCGACCAGAAAATGTTTGATCATTAGCACGTTCAATCGTGTTCTAAAGTAATCGAGAAAAAAAAAAGTTATCACGAATCTCAAAACTAACAAGGGAATAAGATACAGCCAATACTTCCGATTGAGAGTAACTCGATCTCATAATAGCAACGCAGTCTTCATGTATAATGGTGATAAACGCTTCACATTCTTCATTAGTCAAAATAATTGGGAAAGATACACTCTTTGGTGATGTACAAAGTATACCTGACGTGTTTGTTATTAGGTGGAACGGTTATGACAGGTACGTAGGAAAACATACGCTGATGAGACTCGTCCCATTTCTCAGGTGCAACAGCGTATTCCGTGACCTGTACGATTTCGTGACCTGTACGAGGTTTGAAATCGAATTACACTTTGAAATTAAATACACTAATTCCATAGTGAGAGAAGCTTGGTTGTTTGACGAGTCAGATAAAAACACAATTATCCGTCACATCACGAATTCAAATCCCTCATTCAGGTACCGACAATGTCAAGAATCCTATTGCTGAGTTACATCAGGTTGCACAAAAAACTTTTGCGAATTAAACTCATTAATTTTGGCCGTGGAAATTAGAAATGTTTTTTTCTTTAAGGTTTTTAGAGGGTTCATCACACTGGGTGGGGAGGTTGGTAACTTGTTAAATAATTTCAATGGGCTACAAAAGTCGTTGAGTTTCTTCAGGTCATTTCTTCTTGGTGGAAATTTCAGCTGGTGCATGGTGCTACTTTCCTAAAGTTTAAAAAAAGGTAAAGTTTACTAAATTCCAACTTGGACAACATAATTGAAGGACAAACTATAATTATGTGTTGTACTTTGATGCAGTATGAATGCGCCGATATATACAACAAGCCGATATAGAATACATTATCATATGTGCACCTGTATAATGTTCATGATTGAGCATTTTAAAACTTATGAAAAATCAAGAGATATTCACCTTCCGCCCCTATTTACTAAACATTTATTTGTGCATCGCTTATGCATGTAAATTAAATATTATACCTTTATACATAAATACCAGGTGCTGAAATCGACGAAATTAGACTGCATGGAGGGGCTAAGTGTGAAGTCGAGGGTTCGAGTTCGTCCGACTGCAAATCATTTCTCGATGACAACCCAGAGACGACATGGACAGCGAGGGAGAATCCCAGTCACATCAGGATAACCGTCTGGTTTGCAGGACTTTGTGAAGTTTCCAGCTTCAGGTTCATGCAGCTACAGGGGAAAGCATTGAAAGCATACAAAGCTTTGAAGTTGGATTTTGGGGACGAAAAGTTGTTTATGGTGAGTCTGGTGTGGATGAGGAGAATTTCTCGAGCTATTTTGAGTAATAGGCTGAGCTGACTGAGAGAACAGATGATCTCATTTGGGAAGAGTTTACAAAAAGTCCAAGCATAATAACTGACCATGTGGTCATCACCATTGCAAGTTATGACCAATGGCCCAATGGCCATGGGTTTGTTGATATTCAATTCTGGGGTGAGATCATTTACATTCTTTTGCCGAACACTTGATTAACTATAATATGTATAGGTAAGATCATCAAACTTTCGACTACGAAAAAGCCTGTGAGTGAATCTCCGCGTCCGACGACGATGGTAGCTCCTGCATCCGGAGCCTCGTCCGATCGAATAGCGTCCGATTGCTCTTTGTCTTTCACAGTCATGACAGTCATCGTCATCCTCTTCGTCATACAGAGCATCTTTGTCGTCCTACTTGTCGTTTATATAATTCGGTGGGTTTCATATCAGATTTTATCCTAGCCTATCCCATTTCTATCACATGCAGACTCAAGAACAAAGCTAAGACCCAAGTATTTCCATCAAAACCGACGACCATTCATCATCCGGCACAACCTTTAGACAGAGAAGAGGTCTTTATCCACCAGAATGAAGACAACCACATAAAGACGGGTGCTCAAGGCTTCTGGAGGCAGAAAGATATCTATGGTTGCTACCTTGACGTGAAAGAAACCCCAGAATGGGATATGTTTGGAAAGAGTTTGACCACTGAAGCTATATGGAGTCGATTTGGACGATACGCTGTTGATCTCGATCAGCGAGAAAGCATGATACTAGATTGTCGTTGGAAGACAGAGTTACCGACCAAGTATCGGAAAGGCAAGACGAGAAGGAAGGCTGCCAATGTAAAGAGTGTAATGTCTTCACGGGATGACGTTGTGGTTGACATCAACAGCGAAGTAAATCATGATGACGTGAACACGGCGAATGACGTCGAACTGAAAGCAGTGTGCTCTTCAGAAGACCTTTTAGAGAGAGCACAATCGGTTGTGTCGGGTGATATTGACAATACAGCAATGCATCAGCCGAATATCGATGAATTTGGAAGAGGATATACAGGCAAAGAAGAAGAAACAGAGAATTGTGATGAAATGAAACCTGACATGGATTTGATTGCAGATGGAATTAACAAAAAGGAAAGAATTGAAGTGAATGATTCGTTGGAAATGGTCCCTCCTCTGTCTCTTTGCGAAGATGAGGGTGATATTGGAGATGCAACCAGTTCGTCTTCCTCGACGCCATCAGACATTTCCTCTTCGTCCTCCACAGGATCCTCCACTTCACCTCAGTCGACAGACAGTGCATCCTCGGTTGGATCACTGGGATCAAGTTCGTCCTCATCTGAAAGTGATTCGGTGTCGTCCCCATCTTCCGGATCAACGACGTCATCTTCCACTTCAAGTTGAATCACTATAATCGGGATGTTTTTCCCCTCTCTTTTATCTTTAATAGGTATTTAGAAATGTAAAAAAAAAAAAAAAAAAAAAAAAACATTTAGAAGCAAGGTACGAACCGTTAATTCAACAACAATATTTCGAATCTTTCAAGTTCATGAAAGTAACCACGCCCCATGCCACCCATCTCATTCATATTAAGGAATAAAATGTCCGAACACTGATCGGTTGCACACTGTACGATCTGAAACCCATTATAGAACCGCGTTTAGAGAATGGAATAAGGAATAAGGGTACGAACTGTTAATTCAATAACCATCTTTCGAAACGACAATTTGTTATCGGTCATGACGCATTTTCATGTGTTCAATTCTTGGATTATTGGAATATTGCTCAATTTCTGATTCTATTTTCATGCTTCTATTCTTCAAACACGAATGGAAACTGCCGTTTGCACACATGAAAATGCGTCGTGATCTATAACCCATTATCCTTTCAAAAGATGGTTATTGAATTAACGGTTCAGGTAAATTAACCATCCCTAGTTAATTAAAAGTATCATTTCTTTTTCCGTTTTATTTCTTTTTATTTTTATTTTTTTTTTATTATTCCTTTTATTAATTGTTTCGTGCTTATATCAGTTTACGCGCATGCAAGAGCATAATGCATATGAGCCCCTCGGGTTTCCGGTTCTTTTGTATTTACATTGTTCATTTCATTTGTTTACAGTTATATCAATACAATTGGAGAAAAAAAAAAAAAAAAAAAACATAATGACATTGTGACACTGTGACATGACATTATGCCGAGAGGGGGGCCATCCACAATTTTGCACAAAATATAAATATACACACATTTATCCGACATAAAATTAGGCAAAAATGTTTTATATAAATACAGGAGTAGTTGAAACAAGGCTCTTTATTATTTACAGATGGTTAAATTGATCATAATTCGAAACATTTATGGGGCGCTGAACTGGAACTAAAACCGTAATTCAGTGTTCATTGTAAATACTCTCAGTACAGGCGTCGGTTGACGTGAAAGAATTCGTCATCGGAGGTGTAGTCAGGTTTGTGCTTCGTATTACTCAGTGATTGCATATGATGCTTTGTGTACACGATTATTATAAGTCATTAATTCCTGTGCTTTGTCTGAATAACAATTTTGGGGACTGCGGGCAACTGTTTCTCTTTGGCCCATCAGGGGGCAGGCACGGGTGGGGGCGGCGTGGTGACGACCCAATTGCACTGTTTCATTCAGCAGAATACTGAATACTTTGTATCAAGGGGTGTAAGTGACTGCTTGTTGCGGTCTGAATGGGTCGTTGAGGGCAGCTGGTTGTCATTTCGTTTGAATCCCTGAATGCAGCGAATTTCCCTTTGTTTGGTCAAGCTACGAATATACATGTACCGGTATATTACGTGGGGGGCGCAAATCAATGTGATTAGTGCCGATTTCATTGGTTGCTCATTGACCAGAAATTAGAGCAAGCTGTTTGTTACAGTTTCAACCCTAAAATGACAGCAATCAATAGACGCTTGTTAACAATCGGAAGCATGTATTACACATAAGCCCTCTGTGTTCTTGCTTCCAGGTGACCTTTGCCAGTCTATGACAGAAACAATGAGTTATATTAGCTCTCCTTTAATACTCCCCATGCTCACAACAAAGTTTTTTTTTTAGAATTATGAATCGATCATGTTCTGGATTTAATTGACAATCACGAGGTTGACGGTAAACAAGATGGGCACTTTTCAGGAGCGATGCATGTCCTATTATGCGTATCCAAATGTAGTCTGATGACGCCCTTGATCATGATTCTAACGTACCAATATATCCCCGACGATGTATGTGATGTTGATAGACGTCACTCCTAGCAACCTGCCCAACCCGTGTCCCTCTATTTCTCTTGCCTTTGATATTTCGAAATCGGCAAAACAAGAGTTAATTACACACGAATGCATGCATGTGGAGCTACACGCACACACAAGCACCCCTTTATATACACATAGATACTACTCTTAGAGAAGAGCCATGAGTCATACCTGCTCTATTATCAATTAAGCCAAGCTTCACGAAGAAAGAAGTCAACGCCGTGAGACATACTATGTTCTCTTTAATATTCAGATTATCTTCAGTTCGACCTATATAAAAGCGACAGCCATCAGACCGTAAAGTCGAAAATGTTTAGATATTTTTAGTGCGAATGACAGGAGCAGCAAGGGCACATGTACTATGGAATGGGGAACGCGTCCAGTTCCAAGAAAACTTTGACCATTGGGCAAGAAGCAGTATCTGGTCTTGAACCACTTTCCGGTCTGGAACCAGTTGTCACCAAGAAGAAGAAACGACGTGCTCCTGCCCCCCCGGGATGGTCTGCATCGAATGTAGACGGGAAGCTAAGCAAACCTGCTGCTCATTATATAGGTCAAGAGACTGCAGATGACCTCAAGATGAAGATGGATTCCCAGGTCAGTTTGTTATACACTTAAACAATAATAAGGGCGGGGCGTGGTGTGGTCCAACTGGCTGGACCTATAAACACAAAGGGTTGTAGTCATTTATTGTTTCGTCGACAATTGACAATTGACAATTGACAATTGACAATTGACGATTGACAAAGACGTTCCGAGGCTTCCACGCAGAAGCAAGAGAACCCAACTTCTTTTGTTTGGAAATATTTATTGTTTTTTTTTTCCGGGCAAGTTTTTATATTATTTTTTAAAAACAGACAAAAAAATAATAATAACTAAAATCTACGACATATATATGTACAATTGTACATAATATATTATTCTTCTCTACATGTTGTCAATGTGAGCCGTAAAATTTAACTCCGTTGGGATTTTCAGAAACAAGTTTTGTCCTTGTTTTAATATTTGAATCATAGTTATGATACGTAATGATTAGATTCATGTAATTATTACGCATGTTATGCTCCCTGGAGTGGGGATTACCTGTTGTCAGTTAATCGCACCCTTACTTATGGTTATTTGTGTTTTATCAGATTCTCAGTTTTCCCCAGTATTAGAAAACGCCTCAATTAAAGGGATATGCATGTAATTATACGTACGATAATTTTAATCGCGGTTTTTACCTAAATATATAGTTATTACTGGTCATCTGGTTATTTTACTGAGGTGCATAACATAATCACGTGTGAGTGAGTACCTTTAATACGCTGCATTGGCAGTCAAATATTATTTGAGTGTATTATAAGGTGTGGTTTACAAATATTGAAATAAATATTCGCGATTTATGGGCAGCATTGCGAACATGTATGTTGATATTGCGCTATACGAAATGCATTATTTATTCATCAATTTATTATTTACCTAGCCTTTCCTCTTCATAAATTATGACTCAATTGTTTCTCCTGATCACCTTCTTTAGTGATATAAGCATCGCGGATCGTCGTCATGAACTATGTTGAGTCACTAATTCACCCTGACACCACTAAGTGGTTTTAACAATGACGTCATGGAATTCCCCAATTCCCGCATGTGGATGAAAACAAATTTGATAATTGCTTCTGAATATCGCGTTGCAATTAGGCTTACTGAAACAGCGTTCGTTGACTTTAAAGAGATGCCGACAGCCTCAAACAAACAGCAATTCCTTTAAAGCTGGGTTTGAGGATGTTGTTAAAACGAGGCATTATGAGATATAAACATTTTGAATTAAACGGGAGTTGGTGTGGGTGTCTGGATAATTAAAGCTAAACCTAGGTGCTTTGTATTGTGACAGGTCATGCTGCCATGCCGGGGAGGGTGGGGATATTTTTAATGCATACTGTGGTCACAGCAAGTGTCCATCTCCGAAGCCGTAACTTCCGGGAGGACAATTATTGCGCTAAACATTGGAAGGCATTCATTTCACGCTATTTTCTGTCCTTAGACATGCTGGGTTTTTTATATTGAATATGGAGCTTATAATAGGTTTTCATTTTTGTGGTTTCTTCTAATTCCAGGCTGATCCACAGCCGACTTCAAAGTTCATGGCCGACATTCCCACCCATGACACTTCCGGTAATCCCCTTCCGGCATGGAAACGAGCTCTCATTGCAAAAAACCTTGCTGTGAGTTCCTGAGAAGTCATGAAAAGCTCCTGTTAAAATATATTTATTATTATATAATGAAAAATAAACATCTACTTGGCGATATGTGTTCTTCGTATGCAGTTAAAGTCGGTTGAAATCTCTGAAGATACCAATCTGATAATATTTTTACGACTATTACCTTACTTTCAAGGTAACAGAATTTATATTCATGCATATAATTATGTAGGCGTGTATCAATTTTTTACGTTTTAGTTTTTAAATCAATTATAAACATAATTTGTGAAGTATTATTATGTTCTCTTTATTAAGAATTTGGAGCATGGAAATTAGCCTTCACCATTCACCTCTCTTGACATGGACGAGATTTAAACCCCAAAATAATTTGTTGAAATCTTAAAAAGTATTTGAATGGGTTCCAGTTGCAGACTGCGGCCTATTCGAAATAAACATGCCTGTCAATTTCAATCTTCGAAAGTGATAAAGCGAAATTTTAGGGGTCTACCCTATGAATATATATATATAAAAAAAAAAAAAAATAGGCGTGTCGACTTCATGTACCTTTTACCTCAGATATTTGCGGGATATTTTCGATGCCACGTCTATCGGAGGCACAGTGTATTGGGAGGTAATTGGGGCGCTCATCCTTATAACGTGCGCCCCTCAACAATATCCTTCGATGTCTCTTTTTTTTGCGATTGCGTGAAACGGGTACTGTCCGAGACAGCGCCAGGACAAGCAGAGCTAAGGTGACCAATTAGCGCCCTGTCGGAGCCATCCGGATTGCAGATCTTCTTCCCTTCCACATGCAGCATCTTCAGCCGTCGAAATTGGATCGCATGATCGCGTGATGAGCAGAGTGTGTACATGGTTGGGCGTCGGCTTCATGCAGATGCTGAGCTGACTGCCATTCCGAGTTCTAATCCTGACGCCTCCACTTCACCAGAGACGCCTCAAATGGGTCCGCCATGGAGCGCAAAAGACAAGGAGCGGCGTCGTGTTCTTCGACAAAAGTCTGTTCTGTTGCTCATTTGCCGGCGTGAGGAACGCGGCTGCTCGTATTGATGAGAACAACCGATGAAGCGGCCCGGGGTAATAGTATTGGTGGTCAT
>KB293112.1:334642-352506 GCA_000328365.1 Capitella teleta | reverse complement strand
ATTTGGTAAACGGTATCGACCCACCAACAACCTTCCAATGCCTCTTTATTCCTGTATGTAGATCAACACGGTTGATGCTGAGCTCGGACAACATGGCTATTTCACTTTCCTGTATCAATGGGTTATATTCACCGATGTTATAAACACAGAAGTAATTCAGAAACATGCTAACAATATAATCAACATTGCTTTCGTAGCACAGCAGGTGATACAAAATGAAACCACGATTTCGAGTATTGCTTACATTCAGCACAATGTTAATCACAGGAGAATAATATATCGCTGCTGTCTTCGATTTCGTCAAATCAGGAAAGAAGGTTGCTGGCTTCCCACTGGCCGCCAAGATCAGAGGATGACGTGTTCCCATCACGCAAATACGGATTGAATGGGATTCAATTAGTGGTAGCCGTGAATTATGTAATAGATATTGTGTATTAAAAATTTGATAATGTAATCATTGCCTTCTTATAAAGTGGAGCCCATTTGTCATGAGGAAGGATGGATCTGATAGTTACTCTGGACTCAGCATTGATGCTCTCCACCTGCTGGCTAAAGCCATGAATTTTAGGTGAGGGCCATTAGAAATTCAGAATACAAGTATTTGTCATCATCTTATCAGTATATTGCAATGAGGGTGATGAAAAAAGATCGAACAGTCGATATTCGATATCAAATTGGGATTTCCTACACGTTCTTTGTGACAAATTGCATTTCAGTTATCGATTCATCGAGCCGCCTGATGGAGGATGGGGAATCCAGCATCCCAATGGATCGTGGACAGGGTTAGCAGGACTTTTACAAAGAAAAGTGATTAAGCTCACGTCGTTATTGCATGCTTCACTTTATTTTGACATGTTTCCAGGAGGCTGATATCGTAGCTGCCGCGTTTTCCACCACGTACTCCAGGTCAAAGGTCATGGATTTTACCTCGCTCCAGTACTTCAGAGAACACAGAGCTTGCATATACAAGAAACCGGACTCAAGATACTCGATGTTCGGCGGATTTTCAATGACATTTGATAGAACTGTGTGGCTGTGCATAATGTCGGCAATAGGTATAGTAGCGGGTGCCATGTTCTTTAATGGTATGCGGAGTCGTGATCCACCCTTTGTAAATGCGTCTAGCTCTTTCTGGTACGCCATTGGAACCATTCTACAACAAGGTAAGCTTGAGATTGCATATGTATCACCTAATCTAGATCATACTCGAAGTCTAAGCATAATCTTGTCCAGGCTCCCCACAGTCACCTAGGAGCAGTTCAGGTCGACTACTATCGGCTTCTTTGTGGTTCTTTGCTATCACAGTGGCCGCTGTATATTCTGGTAATCTCACTGCCCACCTGACCGTCGCCAATTCCAATACACCTTTCCGAACCTATGCTGATATTGCTCGACAAAGTGATCACCTTGTAGGAATTCTTGGCGGTACATCGGATGCCACCTTCTACAATGTAAGATATTTTATTAAGAAGCAAACTGAGGCAGTTGCTGAAGTCATCAATAGCTTGTCAATTTCATCATAATAATCATGTTTGTTCACAGGAAACAAGACAGGATCCCTACAAGACTATTGGGCGAAAAATTTTCAGAGCTTATAAAGTTGACCCGACAGTCTTAAGCAAAGAAATTGACGTTCACATGAAGCGTGTACGTGAAGGAGGATACATATATCTAGGAGATTATTCAACTTTGTCCAGATTTGAAGACTGTTCGTTGGTAGCTCACGAATTCACCGATAATTTCTACGACTATAAGTACCCATTTCAAAAACACTCAGCCTTAACAACCATGGCCGAGCGTGTGTGAGTACAAGCATTGGTATCCGATGTAATTATATGAAATATACATATTTTTATTGCTGTGTAATAGGTTAGTAAAAGTCCATGATACGGGGCTCGTAGACCAACTCAAGTCGAAGTATTTCCCCAAGAGAGCACCCCCGTGTAGGGCATTCACTCGACCGGATGCCGTACGAGTGAATCTTCGGTCGTTCTCAAGAAATATGTTCCTGGTGGCCATTTTGCTGTTGCTTGCGACATTTGTGCTTGCTGCGGAGAATCTTGTCTATTGGAGGAATCAAGCAACTCGACCTCAAAGATGAAACAGTGCTCTGGCCAGAAAAGCGGAGTTTGTGGCAATCGAAGTGAGCTGAAGAGGTGATTTGAAATCTGCAATCAACCCAGACGGTCGGCTATAATTATGACTTATACTTATAGTGTATTCTGAACTCAAATTCTGCCTTTCAATTGTAATTGTGTTTAGAATAAACTTCTCCTGCCACATTGTACGGTTCCGAAATTATTTCGAATTTAATAACTGCAATAAATATTGTGTTCAAGTCCATCTTATAGGTCTCTCTCCTCTCTCGGACTCCATGAAATGACGTCATTGGTAAATCGTTTTGTTTGAAACTGTTGACATTGGAAACACGGCTATTAATAGTAATAATAATTTGTTCGTTTATAAAGCTCAAAATACACAAGTATAAGATAAAGTTTCTTTTCGCTTCAATGCGTTGACAAACATTATTTTTATTCAATCTATTTCAAAACTTCTTTTGTCAACAGTGGCTCAATATTCGTTTCATTTATTAATTAAATATTCGGTCTTTTCAGATCCTTGGTTTAGAAATGTCTTCATTCTTGTCTTTATCGCTAATGTAGTTAAGCCAGGTCCTCCGCGCGGTGAGGTTCAATTGGACGCAGATTTTGATCTTGAACAGTAAATTCAGAATCAAATTCAGAATTAAAACATGCACTGCTATTCATCAAAATTCAATCGAATGGGCAGCAGGTGGTTTTGATGATTATGACATAGTAGTCAGCATAAATCAACTCGTTTCAGCTGCATCCGTCATCTATTTTGTTTGTATAATTATGCATGCAATTCTTCTTTACAATTGATATAATAATGACATAAAGACGTAAATAAAGGAAATAGGAACTATAATTATACCGCTTTTAATGAAATAAAAAATGAGAATAAAAAGCGAACCACAAACAAATAACACTTTCAGCACATAATACCCAGTGTGAAATTGACACAACCAAGCTGATTTCAGCCATTATCAGCATAGTTAATTGTGCTGATATCAGCCGGTATTCAACAGCTCGAAATGAGCTCAAGTCACATTCACATAATTATATAGCAATTTCACTGAACCATTCGATTGATTTGTGCTTTATGTTGAGATCAGAATGAGATAGACCCTTTATGTCTTTGAGCCATAATAAAAATATCCCTGAATTTGCTCCCAGCGAGATCATTGTTTCGTGGAACTCCTGGGCATCTGGCCACATGGTATGGAGGGTAAATCCAAATACAGAGTAACTACTATAAACCAATACATAAATGATGACATAGTCACACCAGGTATAGGGTATCTCATAACTGCAAAAATCTATATAATTATTGACATACCATATAATATTATTATACTGGTTAGATGGAGCTTATTCGTCTAACATGTAATTTACAAGTAATGAATTGTTGTACTTACATACTGGCAATAGAGAACAGAAAAAAATGACTCTGCAATAATTTCTAATGGAACTTTGATGCAAAATATAATGATGTAATTAATATTTCTCCTGGTATGTATGTAGGCCTAGTAATTATGGATATCTGATGATAATTAATTAATATGAGATTGACTTTTGAATATTGATATCAGTATAAAACTCTATTTCATTAGATTCGCAACACATGTTGCCATGATATTCGCTTCTGTTCTAAAGGTTATCAGAAATATCGAACTAAGATATTGAGAGGAATCAAAATATGGGATGGAAATTATTGGATAGAAAATTGGATAAAACACTATTTGTATGGGTGAGTATACTTAGGGTATGGTATACTTAGCATCGTTGTACTATACATGTTAAGCAATAATATAGATTATACAACATGACCATCTGCAACTAAAATAAAATCGGCACAGCTACTGTGAATATCATTCAACAATACTATCACGCATTTGATATTTTTGCTGATATTTTATACCATGATTATTATTAATGTTATCTATTGGCGAGTGCCTTGTGTCTATAAATGTTATCACTGTGTTTGTTAATTAATTGGCCTTTTAAAGAAACTTGACCATTGAACAATTTATATGCATGTATCACAGATTAATAACCATGCTGATTTCCTTAGATGTAGCCCGCCCGTTGGCCCTCTCAAAGGGCTGCCCTACGGGATACAAGTGGATATGGACGTACTTTAACCAGTGCATCACCAAACAAAATCAATTGACCGGATTTGTGTGTGGACTAACCGCTATTGCAGTCACAATCTTAGCTCACGTCTGGTCAGTGCAATGCTCGTTACCTCAGCTCTTGAATAATTTATCCATTTTCTCGAGATAGTCTTGCAGTAGTACGTCACCGCCTCCACACGCGCCCTCCTTACGTCAGCAGATCTCTTACGCTGATCCAGGCCTTCTTCCAGATTCTCTCTCGCTCGGCTGAGTGTCTTGGTTGTGTGTTTGCCCATCAATTTGGCACCCAGGTGGGGGCATATGATTGCTATGAAGTTGAAACAGCTGGGATTATACTTTATAAAGATTGAATCCATCATAAGTATATGTTTCGATCTAAACCTAAGGAGCTAGCCTCTGGAAGTTGGGAACATGAAATGATGAACGAAATACATGTATATAATTATTCTCACCTTGTGGAATCACTAGATAAATTGCACAGGACTGAACGAGGGGTGATTAATGCAAATGTTTTATCTTATCACCGCACAGATATGTCTGTCGCTGTACTTGGTGAGCTCATCGGTATTCTTTTTCGCTCAATGGATATATCTACAAGTTGCAAGGAGGCACCAATGGCTGGCCTGTATGTCGCGTGAAGAGAAAATTCAAGCAGGTATATATTAACTATTTACATCCACACAATTCTCACAGTAACAATTTCACTCTTGACAGATAAATGGCAGAAGAGCTACAGAAGTCAGCTGTTCAGTTACCGTCGGTTGATTCCGATGGCAATACTTCCCTTGACTCTTACTTTTGGCTGCTACGCTTCTTGGGTGTTCCAGGAGTCAGATAAAGCCGCCGCCACCGGAGTCTACAGAAGTCGAACCTTACTCAGCAAAAGCATCGTGTACGAAGAGGCCGAGTGGTTGGATATGACAGGATCTGAAGGCACAGTGGCCGAAATGGACAAACTTAGCGACGAGTACAACGCCGGGTATTGTTTGGGTGTGGTAGGAGCAGTCTTTGAAATTCTGCTTATTGTGCCCACTCTTTACCAAGCGGTCAGTTACAAGTTTATTATCAGAGCAGATTAGGATGATTTGCTATTCAGGTTAAGGGATGCGGTTGGACGAAGCTTCAAGTTGTGTACTACATGCTAAGCATGGTAGCCAACGCCCTTTATGCAGCTTCTATATACTGCCAAGAAATGAGTACTGATCTATTTCTACACAGTCTACCTTGGGCGGCGCCAAGGTGAGATAGACCTGAGAGTAAATTAATATTTTACTCAGTATATTATTATACACTTTCAGGATCATTTTAATCGGATTCTACTTTGCAGTATCCTTAATACATTCATGTTGTTGTTAGCCTATGCATTTATTTATCTATTTTTATTTTGACCTTCACTGAATATTAGATATTAACACAAGTCAGCATGAATGGATCGAAAGGAAGACCTAGAGTACCAGAAGAAGTGTTGAAATTATTGAGGTAAATATTTTAAATTCTAGTTAAGTGTATTATAAACCACATGAGATTACACAACCATACTTGGAATATTCGCTTCCATGGGTGTCGGTGATAATACTTGAAAACCTCTCTAATATAGTCCCGTATCCAGGAAACAGGGGATAGATGGAGACCAAAAGCGACGCCATTCCGACGGAGACGCCAGCGACGAAGGAGAAAATGAACAACTCTTGTTTACAACGAACGAAGAGGAGGAGGAGGAGGCGTTTGCCAGGAATGAGGAGGAGGCAAGACAACAGGATGTGGAGATCGCGGTTGGAGATCTATTTCAACCAGAACAGAAAGTCAATTCTGCAGAACAACAGGCTTATGAGGAACAAAGAGTCGTTTTCCCTCAACTACACAAACAACCAGAGCCACGACGACAAGTACAACAACAACAACAACAACAACAGCAACCCAAACCTCAGTTACAGTCAAAGATTGATTTACCACAAATTCACCAACCACTTCTTCCACCACGTTCTCCAGAACCAGAAGTAAAGTATATGTTCCAGAAATATGATATTGAAGTAAAAATTTCCTTGTTTTGCAGTTCGATGCTGACTCTGATGAAACAATATCAGTCGACAATGGACACATGGATGACCATGACACAGCCAGTGTCGATTCTGTCGCCAGTACTTATAAAGAAAACGATGGCCGTACATCACGTGGTCATTCCTCAGCTTCAGCCGCTTTAAATGTAAGTGCATGTAGGCCAATCAATCATAAGCAAGTAAACATAAATCTTTATATTGCATGTAATAGTGGGACTTTGAAGACCTTGAGTCAGTCCAGATGAATGACGATGACTACCTGAGCGAATGTGGGTCAATAACCTCCTCCATAGAGGCAGCACATCCTTCGCAGTTGTCCTCCGGTTTGGAGCAAATCCAGTCCCTCATCAGAAACATCTTGGACGAGCATCTCCCAACTGAATCCAGGCTACCTCCATCGACGAAGATCGATAAGGATGCGAAGGACAGCGTGTCCAAGTACATGGTACTTTTCAACCAGGAGAACATGATGATGTCATCTGTGGAAGACCTGACCAAAATCGACGTGGCAGGGTACTCCACAGATAACAATTCAGTCTTCTGGTTCACCCGACGAGGTTCCTCCGACAGGGAAGCCAGTGACACTGAGAGCGCCCTTGGTGACGAGTTGCTCGGCTGAAATTTCTCTTTGTGTTCTGTGCTCTTCCTGCAGAATCGTTTGTTGGAGTTTTTCAAAGACTGATCATAACCTTACTCTTATGGATCTTTTTATCGCTTGAAATTGAGTGCAAGCTGCAATCAAATTCGTCAGTTTTTCGAACTTCTTTCTTTATGAGAAAAAAAAAGAAAAAAAAAAAGTAAACAAAAATATTAACAATAAAGAAAGAAATTTATCTGCGTAAAAACGTGAATTTGTTCAAATTATTAACTTCATAATCAATTTTAATCTTCCTCTCGGAAATTGGCAAATAAATTGTATGTTTATGTGTTGCTCTTTAATTTTCTTCCCAATTAAGCAGTGACCTTGTCTTTTTTATTATTTGAAAACATGCGCGTGGTCGTGAGGCGGGTGCGGAGGGTTAGCGCTTGCAGATGTTCACGCCTTTGATTTGCATCTATTAATAGCCGAGCGTTGAACAGGATACATCGGCACAATATGTATTCGCAAATTAACGCATGCACATGTGTGCACATAATAGCTCTCATATAATCTCCCAAAACGTTAATCAAATTCACCCTTCAACCTTGTGCTGGCAAGTTCAATTGCCGTTGCCAACGACCATTGTACAAAGATGAATTCTCACAATTTTGTGACATTATGAAAGAGCCAGAGAGCAATCCTGTAGCGGCCGAATCGTCCATTCCATGCAATCGGAAAGTGATGGAACCGTTATGTTTACCATTCATTTAATTATATAATATTATCGTTATGATTTCTGATGAGCCACCTGGCTGTTTAATAGTTTATGCTGCAATGAGCCCAGCTGGTCCCATTGTGTATGCGTCGTGTATGATGTAGGCCTGCAGGCAATGCAATGCGAACAATGTATCATATTCATCAATTGATTCGGCATATTGAAGCAAATTATAACATCCATATCAATACACACCTCTGGTGGTGATTGCACTCACGATTATGCAGTGTCAAATGACTGTCGATTTGTCTCCGAGGAGTTGAGTTTTGGGACTGAGTGGCGCGGATAGAGGGATGTTGTTCTTATTGGAATAGCGCGTGTACTGTAAATGGACTTAATGAAATGAGTCAAATGACTCTGTATAATTGAATAAGATTCGATAAATGCAGGAAAACAACGGAGTGTTGGGCGTTAACTGTTCTTTTCACAGAATCTGTGAATAGAACAGCTAACGCCCAAAGCGATATCCACATAATTTCTACACCAAAATGCTCAGGACAGTCCGTTAGTGCCTCAAACTCAAAAATTTTATTCTGACCCACGTGACCCGTTTTGCCGTGGACTCTCACACTGATAAACAATGGAACATGAGAATTAATTCTCTATAGGGATCCCCACCGGAATCCATTCGAGTGTTGGCACAGTTATTGCCTATGCATCGATACAATACATCTATATTTCATCATAAATTAAAAGTAAATGCATTTCCAACTAGCTTTGCAAATCATTTTCTGATGTATTACATCAAGCAAGTATTTAGAATAAATAAGTAACTAGTGTTGGGCGAAGCTTCGGGTTTGGACTTCTACAAATATGTATTTATTGGCTAATCTCCGAAAGCTCGGATCCGAACGAAAAAAGGTTCAACGAATTCGAATATCCGAATAATTACTTCCCTCTCCGTATAACTTTGTTTACTCGCCTATGAGCCAGCGTCCGCATTAGTAATTAAACGCTTGAATGCATAACAATGGCTGGGAATCAACGTACGATACTTTTAATCGACTCCAACACGTCAAACTTTTAACGAGAAGAACAAAATTTCCCGATTGCACTTTAACAATATTTGGGAGGGATATGTGCTTTAAAGAATTAGAAGTGATGACAATTGTAAACATCATTGGTCTAATTGAGCATAACTTGTTTATTCGTTGTTTGCTTAGGGGCTATAAAAGGGCTTTATCGGTGAAATATCACCGGGTTCACTATTGTAAAATTCGTTGATCTTATTGGCTTCAAAAAGGCACGACATCACACGAGATCACACTAAACACATTTAGAAATACGTAATGTTGTCATTTGTACCATGATCAAAACGTGTTTTCTATCAATAAGCTACCACTTTTGACAATGCCATCACGCAAAAATGTTGATTAACTAGGGAAATTGAAAATTATCAAAATCACTGTCTCCTTTTGCCAGGAACTTGGTCCCTTTTTTTTCCGTCCAGCTCAAGGACTAACTGATTTTGATCGCTCTTTAGGACATCACGTGGTACTAAGGATGTCCTTATATGACTTAATGCCACCAATCACACGATACACCACAGGCGACAGTTCTTGTGTTAATGGAGACATGTACTCGTAGTATGATCCTCTTGGTTACGGAGGAAGCCCAGGTACAACAAAGGTGAACTCAACAACATTGTTCTAGTTCTGGTAAATCCTCAAAACACTTCTTTTGATTACAATTAATTTTTTCATAGTTTGTTAAGGTTTTTTGATAGATACATTATAGATTTTTTATTCTTAACTTTTTTTTCTAATTCTATATATTGCTTTGTTTGAGGCATTCGTGTCCGTCCGTGCCCGAATTTGTGTGCGCGACAACTCATCTGACAGATGTGCAAAATACACAAAAATGCACTTGAATGATGATAATGGCAATGTTTTTTTTTTTTTTTTTTTTTTTTTTTTTTTCGCGAGAGGTGCGCGCACTCGGGTCACCCGGTGGTGCGTGCGCCCATGCATTGAGAAAGTAAAGATTGAAAATAACTCATGAATCGTAAAAGAAAGAATGACTAGTGACTGATTCATTTCCATGCATGATTTTGTATCTGATTTAAACCATTGTCTATGTGCATCTTTATTTTTTATTTTTTTTTTTTTTTTATTGTCGTTCAACCAAGCACATTGTTTGGTTATGTGTATTTACTAAAGGTGATATTGTGTTGTATTTTTCAAGGGATAACAGTCACAAATAGAATATATACATAATGCCGACACCCGGAGGTGTATTTGGCAAGAAGAGGTGCATACACATACAAACACATACAATATCAACAAAGGATAGAGGATGAGAAAAAAAACGGAAGAAAAAAGGGGGCGGGCTCTAAATTTTATCAATATCGGAAATAGTGATAAATTCGATACGTATAACAATTCCAGTGAAACAAGAACGTTTATGACAGGGAATGTTATATTAACCACAATGATGTTATAATAGTACTACTACTAATAATAATTCATTTCGCACAAAGACATTATTTTGCAAGTGAAAAGAACGAAAGAAGTAAGAAATTCTGCAAAAAAAAAACAAAAAACAAAAACAAAAACAAAAACAAAAACACGATAATGATAAATATAAATACATACAAACATCAGAATGAGAAACAAAGCTGTGCTATACAATGAGTGAGAGAGAACCGGTGCTAAAATAAATAATAAAAAAAAACTTGATATCAAAATACACTATTAATTCAAGAGGATAAAATGATCAATTTATACATAGTGAACTAATTAAAAACAAAATATCAGTATGATTAAAATCATTGGATAAGCTCAAAATACTGTCTCTTATGTTGTATAATTGTGGTTGCAATAATTTCTTCAGATGTGGTGTTACAAGTACCATATGACTGACTATTGAAACCAACAGAAGCTCGACAAAAGGGAAGAGAGGATAAGTGACCGAGCTAGGATAGCGTTGCTGACAGAACAGCTGGAATGATCTTTTTTTTTTCTTAATCGGTGTAATATTGAGGAGAAATTTCAGGATAATTCATTAGAGAAGTATGATACATAGAGTACGGGGAGGAACCCTCCAGATCTCAAAGACAATTTTCCGCCAGGCAATATAAAATTCATTAAGTAAAGGTAAATCGAGTCGCCATAAAACGATACGTAAAATGAAGGGCAAAAGAATTAAATAACATTTGAACTACAGACTACAAACCTAGCTAATAGAAGATTTGTTGAGGTCACTATAGTTTCGACTTTCCTTGAGACATAATTTCTCGACTTTTATTTGAATTGTAATGTACAGAATATTGGTTAGCAAAATCTTGACATATTTGAGTAATAATTTAATTGAACTTCTATAAGGAGCGAGGAGAGTTAAATCTTCCGCATAACAAAGAATGCCACAAAAGTTCTCACCAAATTGACAACCAACTTTTGATCGACTCAATCTATTTAAAAAGACATCCATATAATGACAAACGTGCAACTGGGATAAACATCTCAATTTTAACACCATTATTTTGTGCACCAAAAATGGGTAGAGACAACTTCCCCTTATAACTGTATTTTTCCATTTTAATTTCATTGATAATAATATAGTATTTCCACACACCATTCATTAAAAAAATAATTACACATTTCTACGGCATGCATGTTTATTTATGTGTCATGGTACTACCGAACAAAGTTGGTTCCCTGTCCACAGGGAGTACGATCTCTTGAATCTGCAAATATAACAGCTGAGATGCACAGAACTATTGGAGTCATCACCTGGAAATTGGTTGTAACTTGTAACTAGAATTCGGGTTCGAGCGATTGACCTTTGAGATTATGAGACAATGTACCAACGGAAACAGCAGAGCGGACATTCAGAAGGATCAGAATTGCGCAGAGAAATCGTACTTACACAGCAATTTATACCTTGATGTTCGTATGCACTGTGTGCTCATTTTTGTTCAGCGAGGTTGAATACGAAGCAACACAGTGTAAATAGACCAAAACTTAATCTTCAACCTGATTTCTGCGAATGCCAAGCAACTTGTAATAGGCATCTCTGAACAACTTGTTCTTCCATCCATAGATGAAAGGGTTGACGATGCTGTTTGCCACTAGGACACCTTTTGAGTACTCGAATGCCATGAGGATTCCCTTGGGAACACCGTTAATCTTCCAAGAGGATGGCAAACTGAAGAATATGCTATTGAGGATGATCCACGGCAACCAGGCAGCAAAGAAACAGCCAACGACCAGCAGCATCATCTTGGTCACCTTGAACTGATTCCCACTCTTGATCTTTGCCTCTTCGGTTTGCTGATCTGCATTCGGAACAACGACTGCGGCTGCAATTGACCTCTGTCTCCGAACGGCCTTGACAGCAATGGCGAAGTTTTCAACAGTGCTAACTAGTACGAAGATCAAGCAAGGTAGTACGAAGAGGCCTTGAAAGAAGAGTTGCGGATAGACAGTGACAGGCATGCATGCCAATTTGGAGTTCCAATCGTTCCAGCCAACCAGAGGCAGGCAGTTGATGGAGATGATTACAGTCCATATAGCTACGACTGCAATCTTCACATTCCTCTCCGTCACCCAGTTGTAGTAATGGAGACTAAAATACACTGCGATGAACCTCTCTGTGCTCAGTGCAAGAATGTTCGTAATTGAACTTTGTAGTGCGATGAAGAGCACCAAGAGGCTAACCAAACATAGGTATTTGTTGGATGCAGCCAGCGCCTGTCCAGTTTCCGTGTAATTAAAAACAGCAAACAAGGGTCCGCTTAGACAGGTGAAGAGGTCGCCGATGCTCTGGCTGCAGATGAGCAGGTTGGTTGGACTCTGCAACTGTTCGTACTTGATATAAGCTAGGATGGTGAGTACATTTCCGGGTACACCAGCTGCCAGAATGATTAGATCACATATTAGCACTCCCTTGTACCAGGAATGAAACACCATAGGCTTCAGGTCTGCAACGAATGTCTCATCGAACACTGCGGTGTCAGTGACATTCTGGGGATAGGAGGTGCTGTTGGCCATTGTGGCAACGGAGAGTGGAGATGTGCAAGAGCAACGCGCATTTATATAGAACGATGACATTACAACCGGCTTTACCTTGCCTACAGCCTATTACAAATGATGATTTGGTACGCATGTATATATCCAAATGACAAATGTCTTCATGTCCGGTTTGTTTCATACCGGAAGCACTATTAACCTCATTATACCCTCATTAATGAGCTCTCCACATCTGCTAACTGTATTTCCTAATCGGAAAAACAATTAGCGAATAAAGTATAATTGATATTTCTTTTGGCCGCAGGGTGTCTTCAATGTAATCATTTTATGCAATGTAAAATAACAAACAATACATTTGCAAAATGGGAGCAATAGCGGGAAACCCCCGACTGGTTTATGAAATACTTTTTTAAGGATACAACAAATACTCAGCAGCGTTACGAAAGGGAATCTAATAAATTGGGTGAGGTAGAAAAATAATAATAATAATAACTAAAAAAATAAAAAACAATACTTATTATTATGAAGACAGAGATGAATGTTGTGTCGCGTTTAATGTGTGTCAGGGTTTGAGACAGCTTGAAATAAAAATAAAAAATATCAATGAATTAATTCTATAAAAAGCGTAAAAAAAAAATAAAAAAAAAGGTAAGGTAATGACAAAAAGAACTATAGTTGTGATCTGTTTGGTTTTAATTCCTTCGTGAACCTTCAGCTTTGCCCATCTTGGCCGTTTGTCAAGCATATAGCTGAACTCCCGGGACAGAGAACCCCTGCATCCAGAAGTGTGCGATATAACACTCACTAAATCGGCCAGAATGGCACCCAAAGGAGCGAGCGTTGCACATGCCCAACAGCAACGGCGTCGTATAGATAACAGGTGGGTGTAATTAGCGCACGGCCTCCTTTTACAGTCACGCGATATCAAAGAGTGATCTTGATATTCGTCCTCGTTCTTTAGGAACGATTCTGTACGCGCCGTTGTGTGGAACTTCGTGAAGTTTTTAGTTCGGCAAATTTCACACATTGATAGTGTTCTGCGAGTCTGATAGAAATTTCTGGGTCAAAAGTCGAAGGTCAAGGTCGCAGCGATTTTTCAAAGTTTCAAATGGGATCTTTTCTAGTTCAACGAAGTGGAAAGATTTTATCATCATAGGATAATATCGCTGCCATACATTTCATTAATTATTATACATTAATAACTTTTTTTGATATTTTCCTTGATCACATCTCTGATTGATTTCTTGTTTTCTTTAGGATAGATGGATAAATTTTTATTTCGGGCATCAGTCATATCAAATAAACAAAATACATGATAAATAATAAAATAAAATGAATATAAAAATAAAAATAAAAATAAAAATAAAAATAAAAATATAAAAATCGTGCATAAACACATAGTAAAGAGACATTTTCGTCAATGGCTGAACATTGGATTGTTTAAAACATAAAATTTAAAAAATAAAGTTGATATAACAACAACAATGACGACGACGACGACGACGACGACGACAACAATCACTCACTCACTCACTCACTCACTCTTTAAAATCAAAAATATATTAAGTTGCAAATATTATTCAAAACAAACATCACTGAAGCATTTGAACGGCGATCAAGTTTAAAAAGTGAGCGAAGTACATTATTAAAAGCGACATTAAATTTCCTATAAATAGTAAGACTAATATTGCACCAGAAAAGCATACAGTAAAAACTTGAACAGTGTGTTAAAAACAGTACAATTTCTTTAAATTAAATGACCAATTCTTAAATTTCCCAAAAAAGAGGAGAGAGTTACGTCTGACATATAAAATGTGGATTTGTCTCTTCAATTCCTCGTTATCACACGTTTAAATAACACCCAGGTATTTTACCTGCGATACAATTGGTAAAATGGCTCAATCAAGATGCACAGGAGGTATATTCAGCTGAAATCGATGGGGTTATAAGAACGAGGTAGTTCGATTTCAATGGATAAATAAAGTAAATCAAGTAACACTCCATCTTTGTTGCAAATATCAAGGAGGTGTTGTAGAGCACTAGCACATGGGGTTAAAAGACACAGATCATCAGCACAAAATAAATCATTAAAACTTTTTCCGTTAAGAAAACAGCCGTTTTTGTTGGATCACAAAGAGGCCGAGATGCTGTCAATATAAATGGCAAATAACTTGGGCGATAAAATGCTGCCCTGTCGAGCCTCATTCGCCACTTTAGAATACGAGGAAATGAAGTTAACCCATCTAATACAAATATCATCCGATTGATACCAGTAAGTTAAAATGCGTACAAGTGACGGCGGAACATTACGAAACAGAAGTTTATAAAAGAGGGTTCGTTGATTAACTCGGTCGAAAGCTTTCGGAGCATCTAAAAAAAAAACAAAAAAACAAAAACAAAAACAAAAAACACACACACACACACACACACATCCCAGGGCTATTGTGCGAATTGTAGAAATCAAAACTATCTTAGCGTAAATATACAGAAATCGGTGGAATGGCCACTTTTAAAACCAAATTGATATTCATATTTATTATAAGATGACAAGTGCGGAGACATAAAATCGAGCAATACAATTTCAAATACTTTAGAATATGGAGACACAATGGCTACAGGACGATAGTTGCTTTTTCGTTTGACTTTCCTGTCATATTTTTGACAATTGGTATAATTGCGGTGAACATAAAATCAGTCGGCAGATGAGCATGGGTTAAAAAAAAAAATAACAAAAAAAAAAATAAAAAAAAAAATAAAAAAAATAAGAAAAATAAATAAATAAATAAATAAATAAATAAATAAATAAATAAATAAATAAATAAATAAATAAATAAATAAATAAATAAATAAATAAATAAATAAATAAATAAATAAATAAATAAATAAATAAATAAATAAATAAATAAATAAAGCAAGCGCGAGTAGAACTGCAACCCTTTGGTCAGCATGGATAGAATTTTCAGAAGCGAGACCGTCCAACCTTCCCCTTCTTCGACTTCTTGAGTGCTGTTGTAATGTGGCAGTTTTTTTCCAGGCGCGCATCATGTCCATATGTATATATGCACATATTATACAGCACTGGAAAGACTGGCTTCCTTGAAGTATCCGTGCACTCTTGCTTCAAATTAATGCATGCTACTCTCAAACGATCTCAAGCATGCGCAAGCTGGCTTCCACCACTCAGAGCTACCACCTGACCAGTAATTAATCAATTAACTGCATACAAGGGGCATCACCCGAGGGCTCTCAGCCCTGCATCCGGTGTGCTACTTACTATGTCCGAGCGCACCTCTGAGCTAGCTGACATGGTGCAGTCCGTCTCTTATTTCGTTAATTAGCTAATTAGAGGAGCATTACTGGTATATGTCCAGGAGATAACAACACGAGAAGTTTAAAAATATAAAATTAATGTATCCATATTTCACTATATAAGCGACCTGTAATGACTTAAGACATGTGTATTTCAGTCGGAAGACTTAACCAGACTGGTTATACATCATCGTTAAATTGTGAGGCTAGGAAACTCAACATTTCACATAAATATTATTGGGAGTACAATATTACTACGTGTGCATATAATGTTGGACATATCCTATTACAAGGACACAAATTATACACATTTCCGTACTTGCACTAAACCAGCAAATGGAAGGGAAGTAATCAACCCATGTATTTAAACGTCATTTTCAGTATGTTCAGGAAATGAGGCGTACGTGGCCAACGAGACTTCGTTGACAATCCCGATTGAATTTGGAATTGGCTTACTGGTTGGCAATTACCCACAGATCTTGGATCATGTTATATTATAGTGTCATTTGTTACCTTTAAACGAAGGACACGTGAAGGAGGATCTGTAGTCGATCTGAACCATGCAACTCTGAGCCTACCTTTTCACGTAACATGGCTGGATATCTTTGGAGCATTTGTGCAGATGCCTGCCTAGTTAGTGCATATATTATTTGCAGTTCTTCACAATTCATGACCCAGTTGGGACCAATTGAGTAACGGTTAATAGCGTGTTATTACCTTAAACTAAACTTTGTTATGCTATAAATTATACTAGCTATTATAGTTATGTGGAAAGCATTACGTTTATAGCAGCAGTATACATGTACATAATATATATATACATATATAATGCCTGTACTCTGTTAACAGCAACTATAACAAATTATTAACAAGCCTTATTACATTTTAAAGAGGCGCATCCCACAATTATGGAACATTTTACCCTATGTTTTTTGTCAGATAGCTTTAACGCAATGAATTATTTTATAATACTGTTCTATTATTAATCTTGCGTCGCAACTGAACATTATCCTTATCATTACGTTATCATGGATACCATTGGATTTTATGGCGCTTTCGGGTATTAGGTATTTGGTATTCGGTATCCGATGATCCAGACTGTCAACAGCAATCCCTCCGATTCAATTAATGTTGTACTTATTGATCCCATTCATCTATTAAGACACCATTCGCCTTGACGCCATGCGCCATTGTTGCTGTGTTGCTGAAAGTTTCACTGACTTCACTCTGAGCATCCATCTCATTCATTAGGCTAAAATTTAGTATCAGATTTGCAGCCTTTTGAATGAACTATTCTCCCTGACTGAGGCTCCCTGTCAAGTAGAACTTAATTCAAACCGCGAAATATTCAATCCAATGATGTGGAGTAATACAGATGGAGCATCGAATAGGAATTCAGCTTTAAAAATATGCTCGCGAGATTGGCTTTTAGCGGTAGTCTCTGTGAAGTTCCGGTGCGTTATGGCTCTCGCTTAATGGTAATCATAACGTTCTCCATTGTAAGTCAGCCTACATAAAATACTACTAATTTTCTGTAGAATGTATTACATTTCATAGGACGAGTACTTGTCAAAAGGAAACTAAAATTTCAGAGAAAAACGTATTATTTTAATTTTAAGATCAGTGTTTTTTCTGTATTTTGGTTGAGAGAAAGAGAGACAGAAAGAGATTGTTTTTCGAATGAGAGCCATGAGATTTATTTGATGATGTGATCAGATAAAATTATGAAATGAGAAAAACAAATTGAAGACAGTAGGACAAAAATTAATTAAAGAAGAAAAGATTTTTTTTTTTTTTATTAAATTCATGCCATAAAAACGACAACGGTGAATAATAAAAGGCATGGCCCACAAAAAATTATTCACACCAAAAGTAAATTTGTTAAAAATAATTATAGTGAGAATGAATAAAAGTGATAAAAACGTAAAATAGTATTGTCATGAATCAAAAACGG
>KB293112.1:308844-328199 GCA_000328365.1 Capitella teleta | reverse complement strand
TTTGTTGTTAAATTGTGTGAGAATCGGTCGATTCAAACGTCTTGTGATATGCTATTAACCCAATACTTGTAACTCAAGATATTAATTATTATCACCATTTTCCGACTACGAAGCCGAATCGTTTTTGTTGATGCGCTACCATAGCAACCTATTTTGGTGGGACGTCTTGTAGAATTCCCGGAGTGTTATGACATTATTTGCAACTCTCCTAGCGACAAATATGTGAACCAAACCGAATTAGCGGGAGAATTAGAACCACTGAATATGCGCTGTTTGTGGCTCATTTTGGTGTTATCTCGAGATTATAGTTGATGAAAATTCGGGGATAATGATGTGAAACACGCACATGATTTATAAGTAAAATTACGGCACCAAAAATTATGAACGATATTTTTCGACATCAATGAGCATAATAAATGTTTGCACCCTGTGTACATGGGGCATGCAGGTTTCGCGTTGGAATTTCTTCGTTTCCAAATAGATTAGAATTAATTAGAAACGTAAATTTATATATAATTACGACTTATTTAATAGTTTACATGGTAAAAGAGTAAATGTCGGGTTAAATGGATTGCAGGTGAATTGAATTTTGCTTTATGATCCTCCTGAAACAAGAAGCATTACACTCTTCTAGATCCGGAGCACTGGCCATTTCAATGAGGGAGCCAATGACTGAATGAGACCGAACCGAATCACTTCTTCGGCGGCGCTCGCATTTACCATAAATATAACTCCGCCCATATCCGAGCAACAGGTGTGACAGCCCAATCCTAAGATACGTGTGATGCAATCATGCATTGTAAATCAGAACATACATCTCCTTTAATGGGATAAAAGTTACATTGTGACTTCGTGTGCTCAGTATACAGTGCCTTTTCTCTTGCTATGCAGCAATCATATGAACGATCTACTTTGACTTCAGTATCAATCACATGGGATCTACTGCATGAGTCTCTTCGTTAGTGCTTCCATGGCATGAAATGCTTTAATTGGTCCATTTCGGAGATGGGCGCTTTCATGGTGAAGCTCAAAAATGTTCCGTACACTACTGAGTATGTGCGACTTCATCAGAATTTCAGTATTGAATCTGACAAGAAGCTGTGCTCACTGCTCAACCCTTCCATATACACGTGTACCATGTATTATTTACACATTCACAAATAATTTGGAAACTCACAAGAAACGTGGTAAAGACAAGTGTTCATGATATTATATAATGTTAAGTTTATTTCTCCTCATAGTTACGATGATCTCATTCCTTGATGTTAGTTCTTAATAAAATATGCACCGGTTCAAATAATTGCGGCACCTCCTCCGAGTGGCACGGCCGAGGGTGAGGCCCCTTCGCCCCGGTGACGCGAGGGGGTGAGGGGCCCGAGTCAGCGTTCTCCTCGTGAGATTTCACGTTTGTTGAAGTGCCGCCCCGGTCACCACGAAATCAACCTAAGCCACACACAAAGCATGTGTGTGCAATTATAAATTGTCATTTGATACTAAGCTTTGATTTGTGATATAATTATGTCACGGCTGACACGGTTATTCCCGATGAGTGACATACTTCAAATAAACGTATAACTTCCGTATAAATCTATGCGTATAGTTTAATTGCATGCATATATATTTCTATGCCATATCACGTCTTGTTCAGGGTAAACTATAGTAACGACATAGGCCATAAGGCATAACATGACACAAGTAACAATTCCGTTGACAGCGATGCCGTCAGTTGCTTACATTCGATTTCTTCTAACTATATGCCACCTGGTGTACGACGACACGATCTCTCAGTACTTTCAGCATCTTGGAAATTCCGCCAAGAAATGTCCCTTGGAGAAATGGAAAGTCTCGCTAATAAAGCACACAGTCTGACTGGGAGAAAAACGCTACGATTCTGCATGGTGTCTCATGCGTTCTTCACAATTCTATAATGATAATACTGTTTGGCCTTCTCAACCAGTGTTATTATAATTATTTAGAAGTAAAGAGTCTAAACTTACTACATGTATTAAACGAGCACAAAAGTGCATAGCCACGTGTTACCTGTATGATATATGTACGCTTGAGTAGCAAACGCTGCATGAATGCACCATTATACACCCGATACTTGAATTTTAAGTTAAATAATTTCGGGTTGTCAATCTTCCTTGTAATCGCTGTTTATGTGCATACATATAACTGTTGTGAACTCGGATACTTCTACCCACTGCAGTTATCATTAGCACCATGCAGTCTGGGAATAGGCTGATAAATAGTCAACCCTTTGTGCAACACCCAGTTGGCCGCTCCGACTGGTGGTGTGGCGCCGTCTGCTCGTTAGACAATAACAGTCAACCGACTTGATCCATTCATCGAACATTTTGACTTTCCGTATCGGACATGTATATCGACATTTTGACAGAAAACCTTGATCAGACTCCTGTGTTTATAGTTTATCAACTAATCGCACTGGATTGGGAAATATGGCTGTAGCTCTTGAACAGCGTATGACTTCATCGTCCACCAATGACTCGGATATGCACATTATCTTCTCGTCCGATTGTCTGTCCATCCAAAAAGCCCGCATATTTTCTTCGATTGCTGCCACTTGACTGCATGCACCAGTGATTTCAACAATTAAGATTCCTGTGACTGCAATCAGGGTCTGTTTACGGGACTCTCTATTGACACAAATTATAAGATGATGCGGGCGCAAGCGATTACGTAACTATACCAAACGATCGGAGACGACGAGGTCAAAGTTTACTCTTAACACCAATGAGACCTTTCAAAAATCAACGTGTCAATTGAGGAAAAAAGAAAAACAAACAAACTCATTATATATCTCATTCTTCCGTCCCCCAAACACCGATAATATAAGTTAAAAAAAAAAAAGGATATTATATTATGTCAAGATATGTGTAATTGTTTGAATCGGGACAAGATATTAATTATATTCGTTCATGGTGTTAAGCTTTATAATCGATGTATTCAACCTTCTGTTTTCAACACGGGCGTTGTATCCCTCTTAAACAACACCATGCTACGTCACTAACTTTAATTCTATTGCAATTTTGTATACGTGTCTGGGTGTGTACGGGAAGAATTATTGTACTTTGGTGTGTGTACGTTATCGTAATTAATTAATAAGAAAATGGGCTGAGAGCTTCTAGAACTGGCTCTCGGAGCCTTTCTGACAGTCATCCTGTGAATAGCGAGGCATGCATATATAGTTACTTACATACTGCCCTTCTCTGAATTCACCAGGCGGCTCATGGTCTACATAATAGAGGACCCGTGCCGTACGTGGCTGGCTGAAACTACATGCACATAATATGACAGTCGTCTTGTAGTGCGTGCTTCTGTATGACTCGATGTCCGAGTTTTTGTTGCGCCAGAAAGGTTGTTACAAACGTGGATCTAAGACTTCATCCGGCAGAGGCAGCAGATGCGCATAATATACTTGGTGCTGTAAAAAGCCAGTTGCCTTCTCAATTGGCGGGTGTGGGTGTTTGGTTGAAGGGGGCTTGGAGGGGAGGAGAAACGAGTTCAATCAGCATCATATTCGGGAGATTCTTGTATTTCACTTCCATGGCGCTCATCTTTGACGACCTGCTCGACGAGCAGCAGCATCCTTGCTAACGAATGTAGTGTCATTGAGCTTTGTTTGTATGTGCATACATATGAAAAATAATGAAAACAGGTTAAGAACGGTTTGTGAATATACATATACAGAGTAAATAAACTACTTAATCATAGGGTAACCTACGACTAATACTGCCTTTAATACATCTCTTGACTCGCATATGCAGTACTTATATTCAACAACTTGATCGTGATCGATATAAAAAATCACAGAAAGTACTATAATATTATACATCGTAATATACACATGCGGGAGCCGGTACTTTTCCTGAAGCTACTGAAAATTGTTCAGACTCTCACTCTGTTGATATGGTAATTAACCGTTTAAAGTTAATGTTTCTCTTGTTTATGCGGCGGTTAGCTGTAGCGAGAAAAGGGCGCCAGAATATGAAACCCGCGCCGCTCTTGGCGTCAATGACGTCATGCGCAGAGACAATCTTAACTCCCGCTCACAGAAGACAAAGAGTAATAAGAGCCAATAAAATTAAAGAAGGGTTGCATGTGGGCGTGGTTTAACTCCCGATCAAAGCTATATCTTGAAGATACTTGGCTAAACTGGACGTTCACTCTTGAGACACTGGTCAATTGGAAACTTTCTTTGCGGCATTCGTTAACTGGACACTGATACATTCGTCAACTGGACACTTTGAGGCCTTCGTCAACTGATACTTTGATACATTCGTCAACTGGACACTCAATTGAGACAACGACCAAGATGTCTGAGAATTCCAACGGAAGTGAGATGCGTGGCGTGGATGCCCATGTCCATCACTGGACGTTAACCGGAAGTGAACGAAAGGATGACCATCAGCCCTCACGACTGAGCGTCTTGTAAGTATTGCGATATTATTGGCAGGATATTAAAACCGCAAATTTCAAATTTTAATTCGTAATTTTCTGACCTGATTTGTGTTCTTTAAATTGTTACATGCGCATGTTGTCAAATTTATGACATAATACGTGTATGCACCTAGTCAAAACGACCAAATATTCCGGGCGTTTCGTCGCATTTTGTTTTAGTTTAACAACGAAACTTCATTTTGTTCTTTCCCTTGACAGGAGGACGGGGAATCCTCGGTCTCAGATCATCGTAAGCCAGCCTCTCTCAATGCTACCCGCTCCCCTGAACCATGAGGCCAGTGGCGTCATACCTCCGAATCAACCCCATCAGACGCCTCCCCAAATGCTTCCTCATCCTCTCCAGCCAATGGCGATGTTAGTATTTTAATTATTGGTTAATATTTTTACATTATAGTTAAATTGACACATGCATTATTTGCATTTTCCTAAGTATCGAATGATCGAAGTATATTGATAACTAATGTTGTCTCTTCTCCCTCTCAATAGGGCGTACCCTCCTTCTCTTCCTCCGCCTCATCAGGGTGAGGGCGCGAGTGCCGGTCCAATCCAAGTGACCGTTGGCAGCGTGCCAGCCACGATGCCCCACCCCCAAATGCTACCGTACCCACCGATGGCCATGCTGTGAGTATCTCAGTTTTTAATTATATCTGCTTTCATTTAAAAAAAGTAATCACAAGAAAGGCATATTGAAGATTTGAATGTTTAATAATGAATTTCTTCAAACGTACGACATGTGAATAGCTAGCTATATTCTATTCTATACATAGACTAATATAATGCGGAATATGACTCATTATAAAATGACAAGACTTTTCGTATATTGTTCTCCTGGCAGCAGAAGGATCAGACATCCCTGCTCTGGGTGAATACCCAATCCAGGGGCGATGCATCCGATGGTCGTGTTAATGCCTCACGATTTTTTATATTAGTATAGAAGTATTTTCAAATATTTTATTCTATATATATATATATTATATTATATTCATTTACTTTTAATTGTACGATATCTTTACATGGAGATGTGGCTTTTAATCAGAAGTAAAATAGTTTCATTTCTGTTCTCAGCAGGGAATATCAACCGCTCGGGTCCGGTCGGTCCCAGAAAGCTGGCCCAGAAGAGGAGGAGAGGGGTCCGTCCGGAGGCGACGGTCCGATCCAGGGCGCTAGTCCTGCCCCGCGGGAGGGTCCATCCGACGAGGGTGTACCTGATGGGGATCCGCCCCAGGAGAAGGCCGTCGTCTCCACGCCAGGCGTGGGGGATTACGCCCAGTTCCGCTGGAATGGAACTACTTTCTTCGTGAATAAGAATGATCCAGAGGCAATGTAAGTTCACACAACCTCTCTATTAATAGTTCGTAATATTGAACTATAGGTTATATTGCAAGTTTTGGCCTCGTGGTTATTGGCCTCATCCTTGTCATTATTTGCATGCACACGTGTATACGCAAGGTAGTTTCTCGTAATAATTTATGCCCCACCCCTTCTCGAATTTAGTATGCACGCATGCGCGGAGGTGACGAGGCTATGGGTAAATGTTGCTGACTCCGCTTGTTACAATCTGCTTTTAAAACGTGGCCAAGTGTATTTCATGCCACTTCGAAGGGTCGAATTAATTCCCCGTTGATGTCCCCTCCTGCCCATCATGTTTGCTTACCAATTTGCCCGCCGTCTTTTCGATGGTCGTGTGGCTGACCATTTTCTAATCTTCAGTTTATGGCGGTCACGTTGTTTATTCAGTAATTATCCGCTGGTGTTTTATCTCTTGTTGAGATCGAAGTCGCCTTGGTCTGTTCAGACATCAGTTTAATTAATAGACTGACAATGGATGTCAATTTATCTCTGTGTAATGAGAGCGATTACTAATAGATATGATGCAATGATAGCACGGGATTTGTGTTTGTCTTTCGGGTTCTATGTATTTGCCAAACCTTTCTGAGTTCGTTTCCCAACTTGTTAATGATTACTGGTACGTTTTATCGTATTGTTGATTAATAAGATTTCTAAGTATTGTCTAATATAATTGAAAATATTAATTAAATAATTGTAATTCTTCACCGTGCTGAGATGGGCCTTCATGGTGGGTGGTATTATTTTGGAGTGTTCGCCAACTTCTTGACATTATTTTTAAGTAATTACCTGAGATTATTAAAAAAAGTTACCTTTTCAAGCTGTCACAGCTACGGGTATTTCATTTTTCACACCCGGTACGAAGGAATTCCTTATGTTCTTCTGAGAGGAAAGTTCCGAATTTCCCGTGCCTTGAACTTGTGAAGCCTCCACAAGTCCATTCCGTGCGATGAACTACAATACTCTGAACTTGGCATTGGAATAAGGAGTATAATTTTCTTCTCTGCCGTTTTGGGGTTTCAACTTTTGATATGTGAGCAAATGTCACAGTTGAGTCAGCGGGGGTTCCCCCATCTTCTGATCATCGTAGAAATCGAGCGGAAAGAAAAATGTATTTTTAGAAAAATGTATTTTTAGAGGTGGGTCAACGTCAGACGGATTTTCGGGAAGGGTAAGACTAATTATTATAAAACCGGTTGGAAATTTGTCAAATTTCCAAGGTTAAAGCACATAAGTCCCCCATTTCACACTGGTTTCATGACCGGTATAATGTTATATGTAGATGTTATGTTGTAATTGTAAAATGTTATATGTATGTTGTATGTCATATCTATAAAAAGATCGCGCGCCATCGTCTAGCTTCATTGACGTAAACCGCCATTTAATCGATACAAGAACAATGTCTCAAGAGCACGTGCCTTTGCAGATTAATTATTCATGTAGTACCACGTGATATTGTGCGCCAATGAGCACGCGTAGAGCTTGGGAATCCCCTTTTCCGTGCATAAATAAGTAGACATTTGTAAACATGCCGCCATAACGCAACGTGGTTCTCTGTGATGTTTCCAAACACTCTCTGAGTCACCATTGTGCTTAGCTCAGCGTAAAAGAGAGGACGGACTTAAAGCTCGAATCGAGGTCTCGCCAGGCAGTTTCACTGCAGAAAACATCGGGATAGCACCCCCGGGTATCTTACAGAGGTGGGTTGTGGACTGTCACCGATTATTTCACCTTGGCTTGCAAGGTTTTGAGCAAGAGGAACATCAGGAAAATGGAAGTAGCCATTGAACTGTCTGTTGTTGCATTGCGAAATCGTGTTGTTGTTTCCCTCCTGTTTCAACTCGGCTTATCAGGTGTACCACAGTGCTTCGCAGGTTTCATTTGAGTGCATCTAATTCCCTAAATTAATGAAATACATGTATTTATTAATCCAGAAGAGCGTTATGATTATCATTTCGCGGGCTTTCCGTTGCATGTTGGGAATGTTTATTATCTCACCTGGAGTGCCTCAGGTCCGACTGTGAAAGTAATGTGCAATTGTACGAATATATGCAGTTGGGGCGGAGCTCAGCGGAGTACAAATTAGCGATGATTGTTACTCCGCTAACTTAACTGTTATCAATCGTGATAATCAATCTTCCTGGTTCCGAACCTACTGTAACTGTGTCTCATTTCTAAAACGGTTGTTGCTTATTATGTACATCTGACGAATTCAGGTAAGGTCATTAGGGATTAGTATGTCCACATGTCGTGCATAGTATATAATCCGGTTTTTCCATTAATTTTGGTCCGCTTCGTGGTCTATAATGTTATCAACCATGTCGAATGGCTGTCTCAACATGTTCGACCCAACACCCCGTGAATTTGGCCATAGATTTGTGAAACACGCCTGAGAAAAAAATTGACCAGGAAGTTTCTGCAAAATGCAGGCCTCTAATTTCACGCCCGCCAGAGAATCACGTGATGTGTATCGAAGGTTTTTCACGTTTTTCAAGATTGATCATTGATCCCCTCCGACGCCCCCTGCTTGAACTATTGATCCTGTCTGTAATCTTTTGTACTACTAGTACTTAATTTCTTGTCGATATTTAATGTTGTCACCAAGGTCCGCTCCTTTTTCTGAAATTCGGTCACCATATTACACAGTGTAATATCATAACGCATTGTTTTCAGTTTATTGACCTCGTCAGTTCATTACCGGTTCAAAGGGCGTATATATTTAGTAATTGTATCGTGCAACCAACTGTTTAGCGCTCGTCTTTCTATCCTGTTTCGTATTTCAACTCGCGATTGTCAGTTCCGCAAAGGAAGCCGTTGATTCATAACGCACCGCATCGAAAGCGAAAGTGCTCGCGCCAAATATCGCCTTGTAAATCCCCTGATAATTTCCCTAGGTTATGCTCAGTGAGGGAAATCCTCATCCCTAATATATGTTACGTGGCCTTTAAATAAATATCACAAGAGTTTTGGGCTGTATTATAACCACCAAGTTTTTACGGTTATCAGAGTTAGGCCTATTACGAGAGTTGAGGGCCTTCCTGCTTCTGCTGAGTGCATTCCCTGGTTATACGTATAATCACTGGTGTTTCATATTCGTGTCATCACACGCATTGCCTCAGTTGAGTTTTTTCCAGCATCAACGTCTTATATCAGCACACTCTGAAATTTTATTCTGACAATTTAATTACCGATTACTGATTATCCTCTAGGTATATCAACTTTGGTATAATAATAATACGGTGTTGTAATTTCAACTTCATTTCTTGCACAGTGCGCGCATGAACCAGCGTTTCCTGAACAATATGCCACCCACCTCCCAGCCAGTGGATAGCCCAGCTCTTTCTGAGCTTGGATCTTCGGGACGGTCGTCACCGCACTCGGTCATCCTGACTGCTACGGAGTACAAAGGCACCACCTATTACAACAGAGTGGATCAGGCCGCTGCACTGAGGAACAGTCAACTCGCAAACCCTGTGAGTGTTGAAGTGGCCATTCCAGGCAGTTCCGCTGCGTCCAGCCCTGGACTTGTGCTGACCGGAGCTCCAGTCGTTCCCATGCATCCTCCGCACTTTTACGCCAGCCACCCCCCTCCCGTCTTGGTTCCTGTGCGTCTCAGGAACCCGTCAATCACAACAGAGTGAGTGTTGGAAATCAAAAAGCATATTTCTTAGTTTTAAAATCCATTAATTTTTTTATCCAGGTTGCATTATGTGTGGCACGATCATTTTGATGCGAAATTCGGGATGTTTGCTGAGCGATGGTTTCTGGCTCCCAAGGAGTTCACGTCATTGAAGAATTATCACGTGTACAAAGACAGTGCCAAAGTCCGCTTCTGCTGCCCGGTATGTTCTTCGTCTAACAATCTTCTTTATTCATAATTATTTTTATTTGATCAGAACTGTGGCAACGGGTGGACCTCAATGAAAGGAAGGGTCATCTTCTGGTATTGGCTGGATCATGCAAACTCCACTGGAATGGTCGAATTCCGTCTGTTTGGCCAGATCTGCAAGAAATGTGAACATCCAGACTTTGTGAATGCGATGTGGTACCCCGAAGAAGTTATCAAGGTGAAGCTTCCCTCAATTTCTTTTTGTGGGATTTTTAAAATCCTTGGTTATACGTGAACTCCCTCCGCAGCAGTTACATGTACCATGCAGCTTCCATTGTTTGTTTTTTTTTGTTTTTTTGGCGGAAACTTATTCAATTTATTTCCTCAGGTGATTGACAATCTGCATGTTCGCATTGGAGTCCGGCATTACGGATTTCCGGTGTCAACTTTGATGAATCTTGAGAGGCGTCACGGCAGACCGCAGCACCAGCACGATTCTTCCAGGTGCCAGGCGTGCCTTCTGGGATTTTGTCGTGAAAATTTCATTTCGACTTAAGTGGTGTTTGTGCATACATGACAGTTGCCTAGCCGTCTGCATTCCTCATGCTGCATCAAGTGTGTGTGTGTTGACTTGATGCTTATGGGTGTATTTTACGAGGGTCAAACTTTCTTTTCCTTTTCATTTTATATTTCCTTTCCATTCTGTTGTGATCCCCTCCTCAGTAACACTGTTGTTGGCAATCTGCCGAATTCTTTCTCCACGGCTTTTTTTGTTGAGAGGTTGTTCATTTGAAGCACCCCTCGGTGGTCACGTATGATTTTTTTTCTTATATTTTTCTGTGTCGTACATTTTGTCCTGCGCTGAACTTCACAGTTCTGTTGAAAAAGCACTCAGTGTTCTCATTAATTTATATTTTGAGCACTGTATATTTTTAATGTTTTATATATATTTTCTTTTTACTATTTTTTTTTTCTACTCATGTCCTAGTTAGTCTAATTTTATCAATTTTTTATTATCCTTTTGACAAGCATGTTTTAAAACTTCTATGTGTTTATACTTTGTAAATGAAAAAAAAAAATGCTTAAAATATTTGAAAAACCTTAAAAAAGATAGATATATTTTTTAATCTATAGATTTGTACATCTCTGTGTATATTTATGAATCATGCTTTGTGTGAGTTTTATGTTCTGGCATCATTTGTGTATGATTTCTCTCATCCTATGTTTCGTAGAATGTAGCTTTTCGTTGTGCAGATGTTCATTAAAAAAAATATTTTACATACAAAAACTTAAGTGATTTTATTTTGTTTCATAATTTCGAATATGTTTTCTAGTGGTATTTTAATTATTTCATGGTTGATCTTTGTGATGTGTGCATTTCTGTTATCTGAAAAGAACACCTTGTAAAAAAATCTCCGAATTTGTGCGCAAATAAGCCCCACTTCCTGATTGTGGGTTTCCGTTGCACGATTTCTTTTATTGGTTTGCAGTTATTTTTAGATTTCTTAGCCTGGCTCGGCGAGCTGGCGTAGCTCAACCCAAGCATGCAAGAAATGTGGAATTAAATATTATGAAATTCAGGTTTCTTAGTTAATGTCAACGTTTTGATGACTCAATTATGATTTGTAATCAAATATATTATTGAGTTAATCAAAATTGAACATATAAAATATTTTCCAACTGATGTGCCGTATTTGGGCTTTTCCTTTTGGGCTTGAGATACAAGGCATTACCTCATGTTGCGTTGAAGTACTTGTACTTGTACTATAACACGAATGTAGATTACTCTGACAGAATTCAAAAACATAATTATAACTATATGTGTGTAAACATGCTTTTTGAGGCAAATGAAAGTAAGAATTAAGTTTATAAGTAAGAAGTTAATCGTTAATTGCAGTACAAGTAGTTGGTAGATAATAGGCAATATCGTAGTACATGCAGTGATTTAGCTCCGAGGTGTGCTAAAATGAACAATCGCGTAACATACGTCTACTGCAAGTGCACTTGAGAAGACATCGAGGATAATTCCATAGAAGATTTTCATGCACACGGTTCCATGAATGCCTTAGATTTTAGATTCCACAAGGACACACTAAGGGATTTTTATCTGGGTGATCTGTGGTGTGACGACCTAATCTGAAGCCTCGAGAGCTAAACCACTGCATGCACTACATGTCATTAGAAGCGATCGTATATCTAAGCAGATAGGTACATGTACTCACAAGTCACGTTGAGAGACAGAACAGTTGGCTGTCTAAGAAACTTTCATGCGCCATACACTGCCCACAACAAGGCCTGATCCAACATGCAATGGCATATCATGTGCATTAACCCCATCATTGGTCGTACTGACTGAAATTTCATAAACAGCGAAAACGATGATGACAAAAGCCAATACCTATACATGTATTACAAGTGTAACGGGTACATCACTTTGTGCGCCCCAATTCATTGGAGGCAAGTTTCGGCACCGATTGCCCATCTACTTGCTAGTGACTCATGAGGTTTTGTGCCTGGATGATGTGGTATATTAAGTATTGTCTGATGAGAAGAGGACTGCACAGATCCACATTCCCGTAGTGCATCCATTGTTTATTGTTCACATGCTCTGCAACACGCCTTCAAAGCAGCTTCAGTTGAAGAGGGCGTGCAATAAGTGCGACAAAATGCATAAATAAATTGCACCAGTCATCACCTACGGATCCTGATAGGAGCCGGATCGGGATTCGTGGCTGCTGAGTGCTGAATGCATGCACGGAAATAAGAAAACGACGCCGGTATCTAATGCTGCTGCATGTGCCAGGATGATGTGCTACAGTGAAGCAATATTGTATGAATAACTATACATTTAAATTCGAGATGGACAGGAGAAACAACACTACATGTGTATGGGTTGAGATATTTCTACAATAAAAATATCGTTTTTATTACGCTTCACTTTTCATTTTTCGATTTCACGAGATGAACTGAAAGTCAGCAATTCTGTTCGGCCTCCGATCTATCCAAAATTATACAGAGCTCATTTAGGGCTGAAACAACCAACAACAACCTATACAAGTAAGGACAGAGGATTGAACATAGATTGCTCTTTATGAATACTAGATTCCTATAATATAATAATTATATAAAAGAGAGGACATCGGCCTATATTATCTTCCATGCATGTGAGAAAAGAGAGGCCATTCCGAAATTGGAGAGGTCCTAAATCATAATTATTTTCGCTGCTCAAATTCTGAAATAAAGCATATACTCGACCAGTGCTATTGTAGCACTACTGCATCAGAGATTCAACCGTGGGTGGTTGTTTCGCCATGTTTGGCAACCGATTTGAGTCCGAGAAGTCAGTCATAATGCGAAGTGACGCTTCTTCGACAGACTTCGCTTGTTCGTCATCCTGCCCAACCGAAGAAGGCAGGAGGAGTGTAAGTTCAATGACCCTGCCGTGTGTGATGCTTTGTTGAGGCGTCTACAATCGTGTCTAACCTGTGGAACCGTAGTACAAGCCATAACCCTGATGTTGGACAGGGGAAGTACATGTCTTTGGTATGAGCCTGATTCTTGAGACACCAACCCCGAAATACCTATGCATGTACTAACTAGCACCGCGTTGAGTGTGTGCTATTTCGCATTGTGACTTTTGTGAGCACTTACAGGACGTCTGGGGGAACGAACGAGAGCGGGTGGGCAATCGCGGAGATACATGTAGCAGAGGGAACAACAGAGCGATGACGTCATGCTGGTTATTGTAAACTGGTTGCAGCCTGCAGCAGTCCGTATAGAACTGTGCCGAATTAACGGATGGGCCAATATGCAGTTTTCCAATCGGAACGGGATGTATAGTAATACTATTTGGTACTTGAATGCTGAATGCACGAGGAAGACTGTTGAAGTGTGCGCATACTTGTAGCCAGAGTGCAGTTTTCTTGTGTTGTCGGTTCGATATACAGCCCTCTCTTACACACAAGCTACCAACGTCTGATGAACAACAATACGAGCCATTATACCGAACACCTCTACACTTGGTGTACAATCAACAAAACATTCGCATATGCACCACGTTCGTTCATATTTCATAAGCACCTGAGCTCTTTTTTTCCTTCCTCTGTCGGCCAACCCCAATAAACAGTATCAATGATATGACTCATTTGTGAGACAATTACGTAACTGTACATGTACAATAACTATGCATGTACAATACGATGCCATAGCGGAGACATAGATATATAAATTAGCGCTTATAATTACATATATAATTATATCGATTAAAAATAATTACAAGAAACTCAAAAAGACTTAATATAGCGTCCCTGGTCATGTGCATGGTCAGAGGTAAAAACATCCAAACAATATTACTCATAAACATTTAAGCGAACACTTTATTTATTTGTTGATTAAAATTAATTCCATGTGAGAAACTGAGAACGAAGCATTCAAAATCTGCTCGATTTATTTTAATTGTGTTCTGTAATAGTGTATTTCATGACTTATGGTTCAGATGTGGCTTTTAAATACATTTACACAGTATCTACAACTTTCATGGTTGTGATACAAAGGTATCTTATACACTATACTGGTATATATTCATACTTCATTGGCCCTTTACTACGTATGGGAGTTTACGAATTGGGCCAACATCACATTATTGGCTTTATTCAGTGTGGAGTAATATCAAAACCCTAATGAAGTATCTGTGGTAATATGAACCATGACTGAATCAGAATATATGTGGTTAGTTAGCCAAGTAATCATTCAAAAGACGTTTCATAATCTGATTTCATAGATATCGGTTTCTGGAAGTTTATTGAAACAAGGACAAGAGTGGCGTTGATGTTGGGTGCTCCCACGAGGGAATTTTCCTGAATGGTTGAAGGCTCCACCGTTGAAGATAATTTCCAGGGAGGTAAATTGTCAAATAATTGGCCAAAACTGATGTTGAAATGGCGACTCGAAGATGGGAACGAATCAGCTGGCGTCCTGTGAGAGTAAATCATAACGCAAAACACCGTTATGATTCGCGCTCAGTTCGTACTGACCTGTTTGTCAGCGCTGGTCTTGCCCATGCACTCCAACATTTTGATGGCCTCTTCCTGAAAACGACAGAGGATAATCACTTAGACTGACCACTGACCAACGTCTAATTATGACGAAGTAGTAGGAGGATCAAAAAAAAAAACAAAAACAAAAAAAAAAAAAACGAAGAAAACCCTACCATAACCTCCCGTATAGCATCTCTAGGTCGGTGTAGTCTGATAAGTCAGCTAGTATATATACTGAATAATACAGCTTGTATTACATACACAGACACTGGCTCAGTAGGTATGCGACCATATAACAGTACTAGTAAATGATTGAGTTGCATTATTAAACACGGCTCGATCGACATGAAACGAACGCGAGGCATAAATCTCGAGCGGAGCAGCTGCGGATCTGAATTAATACTTAACAAGTCGTGATCACCAGCACTCTGCAATCAAACCCAAGTCCGTCCACAAAATACATCACCTACGAGAGCTTCTACTAATAGTCCGCAGAGGACTGATCCATCTTATCTAGAGCCATTGTCTTAAACTCGGACTCTCCATCACTTTGGTCATTAAGCAGTTAAAAGAGATTTACTTGCACGGAAGGGGAGGCAGAGAGTTCAACTCGGGTGATGTGCTACAGGTTGATATACTGCGATTATTATGTAATAATTATCACGATGAGCTACCTGGATAGCGGCGTAGACAGACATCATGCCATCTGACTCCATGCGGCTGCAGTCGGTGGTGGCGCCTGTCCATCCCGACGCCCGCTTCCCCTGAGCACCCCATCGCCCGGGGAGACTGAAGCTGAAGGCGCGCTTTCCGTTGCCCCACTTGCCGGGTAAACTGAAACTGAACTGGGCGCTGGCCGTGTTCATGTGGTAAGCGACAACGATGCAAGCGACGAGGAGCAGAGTAAAGTGCTTCATGATGCTGAAATGGACATGAAAATGGTTTCAGGTGGACGTAGGTGCAAATTTCACATAAGGATTGATGCAGCGATCTTTGCCCAGGAAGGAATTGAAACCCAAAAGGATGACGAACTTGGTAAATAATCAGCTCCAATTTCTTCTAGTTAATATAGTTAAAGGATGAAATCCCCGAGATGAACACTATTGTATAGCAGATTCTATTTACTACTTAATCGATATGATTGATATTTGTAATTTATGGATCGATCATGCTACTCCTCGCCCACCGCTCATTCGAAGGTGTGGTATTGAAGAGATGTTGCATAGCCTAATATTTTAATTCATATCTTAGCATTCTGTGTATGTAAATATTACGTCTCAGGGTGTTCCAGTGCAGTGAGTTTTTCGACCAGGAAGAGGATGGGCTCTTGCCATGGTTTTCTCACATACGTACTGACACGGTGCACCCACGATTCCCTTAACCTTGTGCCTCTTTTTTTCATTAGTAATGCGCGTAGTTTTGGTAGGCAGTGACAATGCATACCTCCGACCTGATGCCATTTAAATATCGAACTAAAATTACCAGTAGAGCCAACTTTTATCGTCGCAAAAATGTAAAAAAGTGGTAGTCAAAATCAGATGGCTATAAGTCGAATTATGACCGATTCAAATCACACACACAAAAAACAGTGCATTTTGACCTTCAATGTCAGCACATGCGTCGCCATGGCAACGGAGCGTTGGCATTCATGCGAATGACAATTTTATCTTCGAAACGTTCATTATCCGTTTATTTGGTCAATTTTTGTGTCGTACTTAATTTCACCGAAAAATAATGTGCTCGATATCATTTTATGATTAAAATGAAGTATACATACTCTTGTGTAGTTATTGCATGCTTGCATGTACATTACACAAGTACTACTTCAATTGATTCTAAGTACAGGAGGAGTCTTATTCGATTAGAACGTTTTGTGTCTGATGAAATTAGTTTAAGGGGGAATTTCTATGAATCAACCAAAATATGGATATTATTGATGCGCGACAATTACGGGTCTCACCCGAAAGCAGCGTGATTATGGAATCCTTCGAGGTCAAGATAAGATGTAAATATTTGTGCCCTGGAAGAACATTTCAACAGTGCCTTTTGTTGACTCAATTGAAGTCATTTGAAGCAGAGTTACAATGCTGCATGCATAAACAGCGACCTTTGAAATGATATTTCCATCTGAATTCCCAAAAGAGCGAAAATTACATGAAGCGCGGAATATTTCGATCACCCTACATATGTAGTGATAGGAATAATTGATAAGCACATTTCAATTGGTTTGTTTCCGGGTGATTCTCGATGCTTAAAGTCAGATCTTCCGCTAGTGAACTCGTGTTTCAGCTATAACAGAAACGAACGAAGAACACATTAAGAATACACTTTAAGTTCCTAAGGCGGAAACTAAATCGTAAACTGTTGTCATTCATAAAAATTCAAAAGTTGAGTTACGGAAAGCACACGTGCCAACAGGCAGCAAGAAGCAGAGCAGCCGAAAGAGCAGACTGGTTGATGGAGAGATCAGAAGGATTACTCACCTGTCCGCGGGATGGCTTCGACGGTGATCTTATCCCAAAATGGTCGCTGGCTGGATCTGCAGTCGGAGGTAATGGTCGTTGAACGCCGCTCCCAGGGTATATATAGGCCGGTGCCCTGGGATGATTAATCCCAATTGCTGCTTATCCCCCCCCCCCCCCGCTTCCCTACAAACTCTTCTTCTGGACCCGCCCCCGTGCCGCGCAATCGCCCCCGCATCTTGCGCGCGCACGCTCTTCTTATGCATTGCTCATTTTGTGTGGCTTAGTTGTTCATTTCATTTTACAACTTGTCCATTGAAGGATGAACATGCGGTTGCTTCAATGAATGTGGACTAAATTTCGCTGAGGGTAGTTGTTTCATTGTAGTGATAAGGTGGATCATATATTTTATAATAAAAATATAGTTTATAAATATGTTATGAGATAATGTGTCGCCTGAGATCACCGTTACTCTGCAGGTGTAGTTAAGATAGTTAGTAATCTTGAACATATAACGCAAGTAAAATGTATATTAATAGTAAATGAATAAGTGGTCAATTATCAGATGCACTCATCATTATAAAATCCCGCATGTCCGGTGGATAATCACGATCCTGCAGGCATTTAAAATTAATTACAAGGGTTTTTGAAACAACGTGCTTTTTAACTGGAAGCCAATGCAATTGCTTCACTATTGGGGTATGTGAACATAGCAATTGAAATTAAATAAAGGTCTAACATATGAATTCGATAAAACTTGTACATTGTAATTTCGATAACATACGGCCATTAATTCCGAAATAGAGCGAAATGCAAAAATCAAGTGTAGCCGTAACTAAGGCATGTACGTATTAGTTTTTCAAATGATTTATGTGAAAAAAAATCTCGATTCGAGATATAATCTTGACCTGAGCATGTGACATACGCAGACTTAGGTTACCTGCTCCACCAGGTTGAGGTCTTGTCGAAACAGTTTAGAAGAAAAAAAAAGCGCTAATGTCATAGTGCTCTGACCAAATGAAAAAAATGTTCATCTAAAAATACTGACGATTATCTACGACATGAATGACGATTTCTTGGTGACGTCACTGACCCCAGACTGCTCAGTCGGCATCGGTGTCTACCAAGAATTCAAAATGGGCCCTGTTAAATAAATTATCTCCCAATTCATATTTCTGCAATTATGATCAGCATCGTTAATTGCTAATTCGTGTCAGACGGTGAGATGTCTTGCATACAAAACGTTGCAATTGCAACATCGCATAAGCTAATTATTTTAATAAGATATAAGTCAAGAATTGCTTCTTAATTCCTTTCGATGTCATCATTGGCCCACTTGTCCATCTCATCATCTATTCTGCTCTCCGTTGACTCAGAGTCAATCTTCCCTTTCTCCTCTAGTCTCATTATTTTGTTCATACCGAACCATCTTCCTCTTGTTTTTATTCTTTTCTTTCTTTGTCAATTGACAAGGTTCGCATTTCATGATTTCGATGTGTGATATAAGCCATTGGGCAAACGCATCCATGGGCAATTGTTATTAATGAATTACGTGTATACTGAAATGAAACACGAGATGAACATCAACATATTACATAATGTAGAATTGTATGACTTCCGCGTCATATATAAGTAATTACACGTAATAGATCACATTAAATGTCCCTTTTACGAACCTACATGACCATTCGTCTGATTGCATTGGGCAGCTTTGGCCTCATCGCTTGTATTGATGACGCCAAAAATTGACCAATTTGAGCGACATTTATATCGTTGCTTAATACAGAAAGTATGCGAAATGTATCTCTCCTTAGAATGCACAAAATACTACGTAGAACTCAAGCAGGTTTTTGGTGTAGCAACTTAAAAGCTAGGACAGACGCCTCCCCTGACGCTTGAATTCTTATAGGCTGAGTTCACCGGCGAAACAAAAGTATGTTTGGTACTTCCACATATTGATCCCTTTTCTCTGATCAAGAGACTTGGGAAGGTGAGTGGGTGAAGAGAGATTATGAGCTACGATGGATTAGCACCCAAGGCAGCAATTAAGGTAGCTCTTGTCTTTGCTCATAATTAGTTTGCATTTAAATTTTAGACGAGGAGGAGGAAACTTCTACACCATGCGCCAGGCGGTTTAATTGCACCAAGCGACTTCCGCTGAGATTACCCCGCGAGCCACAAGAGCGAGATGAACAATCG
>KB293112.1:198327-273307 GCA_000328365.1 Capitella teleta | reverse complement strand
TTGATAATTTTTATGGTCCTAAATGCGACGTGGAATGTTACAAGAGGAATGACACCATGGGCCATTACTTCTGTGATCCGGAAACCGGCAATACAACCTGCTACCCTGGTAAGTGCGATATAGCGTTTGATCGTGAACCTCATAAGTGTAGCCAGGGGTACTACTGCTTCTCCTATCCACAAACTAAGCCCCTCGGCGGCATTTTCTTTTTATCAACACGCGCCTTGCCAAGTGAGGTATTGCTTACAGTTCAACAGAAGGCTTTCAAAGAACAGCTGAACAATATTGCCTCTTTTCTGGATATTAAATCAAAAGTGTCACCTCATTTTACGTAGGATGGGCGGACGTCAGTAGCAACTGTACAATCCCAACGGATGAATGTGACAATGTCGACTGTCAAAACGGAGGGACCTGCGTGGATGCTCACCTCAACTTCACCTGTGTATGTCCTGATGCTTACTTCGGAGATCGCTGCCAATTTAATGTGTGCGATAACATAACGTGCAACAACAGCGGGCAATGTGTTGGCTTTGGAGAATGTTCATGTCAACAGGGCTTTTCAGGGAATTTCTGTGAAATCGCCCCACAGAAGCAGGTCTGGGAATGTTCTGCTTTCTATCAATTTATTCTCTATGTATTTTATTTCATTTTCTACGTGCACAGGACCCTGAATCAACGGTGAGAAAGATGGTCTGCTTCACAACCGATCAGCTTCTAAAACAATACTTCTAAAGGAGATTGAAATTACCTCTGAAGTATATATTATTATACAGGTATTTTTTTTTCCATAGATGGTTCCATTTTGGGCAGCGATTGTGCTGTTCTGTTTGCTTGCTATAATCCTGGTTGATGTCGTATTGGTTTCCTGCTACAGGTATTAACACATTACCATAATAACACACACCATCGTAACAGTCCTTTCTTCAGGTATCGCAGATCGCCAGAAGCAATGAAGCAGCCTTTGGTCCAACAGAACGCAACGTACGACGCAAACCTCGCAATTGACAACTTCCAACACATCAACAGCAGCGGAGAATCTCCTCAACACGTGTACACCTTAGACGAGGAGGGCCACAATGACCCACCAGTCGACTTGCTGGACCAGCAACCCAAGTTCGTCGACGGCGCGTATCCAGGCGACGCGAACATGTGGGGCTCATCACCCCCGTCCAGTCCCCTCGACACTTCAGATACCAAAGCGTTTGCATTTGACCTTGACGAGGAATCCAAGGACAACATGACGAACACAAGACGCAGTGTGGATTGATAATCAATTTAATTATTATGTAAAAACTGTTTAATCAACAATCGTGTCATTCAATAAACCAGTCGTTGTAGATTCGTGTGTTTGTTGTATACGATACCTTTGTTTACAATATGTATCGCCTTGACGGCCCGACTTGGCACCCATTTCACCTCAGCTGCCGCTAGAATATGCTGATTCGGCGCAATCAGGAGGCATTGACTCCGAAGAAATGGATTCGGTGGCACATTACGTTCTTCGCCTTCCGCTGATATAAGCCAGCATGCATATTACCTAAATGAGATCATGGTTGTGGTGCAATCCGGCTGGCTCTATGGTTTGCTATATACGAGTCTGACATACTAAAAATTATTCACGTTCAGCCCTGGTAATTGATTATTTACATTCACGGCCCTTGATTATTTGCCCGAATATCCCTAGTTGCTCGTTCATTTCGGAACCTCTTTAAATGGATTCCATTGGCTAATTTGCTTGCAAAGATTCCAATTTTGAAACGATCTGTTTATTATGAACAAAATTCAACACCAATTAAAATACTACTTTCTTTTTCGAGCAGAATAGCTTGGTGTTAGATGAGTGCGAGATTTCCTTGAGTAGGATCTACTCTATCTCTGTCTTCCTCGTGGCTCCCATTGCTAACAATAGGAGATTTGCGTATATGTGTGACATTACACAGGCATGAAATTGAGCGCGAAACGAAAGCCAGGTTTTGAACCTCTCAAATTCGACGCGTCTTTAAATTAGCCCACAAAAAGTCTACTCACTCATCACTAATCTACTCATTTGAACCGTAGGCGGTCTTGGACCTTTGGCGCCCTTCTCCTCATTTTCGCCGCTTCTGTTACTGCTGGGAGTCCTCCTCGAGTCCATTCCTGGAGGTTGTCGAGTCACGATATTCTCCTCCGTCTTCCTCTTCTGCTTCCCCCTGGAGGCTCTCCTTCAATTGTTGCCGTTTCCAGATATTTCTTGATCTTTCTTTGCCTCATTTCGGCGAGGAGTCCATGACCTTCTAGTACCCCTGTTTGCTCTCTTTTTATCTCTATTTTTTATTTTACAAAATGTGATTTTGCGCCTAATCACACACACACACACACACACACACACACACACACACACACACACACATCACACACACACACACACACACACACACACACACACACACACACACCACATCACACACACACACATCACACACACACACACGCACACACACACACGCACGCACACGCACACGCACACGCACACACACGCACACGCGCACGCGCACGCGCACACGCACACGCACACGCACACGCACACACGCACACGCACACACGCACACGCACAAAACGTCTCAAAGGCGCATCGCAATAAGCTGAGGTTAGGAGAAAAATATTCTAGTTTTCTTTTAAACTCATCATTGGATAAAATAGAGTGACGCATGTTGGATGGCAGTCTGTTCCAAAGTGTGGGCTCAACCACCTTAAAAGGCACCATGAGTGTAAGGTTTTAAAATTTTAACTGTCCGCCGATAGGCGTATTTAACTACATTGTATTTACCTTTAGGGATGCACCTTCTACCATTCGCTAGTATTCCAAAATAATCACGCAGATATACTCTTTGATAACCTGTGTTGTACGAACCATAGCTGGAGGCGAGTGTCAATTAGAAACCCACGCCGAAATGGACACATAATCGATATAGAATGCAGAAACATGTAGTTAAACTTATTTATTTATAAATAATTACTTTAAGAATCATTATCAATAGCTAATCACCAGAGAACATGATTTAGCCAAAGCTCTTTCTGTAATATCAATACATACATATTACTATACTTGGGTGTTCACCATAGTCAATATTATTAGGATCTCCAAGTGTCCATTGCAACTGTTACGTATTTGATTTGATGGTAGTCTCTGGCAGTAAATAGAAGGCATCGGAAATAGGACAATGCCAAGAGTCATATTTTATGAGCTATGGCAGATTGTTTGGACCATTAGGTCTGGGTTGTTGCCCTCCGCCAAATGTATAAACATTGCATACGTGTCAGAATGGGCATTTCCCCAATTCAACCAGAAGCCAGGACTCATATGCGCTTTTTTTGTTACCCCAATTGTTGGGGTCTTGAAAGAGTTATTGGCTCAAAAAAAATGCGAAACTATTTGTCAGTGAGCTCCAAGCACAATCAACTGAAACAATCACGGGTTTCAAAATCTCAAGAGCTTTTTTATGGGCATGATTAGAATTAAAATGTTCAGACTTTATAAGCAGCTATAGGCCTACATCTCTTTGGGAATTTGGAAAATGACGATTAAATGATATTCCCACGATTATTCAGATTATTATATTCTCATCCAAATTACGTATATACCTCACCAAGTACCGTATATTCGTCATCATTCAAATGGATAATTAAATTCAGAAGATGCATTCGGTAGGCCAACATGTCCGTGATAAATCCTACGTTAACGTTACAGCAATAATGAATTAAATGGTGTAATTAAGAATTAACCCAACGCGGGGAGAACGTTTAACTGCCCGAGTAAACAATGAGCAAGCAGCGTTGTATTGATCCAGGTTCAATTGGACGCCGGTCGCCAGGCAACCCACGTGATATACAGCACGGAAAGGGCAGATAGAGGATGAAGTTCTCTCTTTTGAAGAAAAAGGCAAACTCTTGAAGTACATCTGCAATTTGGTCTGAGTGCGTTCAAGGTGACGACAGACGAGGCAAGAGCATCTTGAACGATGCGGATGTCTATAAAAAGGAGAACAATGTGCACGCAATAATAATTGTGGTTCTTAAAACATTCGATCTGAAAGAATGTGACGTCATGAATTGTAGAAATTGGACTTCTCTTTTGGGCGATGTCTCACTTGCCCAGTTAATTATTTGCATTCAGGTAAACGACAGAAATAGTTAAATTAAGCAAAGCACGTCGTCGGCGACTTTAACCATACAAGCAGTGCATCTGTGGTGCGCCCGTTGGGAACTTTATAGAGAGTGCCTTTCAGAGGTCATGGACAATTGGGGTTTTATTGCTCACCCAAAAGACATTAGTGCATTACACAGATAAGGAATCTTCCCCTCACTTTAATATATAGATTCCAGCAATCGTAGTCACTGTAATCGATAGATTCCGGAGGTCGTAACAATAATTATGCATTCAGTAGTAGCTTTTAATAAAAGTATTATTATAACATGCCTTATTTTATTTCACTTCATAAAAATAAATAATTATAAAGCGAATTAAAATAACAATTAGGCCTGATTAAGCATAAATAATAATTGAAAATGACAGATGGATAAAGAACTTTATTGATAGAACATAGACCAAAAGCTGTTAAATGCATATAGTGAGTTGAAAGCTTCACGTGGAGAAATATGAGCCATCAACTTAGTATTTCGTATTTCATTCATTATGTCGACCTACTCATAATGCATAATTATAAATATGTTGTTATGAATTAGGGTTAAACTGTAGGTTAAACTTACGTAGTGATTATAAATATTTCTGTGTTTATTAATTTTTCATTTTATTTTGATTCGTCTATCTTCGTATGTATCTTTATTTATTTGACATGTATACCTTTATTTACTGGAGAGACGTATGCGAATGCCAGTGTAAACTTTATTTTGGGTCATGCGGCTGCGATAAAAACTTCCCTGATGTAAACAGATATCATGTGACCTCCTGCCGTTCTTCCTACCGAAAAGTTTCACAAAAAGTTCTGTTCGTTGGATGCATGTTTAAATCTGCTGCTTTCGAGCTCATTCGTCGAAGTCAAAAGAGATGTTTTCTCTCTCTCAAGTATTTAGTCTGCCTACAGAAGTTTGCTGCTGCGATTTGTGGGTCAACAAGAAACTTATAGGTAATTAATTGGATCACGACGTCCACTGACTCAGTCACTGCTGACCAGGGGGCGGGTCACTGACACTAGTCCACGGGTAGCACAGATACATCGGGCGAGGTCTGCGTACTGGGTCTCGCTGTAGCATGTCAGCTAGTCCACGGGTGACTAGTCCAGTGGCTTACTGAGTTACTGACTCAATAAGTGAGTTACTCAACTTAATGACTCCACTTACTAGTTACTACTTAGCCACTAAATATAATTTAGTAATTACCGACATGCAGTGACAGTGTCACTGAGTGACACTGATCACACTATCGTAGACTCCATAGTCAACTCTCAATGATTAATGTAGAACATAATGAATTTTCCCCACACTATTTTCATGGTTTTAAAGTTCATAATCTATTTTCCACATTGAAGCGAGGACTTTGTTGCCCTTGGCAACGGGCATTGGTCAAAATGTTATTCACCATTTATCATGGCATGATAATTTGGTTATTCGAATATGACTGCAATATAACTCCAAAACACAGGTATTTTTCAGCAACTCGCATTAATTTATTAATTTATTTTTTGTTGTTGAAAGTATAGCATGAAGAGATCAATGTACGTGTGTTAATTTGTGCCAATGAGTTTCCTGCTCAGGCAGAATAGTTTGAAACGAGGTGAATGTAAAATTTCTTTTATGAGGACTGCTGAAAGATGTGCTCACTCAACAGCTCCCATTGTTAACAATAGGAAAATTATGTTTGTCACTTCATCACAGTCTGAAATCGAACACGAGAAGAATGCAACTTTTTAAACCTCTCAAATTTGATGTATCTAGGTATTAGCCCGAAGCAAGCATATTAATTGTCTTAAAATATGTCAGTCAAAAGGCGAACAGTGTATTGATCTTTTGGGATGCATCCTCTATCATCCGTTACTAGTTCAAAACAATCAGAGGTCCTCATTAATTTTCTTTTTTTCATTTCGTTTTTCTCTATTGTAATGTCTGTTATTGTTATGCTTATTATTACTATGATTATTATTTTTAAAAATGTACATCAATTTGAATGACATGAACAGGGTGATCATGATTGTTATTATCATACAGTTAATATTATACTATCCTTTTATCTGTTTTGGTTTTTCCTTATTCTAACTATATCTTATAATCTTTTCGTTTTCAATTCATTTATATGAATATCCACCACGTACTTATAATTTTACTCTGTTTTTAGAGCATCATTCTTTTTGAGCGATACCAGTATTATGTTTTATAGATTTATCCTATTTTTAATTATAATTTATGTATGACCTATTTTGCAGGTTCCTATGATGTCGTCAACCCCTACATTATTGGTCGTGAGCCAGGAGGGAAAGTTCTGGTTGCGTGGAATACTCTTAGTTCCCTCATGCAGGTTCAAATTTGCTTTCACAAAAAAAGAAAAAAAAAACGAAAATCGTGAATTCTCTTTCCAGACAGAGGAAGAAGTAACGCACTTTGGATGCTATGACCTGGCTACCAAGAAATGCAATGTATTCGCAATCAATCATAATAATCATATTAATCAATCATTCAATCATTTGCAGCTTCTGCTTGTGCATGATAAGAAGCTTGACGTGGTCAGTGGTACATTGAACTCTGAGCATTCGCTGCTTGGTCAGTATACTGGTGGTCCTCCTTCCTCCCATGACCTTTCACTTAATTCAGGATTTGTGACCAGAGAAGAGATTGGTTGTGCGGGACCTCCTCATAACAGACCCCACAAGCAGTGTGCGTCTCTGTTAGCCTCTGCAATAGATCAAGAAGTGACTCACTCTCTCTTCAGATGTCTACAAGGCTTTCATGGCCGAGGTCTCCCCTCCCAACCGAGTATTTTACTTGAATCTAGAAAAGGAGCTGATGATGAAACTTCAATTCATTCACCTCTTGACTTCTGACCCGAAGCAGTCACATCTTCTGGTTTTCCTTCACAAAGAATGTTAGTTTTCAAGATTGCTGGTGTAATTACAATTTATATTCCCATGGTGCTGTTCAGCGTACGGTGTTTATCATCTGTCAATGCGCGTCTTGGCGGACAACAGTGTTGTGAGGATTTGATTTTGTTTTGTGGTCATTGTATTGTTCATGTTGCAAGGTGCTGAACGGAGAGCCGCGCAAGGAGAAGATGCCATTTGCGTTTGTGTGGAGTCAGTACACGTATGGCCGTCTGTATCTGCTGGCGTTTGACAAGAAGAAGTATGACTCAAACGGTGTGGGCGTTCATCGTCCAATCTTCCTCGCTTTCCAACTTCTTCCTGACGCCACTTTCGAGAAGAAACTCGAGGTGACCCTTGATTTACCAATCCCATATAGCAGGAGGTCCTCCAGGTTAGCTTCTCTTCTTCTCATCAACTCCTCTTATATAATTTCCTTCCTCACAGATGTCTGTATTCCAACCCTGGACTCACAGATACCCTTGCAGGTCTGGCATCACATTTTGCGCATGCTCTCACTCTCTGCTCTCCTCAGATTGCAGCCTGAATCTCCGAGTCCTAACTCACAAGAATGGGAAGCTATGCCTCTGTTACCAGCACAACTCACGCCGGACCAGTGAAACTGCTGATAAGGTGCGACAGAGCTGCTCTGGTGATGTCCTGAATTTCAATATATTCACAGGAAAGTGGGACTGGTGCGAAGCTTGATGTCAAGTACTTCATCATGATGGTTCATCACAGCAAGACCATTACCGTTGCTGTTAAAAATGTCATGATTCCTCATTCGACACAAATACTCTTCACTTGGTTTGGTAAGTTTTGAAACAACGTTTAAACCTAAAAGACGGATGTTGTCATTTCCAGGGTCTTATCTCATGGCTCATCTTCCGGGGAACTTTACGCATCTACTGAATGTGGACCTCTGCCTGCATCGACACGTTCTCACCCGTGCTGATCCGAGCTTCCAAAACATGCAATGTTTACCTTTCCACCTGGGGAACGACAACAGTTGTGTGCACGCCAAATGATTGACGTCTTCATTGAATGCTCCTCCACAGATCCTTCATTTATTGACGTCAACACACTGACAGCGTTCACCATGAAGCTGTGCCAAGAGCCCCTGGTAGAGGAATTCAGAAGCCAAACCCTCGTCCACAAACTCTCCCTCCTCCAGTTTGTCATCTTGCAAATAAAAGACGATAACCTGATGAAACGTGTAAGTGTGATTGAAGTGAATATTCGGTTTTGATCTGCTGTTTTGTGGCATGCAGTTGCTTGGTGTTGTTTGTGAGAATATTTGTGATTTTGATTCGGTTTTGCTGCTGCAAGAATACCTCGTGGGTGCGTGTTCTGTTTGCGCCACTCCTACCCTGTTCCTCTCATCACATCTGATGTTTTACAGGAGGATCTTTTGCTCAGATGATCCCCAAGTACAACCAATCAGCATTGAGGTTTTTCCTCAGCGCAATGCCTCTAAAAGAGAGTGAATCATTGGTGAGTTCAGCTTCTGCTCTTCCCTGATTCAAAGTTTTTCAAACCCCTCCCTCCCAAAGGAGAACGTCTACCTCTCCTCTCTGAAGGACGTCAAGTATCATGACACCGCATTTCCCTGCTACTTTTGGCAATCTCTCCAGCACCGTCTCCTTGCAGCGCACAAGGCCGAGCGACACGCAGCTTTCCTCTGCCACGACTTCCAGCTCTCTCTTGTGGACAAGGTGAGTAATCAGTGCTGCCATCTGTGGCTTGGTTCTATTTAATCATTAAAAGAAGGGTGCAGTTGAAGAATTACAGCCGGAGAAGAAGTCGTTGATGTCCAAACTTGGTGACATGAGCAAGAGGTGAGTCTTGTGCTGAGTGCGTCCTGCTCTGAACTTCCCTTGCTCAGCGCTTTCACCGGATTGAGGCGTTCAGCTGTTCCAACCCAATTATACACGTCTCTACCTCGCGATCATAAAATTTCCGAACCATTGGAAACTTTGCTTTCTGAGGAAGACGATGACTCATCGGGCGGCAGTGTAGGGGGCGCTCTGAGCATGCCACCGCACTATAGCGGGCCTACTTCAGCCGAGAAAGATCAGCGCCAACTTGTGAAGATGGCACAGGTAACGCTGCTGCTGACCTCTGTGCACTCTCGGAGATTGATTTATTGATTTGTTCGCAGGTTTCGGAGGCTGTGACACAGCATCTGGTTGAATGCCTTCCCACTGAAGAATACAATGGGCTGCACAAGATGGCCTGCGTCTATGTCAACTGCCAAGTAAGCCACGCATATCTGCTCCTCTTTCTTTTGAATCTCCTCTATTCAGCTACGACAATCGCGTGAACTTCTGAAGTGCCTCTGGAATGCCACAGGGGAAGGGTCGGTACCTCTCTTTTGCTCTCTGGATCTACTTTCCATGTCCTGTTTGCAGCAATGATGAGAAGTTTTATCTTATCCTTGAACGTTATTACTCAGCCATTGAACAGCTCAATTTTCCGCTGCCTTACAACTTCAACGAATATTTCACCAAACATGCATTTCTTGCTCTCGAGTTCAGGTGAGCTTGACCTCCAATTGATCACAACTTGACCTAATTGCTTTTTTCCCCCAGTGTTTTTCTCTCCTACTGCGATCACAACATCTTCTGTCTTTCTCAAGATTTCGTCAATGGCTTGATTAGAGGTTTTGTTCTGATTGAAAATTTTCTTCATTTCACACGCCTTGTTCACAGAATTCGGAACGGAGCCTGAATACGCAGACCGAATCATGCAGCTGCTCACTCGACTGTCCATCGTATGCACATAGAAGGCATTTGTATTTCAATGTCAATTATATCTCAATAGGAGGCTGCTGTGAGCTGTTTGAAGAAATGGCAGCACCCACATTCCAGGACTTACCTGGCCAAGCACTTTGCGTCACTGCATCTCTCAGATTGTGAGGCTCTCATTTCGATTCAACGCTTAATCTGTTTTTTTCTTTTTCTTTTTCAGATGGATTTCACCCAACAGAAGATCTGTTCACAAGGGATCCAAAAATCTGCTACAAATTGATGTCAGGTATCAATCTACTTAGTTATGTAATCATTATTTATAGACAAATATTATGTTTACTAATGTTGAATGCTTAAAACGGGGAGTTATTTTCTCAGAAGGAGACGAACAAACCTCACAAGCACCATCTATGCGACATTTGATGGAGTTTATTCAGAAGAAAAGTGGGCTGAATTCTCGTTAAAAGTGTTTGCATGTTGCAATTGAGTTGTTTGCAGAGCAAGATCGGCTGAGAGGCCCCACGCGCCAGCATAGAGCGCTCAGCGAAACAGCTGTCCGCAGGCATTGAGCCAATTCCCTCGTCCTCTTTCTACTTCATTATTATGCCACAAGTTTTTAACTTGCTGAATCGCGCAATTTGCGACCAAATCAACCTGTATTTTAATCCCAGTGTTCAATGCACTTGAGATCAAAAATTATTTTTACTTATTTATGTGTTTTATCTCGATTATGTGAAACAGAAAATGGCATGTGTATAAAAAAGATTTTGAGGTGGCAAGATATGTTTAGCATATTTGTAATATCTAATTTATTTCCTTGTCTAATAAGTATTAACCATTGATCTTTCATTGTTAGGAAATGTAGATGGCTGGTGTGTGTATGATTCTTAGTATCATTATTTAGATACAATGCAATGACTGAAAATACAAATTTTTAGATATATTTTAAATTTTGAATACCAATTTTTTTTTTTAATGTATACATTTTTTTAAATATTTGTAATAAAAGATTTTGATAAATTTTTGTGTTGCTTGGGGTGCTATAGCGTAAAGTGTGTAGAACTGCTCCGCTAGCCTTGGGTAGCCAGGTGTACTCGTACTGTATTCCACACAGAATCAAAGTCTTGGATATGTGGTTCTCATATTTGGGTAAATTTATGTTTCGTGACTTATTAACGAGATCAAAGCCGTCGGCGGAGAAAAACACTCCGACCAAAGACGCATTTCGTGCAGAGCTACGCTTCAATATCCTTGGAAGAATCACCTAACAAGGATTCTCCATTTACCAAAGAACGCTCGCAATTCTCTCGCTGGCGCCTCTCGGAAAACAAATTTCATGGAATGCGCAGTACGAGTAAGAAATTCTAGGAAGACGCTTGTAACCTTTATATAGCTGACAACATGTTTGGAGTTCATGGAAATCAATCATTGCTGTGTGTGTGTGTGTGTGTGCGTGTGCGCGTGCGTGCGTGTGTGTGTGTGCGCGTGCGTGCGTGCGTGTGTGTGTGTGTGTGTGTGTGTGTGTGTGTGTGTGTGTGTGTGTGTGTGTATGTGTGTGTGTGTGTGTGTGTGTGTCGATTGATTTGCGCTTATTAGCACAAATCTCGCGAGAACTTGCGTTGTTTCTTAGTTGTGTTCTGAGACTAAACTTTATTGGCTTATTGCCAGTTTCGTTGTTGAATATCGTTGGCTTTTCCGTAGCAACTTCTCGATCAGATAACTACTAAAGTATCCTTCACAAATCCATTTAATTTCTGCTCAGTGGATTCCGGATTTTAGCCACTAGGCCCGCAAAGAACACGTTTTCACATTCTTTGGCCATAACATTAGTTCCATAACAGCGAACGCAGCACAGTGTACAATGATCAACATCCAAATAGTTTAGCATCGTTTTTCTATTATCATTGGCCATAAGCAGAAGTTGCAGTCTTGCAGAACACCTGAAATTGTCGGTGTATTCTTCCCCTATTATGCTATCTTGGAAACAGATCATTCATGACATAATAAGCTAAATGTATTTTATAATTATAGCAAGATAAAAAATATTTATTATAGGTAAAATAGATGAAATTAATTGGAAAAATTGGTTTATGCATCTTCTGAAAGAACAATAACGCTCAGTGTTCTAGATCCGGAGCACGTACTGGACATGGTTAGATTTCGCCCAGGGAGCCAATGAAATTGAACCGTATCCGAGAATTTCAAATGGTCGGATAAGATGCCATACATTTTAAGGGAGTCTCCATCAATTAAAAATAACGAATAATTGACAACCGATCTTGTTTATCGGTCGGTTAAGAAAAATGCGACGAATAGTAAATTATAATTAGGCATAATTAATGAAGAAAGCTGATACGTGACAATTGAGTGAATAATTATAATATTACAGTACATTGAGTGAAAAAAAGATATTGTCGTCAGGTGTGGGATAATAAGTTTTTTATTGCACTCAGTTAAGTTTCCAAGTACATCATTCACAAAAACATATACGGTGTAAACACATTGGTTTGTTTCAGTGTGATACACACATAATGTAAACAACAGTAGATTCGATGCCAAATAATGACAACACAATGAAAAAAAAAAAAACGTACAAAACAAAACAACAACAAAAAAACAACAAAAAAACAACAACCAACCAGTGATGAGAAAATGTAAAAAAAAACCACATTATTTTGTGATTAATTAAATATGCATGTACCAAAAACTCCCACTCGAGAGATAGTAACTAATTACACTATTGTGTAACAAATCAAATAATTATAACCCACAAATGTGCCACAACAAACTATCGGACTAACAAACTAATAGGACTTATGTGAAGACACTTAGTTACACATTAATTGCCACTCTCAGCGAATAGCATATTGCTGTTGAATGTAATAATATTATTGAGGGTGGTGAGCTCTATAAGAGGGTCACGTGGTGTGCCCTGGGAGTGGGGCTTAGATCTGATACCTTGCCCGCCCTCCTGCATCGCCATGTACATATCAGTATTATTCATTATTTAACATCATTGATGCGGATGTGTGGATTAGTAAGGATATCGGGATTATCATGCGCAGATGCATGTATCATATTGCGTATTATGTACTAATGACAGTTAATTGACATCTGCTTGGGTGTCCATCTGTATAATTAGTAAATTTCCTAATTATTTTCTGTTCTCAAATGAGATTGAGAACGCATGGTAGGGGGATGACTGTAGGGCCTAGCTATCAGCATTGGTCGCATTCTGTTTCCGAAACTTGGTCAGTTACAAACTAAGTAGACAGATCCCCAGCTTCCTTAGACCACCTCACAACCAGGCTTATCAAATGCCACATAAATATGCAGCATATGATATGATATGGTCTGCCATACAAAGCTCGCTTATCCTTAATTATGAACAATTGCATTTCACCAACAATATAGCCTCCTAATTTTCACATGAATACTTAAAAAAAAAATCATTCTAATCATATCTCAGGTTAATAGTACTGTTGTCGACTCTCCTAGAAATATTCAGTTTTCGCGAAAATTAATTTCAATCCGAGCGACGCGCTGCTGGCGGATGTTTACATTGCGCGACGTTTGCGGCTGCCAGCATTATTCTTAGTAAAAGTAGGACGTTAATTGGTGATATGAAAAGAGTTCAGCAGTAAATCTAAAACCCGGATCGGTTGTTGTGGCCCATTGTAAAATTGCAGGCCACAGCATGGACTCTGTTATTTTTCGTGGAATCTTTTGCGTGAAAATTGTAAGGCAACCTGGAAACCTAAAATTTTAATTAGTGTGTAGTACGTAGACCCCGGAGCAGATGGCAATTGGCCAGAATCGGCTGGCTGAGGTAAAAATGATCGGCTAGCTGCTTAAGCCGCTCCACCAATCAGAGATATAGGCTCAGCATTGTGATCGGCGGCTAGCAGCGGCTTGAAGTGGCTTACTACTTGGAAATGGGTGCCGCGAATTCCATGCCTCAAAAGGAGAGAAGAATTTTATGCTGTATGGTGTCGAATCCTTTTGAAAGTCAAGCAGAACACCTATTGTGACTTCGCTCTGCTCAAAATAATGATCTGCAGATTCTGTCGACTATACTGATATCAGTGCTTGTGTTGTGTTTCTGCCTGGTTGGAAGCTAAACTAATGGGAGGGGGCGGGAAGAATCGTACAATCTTTTGTGGACTAGGATTTATTAGAACAAAGCCAAGAGAGAAATGGGTCTGTAGTTACCAATTTCTTTCGGCGAACCTTTCTTGAACAATGGTACAACTTGTGCTATTTTCATTTCGCAAGGCACGGTTCCTTCTAAAAACGAGAGGTTTAAAATGTGGAGTAAAGGAAAAATCAATAGCTTAACTAATTGCAAATAAAATATTTGAATTCCACTATTTTTTCACCATCAAAAACAATGCATCTAGACAAGCAGTGTTATGAACCATGCAAGTGTTATGAGAGGCCAACATAAAAAAAATTAGGCCTTTGAATTCTGAAAAGAGGGCACAGCAATGCTCTAAGTTATAATAGTACAATAAATCAAAAATGTTAGGATTAATACCAGGTAGATAGGCATATCATTAATATACAAATAGCTAGCAACCGGCGATCCTCTCATGAAGGAATGTTTTACATTACACATTTACATTAACCCTTGTACTTATATACTGCACATCCTATGTCAGGCTGATATCTTATGGGACAACCCTCGTATATGTGTAGGCAGGCATACAATATACATGTATGACACAACGTATATGTGTAGGCAGGCATACAATATACATGTATGACACAAATCATTACATTAATATTAATGGAGCAAGCTGAATAAAATCTACTTCCATAGATAGCTCAGATAGCTATTATATAAACAATGCCATAGACACAACAAAGACTTGCACAAATGATAATTTCTTATAAAAGTTATAAAAATGTAAAATATTGGGATTGAATTGGCTGAGAGCCGCTGATGATAGTGATTGGCTGATAGCGGCTGGCCGATGGCACCAATCGGCGGCGGCTGGCTAAACGGCCAATCGGCGGCGGCTGGTACATATCGGCGGCGGCTCCGGTGTCTATTGTGTAGTCATTTTGGGTCTGACACGGTAGGGCTGATCCACGACGATCGGGATCAGCCATAGTATAGGGCTTATAAAAAACTAAAAAAAATCAAAAATCTAACAGTGGCGCGGGGGTAAATATTAAAACTTCATAGTTATGATCGTATGCTGACATTAAACATTTACAATTGTTCTCGTGAAGCATCTCGGTTTGACGAAGGGAAACGAGAAACATTAAGATAATTGGCCAACCATACATTAGGTCCATAAAACTAGAGATATTGTAATCGATGAGGCATGCACGGCTATAAATTCATCATGTTGCCTGCTTTGAGATGATTATGGCCACTCATGCAGCAGAAGAACAAAGTACCTCGAGAACGATACATCATAATATGTCACCACATCTCACCACTAAACAAGGCAAGTTCTTTATCATAGAGAAAATTGTGAATATTCACGAGGTGATCGAACGTTTTGGTGGATTGATAAAACGTCAATAAAACCAATGCACACGTCGGAGTTTTGTGCAAAATCTTATGCATTACCATGTGCGAATAGATTTGGCTTCCAATGACGTAGTATTTGAGGACAAGGCGGAGAAAATCACACTCTCATTGGGTAGATGAAACTGAAATGAACAGACGAATTCAGAGATATACGCAATATAGTCCGATAATTAACTAGCAATAGCACACCACTTATACACACAGATATTAGTCACCATCAGGCAAGATTTATAAGGTCAGTAAATGCAATATGATTTATATAAGCACTTTCGATCGTTAATTAATTACAGGTGCTTAAAGTAATTTACATGTGAATCAATAAAACGCATCCACCATAAAGTGCGTCATTATTGAGCTATTTGAGAGGAAATGAAATGAAACAGGTCGAAAAAGGACAAATGAATAATATGTTACTTGATGATAATTATGTATAAGAATACACTATTTTTGGTCACATCATGAATGATTGATTTTTTAGGCCAAAATGAAATGAACACGGCTACCTTATATTTTGATTATTTTATCTGACGCATTTCGGTTCATCGGATTTTTCTTTAACTTCACGCCTGAGTTTTGAAGACAAATTCATGCCAATTGAACTCTCACGTGTAACGGCAGACTTTGGTCACTCTTTGATTCATTTCATGTCTCGAAATTCGTGGTTTAGATTAATCCTGGGTCAAGAGTGAAATCACTATAATATAAGAACACTGAGGTGCATATGTAACAATGCTCCCCTAAAGATAAAGAACTCATGATTCTAAATTCATGGTCGTCTTATTCAGTCAGTGAAAAAAATATTTTAATAAGCGATTATATATATATATTTTTTTTACCCTTCGTCACGTTATTTGTTACATGTTCAATGATTTCCAACCAAATACCCGAGCAAAGAGCGAATGAGTAGGCCTACCAGGCCGGATGGGGTCGATAGGCCGAATGCTCACAAGTCCGAAAAGCATGTACATTCATTGCATGTGAAAGTATATAAGTTCCTTATCATAACTCGAACCTAAGCCCCTATCCCTAACCACAACCCTTATGAATTCTGACTTGTGAGCATTGTGAGCATTCTGACTTGCTTTAAGAGCCGTTTCTTACCTGGCAGGTGAATTGCACGTCTTCCATATGCAGACATAAAACTTTCAAAGGATATATATTTACATTGTTTCCATTATTTTACAACCGAAACACAGCCCTCGAAAGATCCAGGTACACATAAGCAGGTATTATGACGTCTTTGGTGGTTTTATATGTAATCATGTTGATACATAAAACGCCCAGACAAAGCTGATCCAAATGGAGTATATTTTGAGTACATTTGATCAGTCCCTTAAGAATTGTATCGACTCCATCTGCCTACGTCTCTTATTTTATATACTTCATATATCTGCACGTTCAGAGTGAGTGAGAGAGAGAGAGAAAAAAAAGCATGTATGTTCCAACGTTGAGCCATGTGTCAATTAATAAACACGATATTTACCCCACACCGCACCATAAAGCCTCGTTTATATCTGACTCCATCATCCGAATGCATTTCTTTCACACAAACTCAAAAGGGCAAGTTACTGGGGTGCCCCACGCGTTTTTCCATAACTTTATTAACACTGCTGAGATTGCAAATGCGCGCCACGCGCGTCCGTCCCGGTAACCAGCCGTTTACGTAAGGAATATGACGCGAGGATGCATGTGTCCAGGTCACGAATTCCGCGAATGCGATGCAGATGATGTGCAAACGAGATGCAGCCACAGTGAGTTTGCTTACCGTACGACAGGCCTTCGTCACGATACCATAATAAAATCCAGACAACTGTCTCCAATGATACACTTAAGTCTCAGGCATCATGACGCTCGTCAAAGTGCAATCCACGCTGGGCCTGTTGAACGTGGTTGCGGCCGCGACGTGTCCTCCTGTCACCAAACAATATCAGGAAGAACCCTGACCCACAAAATAAAGTCAGGCTGACACTCGGTGGAATCCCTCGTCATCTTGACTCCAAAGAAAGGTCAATGACCCAAGCTTTTCCATCTTCCTTGTTCTTGAGATCAGAGGGATGAGCAGTTTTTACTCTCTTTTTTTTTTTTTTTTTTTTACCGAATGTCAGCTTTTCGTCTTGCGCAAAATTGGAAGCATAATGATATGACCAATGAAAAATAGGTGTGTTGCGTGCTTAATTCGAGTTTCTTGTGCAGGTCTACCAAAGTTGCTACATTTACAAGTCCATTACTGCATGTATTATAGAAAGTGAGCAAAAGTAGTTAATGTACTCCATGTTAACGATTTCAATGCACTTCATTGGCACTGCGCTTTCCCGAAAAATTGTTACAAAACAGGTCGCAGTGTAAAAACGACGTAAATCTCATAGAAATAAAAACCTGGTATGGAGAGTTTAACATTTCATGCAGCTATTCTTATCATTTATATTCCAATTTCATCGACACTGGTGCCGATTTATCTCAATAAATGGAGTGCACTCGACATCCCATGATATTTTCAACTTTGGCGGCAAGCAGACCGGGCCCCGGACCATGGATATTTTTCAACGGACGCATAAATAAAGGCCTCACTGATATTACTATTACTAGTACTTTAATTTTGTTTGAGAGTTCTGTTGTTTTGATTGTAGTATTAATGCTTATTTCTTAAAGTCCAAACAATTCAGAATGTTTGTATTGAACCGCCAACAGATGACATTCCATATTGCTCGTTCAGGGGCTCATCGATTTGACTCTACACGCGATCACACACACCACTTGAATTTAAAAGTTCCTCCCTCATTCAAATTTCAAAATCGACATCAATTTCATTCGCTATCTTTGCACAAATGAGCACGTATTAACCGTACCAGGTAGTTATTCATAATTGGTCAAATTTATCAAATTAAAATGTTTTGCTTCTGACATGGAGTGGATAGACTACTTTTGGCCCACTCTGTATATTAAGTAGAAAAAGAAACGCAACCATAGAAATACTAGAATGCTTATTGGGGTCACGTGATCGATCAGAATTGAAGCAAGATTTAAGGGGAACATTTTGTTGAATGCCCAGGCGTCGCGATCAGAACAGCTCAATGGAGACTCGACATGCTTCATAATTATGTTATATGATCCCCTTAAATTCCGAGCTATCGTCAATGGGCGCTTTAACATTACCCAGTCATTCTAGTTGCTAATCTAGCTCCTCCACTCCTCAGGAACGCAATGCAACAAAAATACCCATAACTTGATCCATCGCAGAAATAATGAAATTTAAAGAGTAGTTAAACGGGATCCAGAGGAGGATTGTGCCGGCTTCGAAATCGACATGCGTGTCAATTTCAGCCTTGTACTGAGAGCAACATAAAAACTGGTTTTCAGCCGAAATTCACGCAAACAAACGACATGTCGATTTAGTTTTATGAATGAGAAATCTGTATCCACATCTCGATCATTTGCCAACTTGATTGTTGCGATGTCAAGGCATCAAGCCCTCAATGATATCCCGGTTTTATTTCCCGATTGTCAGAAACGGGTACTGTCCGAGACAGAGAGCGAGGGCAGGGGGAGCAATTGACGCTAGAACAAAGCCATCCAGATTTTCGGATCTCTGGAACCGATTCCTCCCTTCCAAAGCATCTTTAACCCTGGAAATTGGGTTGCATTGTCACGGGATAACTGCGGACACAGTTAATTATGCGCCGGCTTCCTGATGCTCGCCGCCCATTCTGAGTTCCAATCCTTGCATTCTACTATAGAGACGCTTCGGATGGGCACGATCGGAAACATGGCAATAGCCGGTGCTAGCAGAATTCGAGGCGTAATTTAAATAAACTTTCAGATTTTGCAATTACTCTAAAGCTTTAAAGCGCCGTTCACATATTTGACCCCTGGCGCCGAAACCCGCACTAAGTCGTATATAGTCACATTTTTAGGTTTTCATGCCTCTTAATAGCTGGCACAAATCGATTCAGTTTGATGCAAGAATTATCTGAATAGGAGCAGTAGTTCAAAAGTTAGTCTGTTTACGGATCAACCCCACATGTAATCGAAGATGAGAAATTCGTGTTAAAAGATTGGCAAGTACTCAAGACATATAATATTTCGCCAGAATCTTCCATTGACATTGTAACTGAAAACGTGCGTTTCCATGGGATCCGGATTTTTTATTTTTTTATTTTTTATTTTTTATTTTTATGTGAACGGCGCTTAATTTGGTTGAAATCTGTAGAGAATGAAATGAACACGCGGGCTCTCCATACAAGACTGAAATTGACACGCATGTCGATTTCGAAACCGGCACAATCTGCTTCTGGATCCCGTTTAACCACTCTTTAAATTTCAATATAATATTATTTTCGCGATTGATCAAGTTATGGGTATTTTTTTTTTTTTTTTTTTTTTTTGGTGCGTTGCCTTTCTTTTTTTTTTTGCTGTTCAGTATGACATAATAATGTAATATACACACCATATGATGCATAACACATGCTGAAACTGACTGCCTGGATCTAGAAATGACGTCATAACTTCCGAATTTCCCTCACCTTTTAATGTTTTTCTTTTTCTTTTTTTGGGGGGGGGGGGGGTAAATAAATGCCTAAGAAAAAAACAATACTTCATCGATACATCCACATCACGCATTACCGTACATCCCAATTAATGCAGTGCATCACAATGAGAAATATTACGTAACTTTGTCTCGGCGGGATGCAATGTATAATACCAAACAATTTGGAGACCAAGAAGTGTAACAGCCATCTCCCCTATTGTGTTGAATAAAAGCGACCAGTAGCGCCACTCGCGCAGCGGCAGATTTGGTAAACTATCTAGGGCTTCGATCACGCATCTTAACTGTAGAGATTACTTATGTCAGAACAATCGTGATCACCCGCCGATTTACTGCGAAATTAAGGGGAGATTAGTCGTTTTGAAGGATTTTCTATGTAAAGTAGATCTTGTTCTGCCTTTAATATTTGACCAATCATTAATTGAGTTGCCCTTAAAAGCGAACGATATCTTCAAAGATACTCCCATTTGCGAGGAAAGTGATAACGCAGCGTCTGTCTGAGCGCTGTCAGCGAACCGAGTTGGGAGTGAACTATGAACTCTTGAGCTGATTATGTCACTGGACTTGTGTTTGATTGTCAATTTCCTCCATTGGCTTCAATGTTTAATATGATGGTTGGCTAAAAATATACAAAAACGTGTATCTTTTTCTTTTCTTTTCTTTTCTTTTTTCTTTAAATCGAATTCTTTTATTCAGTGATGTCATATCTTGACAGGTCTTTAGTAATACCCAGATCGCCCTGTTGAACCGGTGGTTGTGCAGTCTACTGTTGTTAGGCAATAATAATGCAATGGTGAACTTAACATGATCGAGTAGGACACGATTTCCACATCGAATCGCATTTTTTTTTTTTTTTTTTGGTTGCAATTGACACGCCGGAAATTAAAGAACTCACGAACATACTAACAATTCCAATTTGTCTTCGATGATAATTTAAAACGAAAAAACAAAACATCAATTTTTCCTTGTTTGGTCCCACAGTGCATCAATTATATTGCAATCGGAAACGAAGACGTTATATTTTCTATGCGCCAAACAACGGGATCGCATGACACGGAAATGCTTAATTTCGGAGTTCATCAACGGTCGATTCAACTTAGCAGATCGAGAGAATATGTCGGGCTCAAGGTCATTAATAAGTAATTAGTAACCCTGGTAAATCCGAGACACAGCCGATCATTATCAGTGAGCCATGCCTAGCCTATAATCTGCATGCTGTTTGGTCCCATTATATAATCAAATGAGTTCCGTGGGGTAGACTCTGTGTCACCTAGCATAGAATAAAACAAAACCATTGACTGAAATCGGTCTTGCAAAAAATAAACCCTACTGATCATCAGGGTTTTCCCCTTCCATGATGGCGTGATTAGGACACTGATAAGCGAAGGTCATTCAGCGAAATGCAATTCCCGATCACACAGCCTAATGCTCGATACAATACTGTCATCAACGGAGTAACACAGCGGGAACAGCAGACGTCTGAATATTAATATCTGAAGAGAAACCGATGAAGATAAATCCACGAGATGATTTGTCAAATCAGTTGATGGTTCTCTTGTCGTCCTTTGACAGCATGTGACTTCAAGAAGTCGTCTGATATGATATTGTGGTTCAAAACAAGCAGAATGTTAAGCAGAGAAAATGGGAAAAAGACGTATAAAAAAAAGTGAAAAAAAGAAATGTCCATTGAACATTGTTATAGTGAGATTTTAGTAATTGGAGCATTTACCTTAAGTATGCAAAGTGCTTAGAATTGTACGTATTTTCGATTTATATACTGCGCAGCATGTGTAACAGGTGATGCTATAATATCAAATGTATGTCAATTAATGAGGTCGGAACACATTGTACAAGACATGTCCACAGAGTAAAAAGGAAACGAACTCTCGGAGCAGCGACACAGAGATTGCGGTCGTCTTGAGCAGTGCGATCTCGGCTTCCATGTCAGATGCAGACTAGGCAGCGATGGCCGAGGTTGGCGTTCGGATTTAGCCATGGATCTGACACATCTATTATTGGCTCTTGGTCAGCTTTATTTGACTGGAGCTTTGTCAAGTGCGGACAAAGGTTAGTATATTTTGGCCTGTCCTGTGTATTTTGTAATTGGTGTATGCATGCGTTGGAGAACGATTGTAGCGTGTTTATTTTACTTTTCTTGTCTCAATTTCACTATGGACTGGTAAATAAATACGTTTCTACAGTCAATGGCCACGTTAATGTTATGCAATTTTACATATGTTAATGTTAATTTTTACATATGAGAATTGGTATGCATTAAGGGATACCGATCAAGCTTGAATTGTTAATTCAATATCAGCTCAGTCGATATTCAAAGTGCCAGTGGTATTAGATATTATTTCGAAGTTTTGAGATGTTATTATCTCATGTTATCTCATGTAATACTATTGTTTTATTAGTTGCACATAGGCCTAAGGTCTTGGGATGGGAGTTTTAGAAACATATGTTTCGTCTGGACTGAGGAAGACGATTTCGCATAACCACCAAGTAAGTCTTGGTCATTGGAGCTGCGAGGATACAACTATATTCATGGAAATAACTTCAAATAAGGAAGGGTTTCAAATCTGATTGAGGGTACCCGGAGAGTCTCCCTTTCCTCAACTACTAGTAATTGCTAAAAGAGAACGTCGCTTACACTCTGACAATCGGACAATCGCAAAATATATCCTCTCCTTTTTTTCCAAAAGCAATAGCAATTTCTCTTCCATTTGATACATTACCCTGGCATTGTCCTTAGGTCACAGGGATAGTTTTCTCCGTTCATCTTACGAAATGGATATGTTTCCTCATAAGACATTAATACCCGAATTCCAGAAGCGATCGTGAGCTGTAACTTTTTTTATAGCCGACTCCGTTTCCGTCACAAAAAGATCGACGACACGTGGACGGCGTGGACAGCCATGAAATAATATTATATGTTTTCGGAATCCTGGTATAACGGAGCTATTAGTGGAAGCCGATATTCATCTCAGTGATGGGGCCAACCAGAGCTAATCGCCAGATTAACCTGCCACATAACTCACCAGATTCCGTGATCCTTCTCTGCTTAACGATGCAACCGAACCTGGAGATACAATCTTCGGTTTCCAGGAATATCAGAATATTTTGTAAAAAACTATTCCTGGAATTTTTATGAGAGGTGCTACGTTGAAGCCACCTTTAGAACCCGTCGATCCTTTAGTGCATCGGGTCGACATGTATACTTTCTCTGAAATGTCAAATTATTTCTCAATTTCACAGCAAACTTTGTGGATGAAGAATACCTTGTCTGCGATATTTATTTTCTTGAGAGCAATAATCGTAGGTTTATGTGACAGGATTTGTTTAACCAAACTCGCATAAACCACGAAACAAAATTCAAGCTTGTGCAATACAATTTTTATCCAGACACATTTCGCTTCAAAGTTGTACATGTGCATCGTGGTAATATTCAAAGAGCTTTCCCTGTCGGTGGATGCACGAAGCAGTTAACCCCAGAATGCTTATGGGATAATTGCTAGCAAGGTGTGATGGATTAAGTGCATATTCTGCGGCGTAAAAAGCGGGAGATAGATCCATCATTTTCGGATCTTAGCCACAAGACATTGATGTGGCAACTCTTATGAATACCTCGCTTTGCTAGTCAATGTTTTCATGTCTATACCACTTATTAATAAGAAATCTGACCATCTCTGTAAGCGGCCTTTTTAGCATGGTGGCAAAGCGACTTTATCTACTCCACAGTTACACATTGACCGCGTATTTTTATTTCCACTCCAGACGTGAAAAAGTGCCGCTCCTCTCGACCTGGGTGTCAATCCGTCGGACCACGTGACCACCGGGAATACGTCTGCGTGGAGCGAGGACGTCTGTCCCATCCACGTGGCTTGCGTCGGGAGTACGTATTTTGCAAAGACACCGGCTACGCGCCATGTTGGTGTTCTTGCCCGAAGCAGACATATTTTCACCAGGATCACCGGAAGTGCAAAAGAGACAAACTTGACAGGGCAACAAAGCGCGTACAGGCTACGAAGGTCAACGAAAATGACGTCATCAAAATGTCAAACATTTCTGCGTCAATCCCGCCCCAAACTACCACTCCATCTAAGCTATTGTCATCCAAATTATACGCCACGAGTTCACAATCGAAGTACATCAAAGATGAGATGCCATTCCCAGTGTGGGCCATCACTCTCATCGCCCTCATAGTCGTCATTCTTGGCATGCTCGTCATCCTGATTCTATACTGATGTGTGTACAAACTGTCTTTCTTTCAGGTCGAAAGGGATTATTATGTAAATAAAATAAAAACATTCTTTTCTACAAAATGACCCGGACTTAATTTATGGACTTCCAAGTGATAAAACACTTATGGTTTGCATGGTTGTTGCTCGATTGCATTTGTTATCGGGTTAACTTTAAGTATTTTTTACATGATTGTGAAATTAAGAATCACCCAAAATATACGAATTATAATTATGATCTGTTGTTTCGATCGTCATCGTGGGTTGGCTGCCATTTCGGCCGATTTCAGAACTAATCTCTGCCCTCCATAGGGCGCACACCTTTGAGGGCATCCGCCCTTTCCTTTCTCGGATATAATTATAGGTTAATTTTTCCCGAGGCGCCAGAGGGTGATCTTCCTGTCCTCATTAGCATTCACACAACACATAGTCATATGACCGAGTAAAAAGAGGTAGCAGTATTTCTACCAATATGGTGACAAATTTGAAGATCACGATATCAGGCAATCCAGTTAGGTAACTTTTGTTATTCATGGAATTAAACTAAATTGAAAAACGTATACGAGAAATGACAAATTTGATGGTATAAATGTCAATCACATACATGTTTATATTTCATCCAATTATGGCACCAGAATGGTGCAATTGGGTACATATCTGTTTTTTTAAAGGAGAGAAGCGGTATAAATGACAAATTGAACCCGGCGGCACCCGAGCTCAAATGCTCAAAATATTAAAATGGCCAGTGCTCTGGATCTAGAATACTGAGCGTTACGATTCTTGTTTCGGAAGAGACATAAATCAATATTGCGATTAATTTCACCTCTAACAAAGTATGTTTAAACTTCATTAACGCGATATCTACCGTTTTACATATTTAACGAGGCGAGGAAACGGAGAAATGCTGACTTCCTATAGTGGTTTATCATTTATCATGATTTCACTCAGCAACCCAGGGGGCTCCATATTAATTAACTGAGTGGGAAAATTCATTATGTTTTTCTTATTCATTGATGCAGGAATCGTTAGGCTGGGTGTTCTAAGAGTCCGAGCACTGGTCACTTTTAGATTTCGCCCAGGGAGCCAATGAGAACGTTATATGTAACCGAGGATTCAGGATGACCGTCGATAAGATCTTGTGGAAATAATAACAAAGGTGCAGGTCGGGAAATGTGAAATAATTGACAGGCAAGTGAGAGGGTTTGGCTGATGGGGTACCGTCTGCCTCTCAACGCATGAGCTCAACACATGAGCTCAACAGCTCAACGCATGTGCTTACCGTGGGACAATCGTGGTTGTCAGTCTTTTTGAGCGATCGAAGATTTTTTTATGGAATATTGTCAGGCGTGTGTTTATATTGGGTGTGCGTAGTCACTCTCGGTATGAAATTCATGAATTGCTGGGTTGTTTGCGAGTCTCACGGATCATCAACAACGAAGCAGATAGGTTTTCCATTCTCAATGACTGAACTTACAATACAAGCCCGGCCTGCATTTCCATCTTCGCTCAGCCTTGACAAAATATCCGTACGATCAGGGGAATGTTGATGCCATGTAAGGACAGGATCATCTTTCAACCGAGAACCGACTTTTGTTGCCAACTTGAAATCTGGTGGTTTCGATTTATCCAAATGTGCACATGGAGACTTCAATTAAAGCCACAATTAAGATCGATTTCATGCCTGTTATTTAGAGTAAATTATTTTTTTTTCCCATGTGAGTATGTATATAGAGATCGATGTTTACAATCGCTAAGATCACTTTTAAAAGCAACTTTTTTCAATGCACATTTATTTGTAGACGATGTCTCCATACGGCTTCTTCGACATGCATGTTATCAAGCACAGCTCAGATTTGAACGTTCGGAGCGGCCAACACTGGCCACATAACACCAGGTGTTCAGCCAAAGATGGCACTGACATCCCTTAGCGAGTTAGAACGTGTTGTGTAAATCAAAGGGCATAGCATATTTTGTCGACAAATGAGGCGCACATGAGCTCATACTTCATAGCGATGCCTGGAGCTATAATATCCCTAAGGTTTGCAAGATGCTTTGCATTCGGGAGATAATAGGGCGTATTATGGTAAGCTATGCACGTACCCGATATGCATGATGAATTATTGCTGCTCCAAACATTCTGAGTAAGATTGTTTATGGTGATAGTAGCGTTTATCGGGGAACATAAAATCTTGGCTGAAAAGCTGATGAGATGGAATTCTTGTTATCAATGTAGGTCATTGCATTTATGAAATGAATTGTTTTGAACTGTACAAATAATGCACAATAATAACGAAGTGGTGATTAAGATTGCTGGCGTTTCTACACCAGCGCCGTTACCATGCAGGGAACGCACCAACGAACCGCAACCAATAATGTGAACGTTAGATTGACGTATCTTTGACCTATATCCAGCGTTTCTTGGATGTCATTGCAACCAACCATTTCTTCTTAATGATAATTGAATTCTTGTTTATTACTTCAGAAATGCCCACTGAAAAACATTACTCTCTCAGTAGGAAATGGCTCACTACAATGACGTCTGAGATTTTGTTTTGATGGAAATATTAGGGTAATTTGGCTTTTGACTCCATCAGAAAACTCGCACAGCACACGACAATCGTTGCCTTTGCCGATTGCTTTCTGGAATATGAAACTAATTGGCCAAGTTTTACCCACACACAAAAACTGGCAGACCATTATAATCAGCTTTGATCGAAATCCTATACCAGAATTTTTTTTTCATCTCATTCGCAGCCAGTAAAAAAGAAGAAGAGAAACACGCATAGAAATGGTCTTCGTATTGAACCACACGATAAAGCAGATCTGACAGGGAACTCGACCGCCGTTTCTCATTAGATTCTGCAGACTCAGTTTTCAATACCAGTCATTGTAGATGAACATGATGAAGCACTCTCAACTACCACACCAAAGACATCCGAATGGGCCTCCCGTGTATCACAAACCAATTCTGACGTCTAATTCTAACCCTGCCGTGTCGCTTCTTACTCATTTCAGCAATCTGGAAAGCATATAATTACGCAGGACTATTTTTCATCAGCGGATAATGGGCATCAAAGAATCCTGTCCCTCTGGGCGCAATATCTGCAACATATCTTCCTGGCCTCGATTGTAGTTTTATAATTAGCTTTGTGTATCTTTGTATTCATTTGTTATAAATGTTTCTTGACGTAAGCTAATTAGCGCCATAAACATGATTTCCCTTAATACGTAACTATATTTATGGGATACTTGTACATTAATTTCCACGGTTTTCATAGCCATGCCTGGGTGGGTTAGTTTGTTTGATAGTTTTGTTGTTTTTATCGGAGTAAAAAAAAAAAAAATGTTTCTTATTCTCGAGCTAACGAATATTCGGAAAATTACAGATAGCAGCGCACTCCAGTTGTCATGGAAACGCATGAACACGGTTATAGATCTGAATATCCATCCGCCGAAAATAATTATAAACTGTACTTCTGATCAAAATGAGAGCTCATTGGGATATTACGAATACGTCAAATCAGCCTCATGTCACTCTATGAATTCAGCGACGAACAAGAAATCATTATATATGATCCAGAACCATTAAAATGAGGACATGGTGCATTCCTTAAAATGCATTCAACGTCACTATTGACTCATTCTAATCTTTCGTTTGTCCTTTGGGAGATCACCCTCTCCTAACTGAACACAATCACCGCAAACATGTGCAACAGTAAGATATCTCAGACCTGCATGGAGCAATTTCGTGGCTCTCCCTCGACGTCCAAGGAAAATACAAGAGCTTAGACGTTGTGAATAATACAGAAAGACACATGGCTGAAATCGACAATCATGGTTTGCGCTGGGATTCGTTGAGGAAATGAGATTCTGCTATCAACGCCGAAGGGAAAACGGAACGAGCGATCTGGGGAGTTTCGAAAAAGAGCCTCAGAGGGAGAATTGTGAACCCTCTTCCCTGTCTGGATTGGGGATAAAGATGGGCGTTTATTTGGGAATTGTGTTCCTCAGGGATGAATGCGCTTTTGACTTTATTGATCAGTATAAGGCCGACGTGACGAAATATCCCCTGGCTCCACGTTCAGCAATAATTTGCAAAGAAATTTCCTGAACATGCATTTCTGTGCTTTTATGTAACAGCAACAAACCAAAACACAACAAACAAACAAAGAAACAAACAAACAAACACGAATAGAAACAACCCCAAACGCTGAGACCTTTTTCTTGGTATAAACACCCCTCCGCTTTCCACGACACAAGTTTTGCTTGTGATATATTTGCTCCTCAAAGTTTCCTCGTGACATCGCATCCCTATCATTCTTCCCCAGAGTCAACGAATCAGCTAAATGATATAATATACAGTAGGCGTTCCTACATCGGCGCCCAAGGATGTCCCCGCAGGAATGTTCACTGGGAATTGGCGGTTGGTTTGAGGCCCGGGGCATCGCTAGTGTGTTCAACAGAGATGTCGGAAACTTAGGACAACAAATCACTATAAACGAATTTCCTGAAATTGGAAGTCACCAAGACGAACTTGTAAATGCATTGCGATGCAAACCGGATAATCCAGAAATAAAGATGATATTTATCGCAAATGGATCATCTAAAAATACGCTTTGCATTTAGAACCTAGAACAAGAGCAGCAGCAGGAATGGAGGAAGTACAAATAAATACAAATAAGAAGAAGTAAAAAGATAAATATTGTGAGGTTTTTACTTCCGAAACAAAATAAAGGCTTAATCTACACAAAAAGTATCAATAACGTTAAGTTGCTTATATCACATTAGCCGTTCTCCTTCGTTATACACGCATGCTTACTTTTATGCGAATCGTATCTCGTTAGTGAACTGTCTTACACAATCAATTTCAAGCAGAGACTCACACAATGGTTCCGTGCTACTGTCAACACGGTAACTAGTTTCCATGGCAATTTCTTCTGCCATTCCGATCAATTTCAAAATAGCCCCGCTGTAAGCCGAATCTCCATACGATACTAACAGACCTGGCAATTTCATTTACCTTCAAAGGTGCAAAAGCGTTGCTTGTTGGGTCAAACACGGGGTTCACTCTGAGCCCAAGAGAGTGCCTTCGGCGGCATCATGATTACCAATGGAACGCCGGCTGAATAGTAAGACCCGCTCGGGGGACCAGATATTAGGCCCCCGACGACCGGAAACAGATCCTTTCCTTCTTCGGGTTCACTATTGTCCCAAGGTCACCCTGAATCCGAAAAGCCGAATGGGATTCTCTCTCTCTTTGTGTTTCAAAATACTGTATCCACCACGCAAGCTCGTCTGATTGGTCTTGTGGAATGTTCCATCACAATGACGCGAAGGTCAATCAGGGGTCAGATTGGGTCAAACTGTTGTGGAAAGAGTACAGTATTTGTATAAACAAACTAATCATGTTTTCAGCATTTGAGAGATTATTAAGTTTGAAAATAAGCCAATCAATTCACGATTAGGACGTATGTTGCATTCTGGGTGAATATCTAATCGCAGAAATAGGATGCCGTTGTCATGGAAACAACCAAAATCGCTTGTTATATATACATACATTAGCGCATCGCATGCTCCGTATGTTTCACAAAAAAATCAGAACTTGACTTTTGATTTCACACGCATGCTCAGTAATGTCCACGAACTTCGGCATCACATAGTTAGTACATGCATCAATCTGATTTTGACAGATTACTATTCATAATTGTCATCAGTGCTGACACATTGTCAAGCCATACGCGATTACACCTTGAAACCAATGACGTCACTGTACGATGACCATCTAATGAACCGTGCATTGGTATTCATCAGCATTCATGGGACTATACCGGCTCCTCATTTGATTATGCAATGCTGTACCTGAGGTTGGTATTACTTCGCTTTTAGTGACCTCATAGGACTGCAGTCCAAATTGACTGCGTTCGCAATTCTGTCAGAGATATGATTGTATTCAGGCCGAGAACTTAAGAAAACAGATGTTTAGACTTTAGATGCACATAAAGGTAATCTGCGATTGCACCACACATTTAAATATTCCACCAAAGCAGGAAACGGGTAGGAGAAGATCAGAGTTAAAAAACCCCACTACGGAATTAGCTGTAGTCCGCTTTCAGTCAGATCCAGCCTGCAAGCGCTCTCCAATTCTATTCTCAGCGATAATGTCAAACAAGTTGACATTTATGTTTGAATGACAACACATAATACGGATGGATGAGCGTCTGTATCAGCCCCATTCAAGTCAACTCTGTTTCCGCGGGGGTAGGGATTCATTGTAAGCACCGACGTGCTCAATTGGGGCTGCATTTATCTGTAGACAAAAGGAGTTAGCATACCTCATTACTGACGAGTAGCAGGGTTCAGTAAATGTTGACATTGTCCACTTTGCTTTTCATTTCTATCAGAGAGCTGCTACATGTCAATATCGACCACCCCAAGTGACACCTGGAAGCTTTCTTTCGGTCACGAAGTTCGATTTATAAATGTTCTATACAGATTACAGACTTAGTTGGAAACACGTTCGTTTTCCATATGGTAACTTTATTCGGGATAATTTTCAAGGTTTTACGTGTACTTTGACGATTTATAAGTTCCTCCCAAGGGATGAAATATACTGAACACTCCCATTCTGTTACTCAGGAATATAACATATAGCAATCATTATGTAATAGAAATAAATTATTTAAGTGCATTGGGGTACACCCACGTAGAAGACAACATTATTGCATCGAAGCGATTGTTAAATGTTGAATGAAATGGTGATTTTGCATGACCGTGATTTCGTTGATTCAATGACATGATGAATATTGCATGAGATGAACACATCGCATCAATCACAGCCTTTCGTTGGGCGTTCAAGTGCAGGGGTTGTAGCTACAAGAAAACATTCTGCAGATAAGTGGGCAAATCTTTAGGTTATTTGGCAGATGTGTTCGTCGATCGCAATGAGCAGAGACAGTCAAGCAGGGGGGAATCTCATCATGCAAGCCTCGCTGGATATGAATTATTTTTTTGTCAGCTCGAGTGGCGGACATTGCATAAGCAATATTTGAATCCCCAATCATGGAAGTATTCATCTGATGAAGGAGGCTGACAACGAGGAAGATGAGGAAAGTAGAAAATACAAAGAGTTAAATTGCAGTATAAGAGTGAGTGAGTGAGTGATGGGGTTTTACGGCTCCACCCAATCCGATCGGATGATACGGGCGCCAGAACAGAAGGCCCGGGACCGGGGTTTCCCCCTACTCTTATCGATAAATCCTAAGGGTTCTTTATCCTGCATACCACCATAGACAGTAGTACACAGTGCCCAGCCTTGTTTCGCAGTTGGGCAGCACTGCAGAGTCACCGAAGAATTACAATTATAACGAATTACTATTATTGCGGTATAAGAACGTTGTTTCAGAGTGTGACGGTTACTTCATAGACAGGGTCGCATCATTCACCGCGTTAGATTTCAAGGGATGGAGAGCAATATGTGATTTATGAGCTGACAGAAGGAACGAGGGAGCAAATGGGAGATTATCGCTCTTTCACGACTAGAACCCTATACCCCACAGCACGGTCGCTCGTTTCACCCTCGAATCCGTTGCATTTGCTTGCATGTCACTCGAAAGCCGACAGCTTTTGTACTTAAGCGTGGTCCCTCGAGGATGTACGACGCCCGACAGAGTACTCGGGTCTCTCCCCTATGGCCTCGCTTCCATGTCGTCTCCCAATAACAGCATGCACGCCATTTACAGGTCTCTGAAGCGATTGATGCGCACAGTAATTTACACATTAATGGAAGGTTTACCCAGGAGAGGTCAGCTGAGGGTCACTGCTGTCAATAATTTACTCAAGGGGCGCCTGCTTTGGAATGCGAACGGGAAGCGAGAGCGGAAGGAAGGTTGCCGTGGACAGACAAACACGTGGTCGGGAAGCCTCGATGGGTCAACGGTGGAATGTCGCTGAATCACCGACCTCTCAAGAAGCATCGACGCTTCATGTACAGGGTCACTTTGCTTGCTCACTCTGTAAACGTCTATTGAGGTTCGCAATAACTGTCCGTTTCGGCCAAATTACCATCATCTCATGCGGTTGAGCGCTTGCGGCAGCTATACAGCGGACGTTCTATAATTTATATACGTGTATATTATTACATCCGGATTGCGCAACCACAAACAAGAAAGCACCAAGTGACCTCACAGACTGAAGCTGATACAGAACTCGCGTGAGGAACATCTTGAGACAGCCTTCATTTAACCTCAAAACTCAGACCTCAGTGAATTCCCCAAAACCAACGAAAGGCAAAGCTAGCTCTGTGTCGCATATAATCAACCGATCGATTCGCTGGTCACGCGAACCAATTACGCTTGCTGCTGTCGAAAAGTGTTGCAATTCATAACATCGTCTCATCCCAGATTGTCTGTGTCTCAGAATAATTCAAAATTAGCAATATGGTTATTTGCGTGAGCTTGAGCAAGTGTAACTCGCTGCATATAAATGATATTAAGTATATCTTCTTCTCAAGTCATTAACGAGATGAAAGTAGGATTTGAGGCGTCCAGGTGCGCATGTCCAGACAGAGGCCAATATCAAAGACTTTGAGTTTCGGCTGAAGAATGCATTTTTCTCATTCCCGAATCGAGCCCTGTTCTCTATGTCAGAGAGTAATGAACAGCTGTGGTTTTTACAATCAGATATGAGTAATAAATGATCGAGGTGTGCCTCAATCAAGTCAACGCTCAATGATTGATAGGCCGAATGCACACAAGTCAGAATTCCCCAGACATACAATATGTAGAATACCGTATAAGCATAAGTCCCTAACCGTAACGGTAATCGTACCCTATAAGTCCCAAACCACAATCCATGTAGGCCCTACATTAGGACAGGTGAGCATTCGGTACCGATCCTCCCTCAAGTATGCTGACCTTTTGCAAAGGGGGAAGTAAAAGCCCCTTTTCTATGAACTTTAGGAAATTTCCCAGACGGACAATTGGACAATTAGTCAGCTACACACAGAACGCAAACGATTCGCTTTGGTTAACCGCCAATCCACAACGCAACCGACAACCGCGTATCAACTCCAATCCTATAATAGTGATTGGTGACTTTTGCAACCACAAAAGTAGTGCCACGTCGCCGAATCCATCACTTCACGATATTATGATGAAATACAATGTTTTCTGGCCATCTGAGACATCTCATATATTTCCTGATGACATGGATGCATATATTTATAATCAGGAAGTGATGCAGTCATGCATGGTGGCTAATAGGCTAATAATAATAATAATAATAATAATAATAATAATAATAATAATAATAATAATAATAATAATAATAATAATAATAATAATAGTAATAAAAAGATCAAAAGGCCAGCGATGCCGTTAAATTGTAAAATTTCCGAATGGTTTAACATGACGACATAATTATATTATTATGCATATACTAGTACACTCGTTCAAATGAACGGCTACGAGAATATGGTATACTTATAATATAACGCCTCTTACAGAGAAAATTTGAGGTCACGCCGATCGCGACTCACAGATGTAAACAAGTATGGTATATGTACGTGTCACACCGCATGTCAAACATATAACCTCTTTTTTTCTCTCTCTCTCTTTCTCTCTTAGAGCTACGAAGAAAAAAAAAAGCGTGTCGTTGATTTAATGTCCCGAAAAGAGATCACAACAACCTCGATAATAACGAGGATATTATTGAGCGAATAATTTACTATTATCCGATCGAAATCATTACGATATAATATATATAATATAAAATATGCTTGGGTCACTTGATACCAGTAATACAGCTTAGCTAAACTTGAGCATGAAATCGTGACGCGAGTTCACGTGCACCCTCACTCGCATGCGGTCAACAACCCCCTCCCCTCCTCCCCACTCTTTCCCAAATTCCCGAAGAAAGAGGGAGGGAGGGAGGGGGAGGGGGAGGGGGCAGACCAAGAGACACGTGATACCATATGGCATTATTCGAAGTCTATATATATCACACTGTCGAGTAGTCAAGCTGAATCATGTGTGTGTGTAAAGTATGGTACAGGCATGTGGTCTATGTTTTTCTCAGAAATCGGAACATATTATTTTTATTCGTGCGCTCCGCTTTCCCCCGCGATAATCTAGTTTATCTTATCTTATCATATCTTGAGGCCCAAAAGGTATAATAGAAAATAAGGAGGTAAAGTAAGTGCAATAACAAAACTAATTATTCACACATATATATATTTTATCATATTTGATTAGATTAGATTTTTTTTAATTTGAAAAGTATTTCCACAACTATTGCTTTAGATTACTCGTAGGACTTTCCAATCGTAAACAGTGCCTAAAAATATAATACGATGAAATTTGGTTGAGCTGGCAGTCACGTGAAATATACTGAGGTGAATACTCAATTGAGGTGCGTGGCATACTTGTATAAACATACATAACACGAAAGCGAGTTTATCGGTTGCGGTTTAAAGCTTTTTGCCCGTCTCTCTTAACGGACATGTTGGTGAAAAATACCGTAAAGTCACCCACATAATTATATTACCTGCATTTTAAATGTATAGTCACAGAAATCATGATCAAAGTGTCGATATAGCCTAATATAGAGGTAGGTTCTGCTAAAATTAAGAATCATCTCTAGGAGCTGCATAGAACAAGTCAGCAGCAATAACATAGGAAAGTTATTTACGTGCACATTGGCCTATATTCACCAATCGGCAAACATAGACCTGTAAAAAGACACATGGTAACCACGTAGGCCCAATATAATAGTATGTCTATTAAAGGTCCACACGTTCACCACCGGAACAAGTCGGGCCCAAAAAATGCAGGTCTAGAAAAAAAAAAAAAAAAAAAAAAAAAAAAAAAATGCAATAGTTTATTCATGAAAGTCTTCTTTCACTGTGATAACTGCTAAATAGGACATGGATCTTGCGCCAACCTTTGTATCCGGGTTAATTGGTGCTCAAATTTCGGAAGTGCATTGAAGTTTTTTTTCCATGTGAACTTCCCGGTTCAAACACAGGCAATATGCTTATGGGTCGATCACCATGTCGACATGTGACTGCGTCGGATTCTTTAACCAGACATATAGCATGCATTATGAACCTTAGTACATCACAAAATTTCGGGCGTCTCCATAGATATATATATATAAGCTGGGAATTACAGTTGAAGTTATTTCGGCCTCATGTGACGGGGAATCCCAGGCTTTAAGCACATAATCGCACTCTAGCTGCGCTTGATCCGACATCCTGTTTTGAAAATTATAAACAGAAAAATCAACAGAATGGAGATGAGTCAGACTCGCGAATTTTTCCTCTTGGCCGAAGCAGACGGTATAAAAGCGACAGTACATACGCGATGAGGAATAATATCAGTTGTATATTATTAACATATGCATCGACCAAGCTGTCCAAGCATGATGTCGAACGGAGTTTCTTGTGATGGGGAGTTATTGCTGTTTACAGCCCAGAGCATCTGGAGGCCCAAGAAATGGAGCACTGGTTCCACAAGGTGCCGCATCTCGTTGGTCTACAAGCAGAACAGATATCACCTGGAAGCCAGCGAAACAAGCAGCCAGGATCCGGAGAACCCGGGAATGTTTTTCCCGTTGGACCAGGTCAAAGAGTACGCCATCTTGGAAGCCTCCCGACACCAAGTTCTACTCCAGGATGGACGCCACTTCACCCTGCTGCTCGACGTATCGGAAGACACCGAAGTCTTCAAGAACGAGATCCGGAAGGCGTTGAAAGTGAGTGGAAAGTCACGGCAAAGTATGTTGTTGGAAGCAGAACCCAATGTGCTGATGGGACCTCCAATCGGCGACGGCGAGCTCCGTCGGGAAGCGTTTCGGAGAAGCAGAAGCAAGGAAGCGACCCTGGACTATACAGATGGCTGCATCGACATGCGGCATCGTCCCCTGCCGCCAATTCCAAGAATCAAAGACGAGGATGACGAAGAGGGCGAGATCTATGAAGATATCGACGACATCATCGCTGACGACAATCGACACGACGAAGAAACGCTTCTGCAGGACGCCATCATGTTAGGAGACATAGAAGGGGCGGCTAAGCTGGCTATGTCGCTGGCTAGGAAACGGAGGGTCCTCTTCATATCGACTGGTGTCGATCTCGACGATATTGTCAAGTATCTGCCAAGAGAGAAGACGAGAGAAGACATCGCTCCGATGCCAAGTATCCCAGGGTATCTGACCATGATACAGGTCAAGGAGTTAACCAAGGACACTCTGGCTCCTCCTGTGCCTCCGAGGAGGAGGAGCAGGTCGCCCTCACCGTCGCCGAGGAAGAAGATCAAAACCCCAGACGCCAATCGCCATTTGTCCAATGTTCCACCGTTGAGAGTGGATCGAAATCATAACGCATTCAAGGAGATTTGGATGTGAAAAAGTACGTTATGAATTTGAGTATATCTGTGAGTGAATGTTGACACAGTGAGTGTTCATGAAAGTTAATTTTGCCAACTTTTTGCATGGTATTATTCATGAGTGATAGTATTATTTATGATCTGCAAATGCTCCATCATTCCCCTCATCTTTATCCATCAATTCATCAATACATTATACTTCACCATAAGAATATGTTTTTAAAATAAAACACAGAATAAACTAAAACTCATAGCTTAATTGAAATCATATTTTTATCAGTATTCCACTGAGAAAAACAAAGGGAAAAAAGTGTAAAAAAATAATTGTAAAAATAAAATGAATATAAAAATAAAAATAAAAGTTCTTTATTCACTTGCAAATAAAACCCAAAGCATCTGATAAGAAAATTGATAAAATAATATTTAGTCACTCTTTTCATACATAGTAAAAATGCTAAAAACAAACGTCTCTTAACAAGATCAGAAGAACTAGTTGTAACATGAGCTCAAAATGCAGCAACAAACCATTGCTTTAAACTGAGAATCAGACGATGTTGTTGCTGGAGTAAAGCCAGTCAAAGTCCACGACTGGCGTTTCAGCTGGCGTTAGAGTAAGGTCAATATCGCGGAGGCTCTGAACAAATTCTTCCAACATGTCTGAGTCGTGATCCTTATCTGGGGTCGAAGGTGATGGGTCAGGAACTGAGATGATGACCCCAGAAAGGTCAGATTGCTGAGGGGGCATTACAGGGAAAAGTTAAAAGGAAAGGTCACAAGTACACAGTGACTTACCGAGGATACTTGTATACTGTCCAAGTAAGCAGGTTTTATTGTGCAAGCAGGAGATACAACTGTAAAATAAAAATAAAAATATTATGAGATAGAGAAACAAAATGCACAGAGGAATATTAAAAAGATAATTAATACACCAAAATGAAAGGCAAAAACATACACAGGAGTTTATAATGCATTTGATAATGATTTAATCAGATTAATCGTACCCTGTGAGCAGAAGGACGGTTGTGTTTCACCCGTTAGTAGAGAAACTGCCATCTGGAAAACCCGATCAAAGCGCTGGTGGCACTTACTCTGGAGATGAGTGAGAAGGATTCTGGAGGAACAGAATAGAGAAAATGGAGAAAAAATATCACAATTTCTTTCACCTTTTTGAGAAAAAGTATTTCTCACACAAAACGCACACGTGTAGTTTATCTGAATGAGTGCTCAGTCTGTGTTGATCCAAGAGAGACTGAAATCAGAGGAATTAAGAGATAGGATAGCAAAGGCATTTACTTATGCCTTACCCTTGAGGAGAACCACTGCTTACACTTGGGTAAATGACAACGGTATTTGTGAGCAGAGACCAAATGTTGATGCATTACGCTATCAGCTATATACATGCCACAGAAAGAACACGCACGCTCCTGCAAGGAAAGCCAAAAATTGACAAAGCAACAAAACCAGTAAACAATCCTCACCTCTACATTATTATATTGTGAACTTAGCTGTTCTTCATGACCTTGTGCCACAATTGCTGCTTCACTGGGAGCCAACGCGGAGTCAACGCTCTCAACGTCAAATCCTTCGTTTGAGCATCGAAGACGATGCAGTGCTCGGTAGAATTCTTCTACGGAGTTTTCTTCGAGAGAAATGAGAGTCGGATCTGAGACGTAAGCCTCAAGAGCTGCTGCGTCATCCATTATGTCATAGTCTTTCATCGGTGGTGTCTTACGTGGACATTCCACTATCATTCCATCTTTCTTCGCTTTTCTTGTTTTGCATTTCGCCAGGATGCATGGGCTGGCAGACACATGTGGACCGTCTCGAGATGAATGCTTGTGGCTGCACTTCACTGAACATTTGTTTCCGAGATCCACCAGCATCATCTTCACGCCACGAAATTTGTTGATAATCACAAAGGAATCTTTCACTCTCTGTCCTTTGCGTTTCTTCTTGGACTTTTTAGTTTTTTTCCGATTGCATAAAGGATGAGTCGAGTAATTGATTTTTTCAGTGACTCGCAGTGAGTACTCATGCCTCCTTAATGTCTTCACGGGTGGTTTTCTCTGATGTGACCTCAATACTCTCTTATGTGTTTCCATAGCAACCTTTATAGTTGACTCTGATTCTTGTTGAATGCTGGTTGATTGAATATTCTCAATGCTACACTTCTGATCGCTTGAGCTTTCAATTGTTGCCTGGTGTTTGATTTCATCACCCTCATTCATTACTTTATGCACCTCAGAAGACAGATCTTTGAATTTTTCTGATTCATTCTGAGAATCAGAGTCGTCAAAGCAGTCAGCGATTGCGGAGTCGTCAGTAAGACATAAGGATGGTTCGCGGCTGCATTCAGGGGTTGCAGAGCCAGTGCAGCTTCGAGTATTTTGACTTTGCTCGGATCTAAGACCATAGGTATGATCATTTCTTATGTTCCCACTGAACATTCTGCAAAAGCAAATTATTTCACAATTATTTCCAAAGCCTTTAGTCTGCATAATTACAATAAATGTAATAAAAATTACACTATGGTATTTCATATATAGTTTAAATCATAGCAATCAGGTTGAATGATTGTCATATCTGAATTAATTGCTTCTATCGAGTGAAATTAATTAAATTATATCCTCATCGAAAAGATCGAAGCGCGGCAAAATAAAAGTGCGTTATGAAAATTGAAAGAAATGGCGAAAGTACATTGTAACGTTATGATCATAGAGCAGAACAACCAAGACCTCCATGAGCCATAGCCTAATTTTAGCAATTACTAGTAATTTATTAGCACCACAGATATAAGTTAGGAAGTGAAACTTTGCCCAAACGCACAATGTGATGAATGACAAACATTGAACACCAAGTAAAAATCAAATATTTAGATGTTGAATCAATCTCGTGGCCTCAATAAAACGCCACCAAGCGTCGATTCACGATTATCGTTCTATCAAACTTCTTGGAGAACAAAATGATTTTAAAGTCGATTAACAGAAGATAACATTGTTTCATACCTGATGTTTAAGTTCTCTCAGATTTATGAAAGCTGTTTGTGTTGGCAAAATGACATGACAATATAGGCAATCAAGCAAATTAAGCCATAATTGGTGAAAATTTGCTGAGAGGGCGAAAGACGCCGGAAGTGAGTCTCAATCATAACGCACCTCATGTCGATTTCGTTCATTGGCGCTCTTCTGGTAAGAGGGAATCAAAAGTTGTCCTCTGATGCACAGCTTCTAAGATATAGGCTACCTGACACATAACTTCATATGTTATATTAATGTAGGCGTAAATGGATGCACATTAAAACAAAATTGAAAATGTTTGATATTTATGAGAGAAAGAGAGAGAGAGAGAGAGAGGGAGAGAGAGAGAGAAAAAAAATTTAAAGCGTTATTATTGTTATTGTGTTATGATTAAATATTTTTTCTATAGATTTTATTCGTGTTCCTCATCTTTATAATTATTCGCGTCGCACAAAGCAATGATCCATGTACAATTAATAAGTATAATTAAATTGCAGAAAAGCAAATAATTACAAGCTGATTTCATCAACAGCAAGATGGTTTCTCTTTCCCCTTCCTAAACAGCCAGGCGATGGTTGTCATGCCTACCACGAATACAACAAGCGCCACGCCAATCGTTATGACGTAACCATGCACTGATGATGATGATGATGACGTCAATTCGATTGTAGCTTGTGACGTCATCAGATCTTCCTCTTCGGTTGTCGATATCATCATCATTGACGTAATCTCTTGTTCAGTATTGTATAAACTTTTCTCTCCCATCTCATCTCGTTCGTCGACTTCACTTTTTGTGGCATCCTGCTCTTCCATCTGTGAAGACGTCATCCAAGTCGTCACCGTTGTTAATGTCATCACCGTGGTCGTCTCCGTACCAACGGGATCGTGGATTATCGTGAAATTCTGCATTTCTTGTTTGTAGCATGTTCTGGTTTGTGGAGGCTTCAAGTTCGATGTCATGCCTAAATCTGTAAATATATGTATGTGCTGATAAGGGCATCTACACTTAAAACGTAATTTTACCAACCTCTTGAATACATTTCAACTTTACTCCAATGCTGCTTGGTTGCAGTTCCCATTCCCATGAGAAGTACAATTGAGGCCACTGGTGCCGTATCAAAGCAAACGAGATTCCACTGAGGTAGGTTGAAGAGCGCGTCATAACAAAGCCTCATTTCAATTACCTAAGATCCGAAATGAACATCATTAATAGAACATCAATGTTAATAATTTTAACCTGGAAGGTTTCAATGTGGTCGGGGGAGGCCACAAGGATTGCTAGCAACATGTCACTCTCGCGCTGAGGGGGTTGCACTGATTCGACGTATGACGCAATGCAGTCGATGGCATAGGGTGTCGATGTAGTGATGTTGATCGCCCTCACCTGATCTAGGATTTGACCTGGTCCTCGGGAGCTATCGTCAATTACATCTCTGCAATCAGAACCACGGAAATCGCAGTGCATACCAGCGTTCGAGATCGTCATCAAGCCTGAAATAGAAATCCATTACATAGACAATTAAAATATCTGACAGGATATATAGCGTATTATAACCTCCGGAATACGATCCGAAAATTTCAACGCCGGTCACAAGAGGGGGCTGGCTTCCCATGTTGTCCGCAATGGAAACTATGAATGTCACGTCTCGCGTCATCACTGGAGGATTGAAATTCATGTCGATGACTTCGAAATTAGGATTTGGCATTGTGTATCTTGGTATCGCAGCGGCTGACTGCACGGCACTCTATAGAAATATGGAATTGAAACCTGTGCGAGCATTATGGAGTGAAATATTACATTTGTATAACGTCTGTCACTGAAGACTGTCTCTATCCTACCAACAAACGGACGATGAGAGATTTTAATTTCTTCCACTTTCACCAAAGAGTCCGTATGGATGATTATCCAGAAGCGGTCGAGATTGAATTTGGTTGCCACGTCGTCAAAAGGATTCCCATCGATCAGAGCGGAGCAATCCAGAGGGAGAGAGGTCGTGCATGTTGCTCCGTTGTCTGCGTGTGCCAAGTTCATCCTTGTTGTCGATCCTGTCGTATCTGGACGAAATGGACAAGAATCCGAGATGCTTAATATATCAACTTTAGGCAAACAATTACTCACTTGTGACAATAAGACACATGACTGTCATAAAACACACGATATAGTGATTTTCCATTGTGATCTCGCAATTGTGAGTAGAATGTCAGTCATATGTTGAATTATAATGATATTACTATCTTACTCAGTACTCTAGTCAAGTATCCACCGTGTACTGTTTGGTCGACAAGCCCGAAGTACAAGTAATATAACTTACTACTCGTTACAGTCGACTGAACATATATTATAGTCAGGTTTTTTAGTCGGGCGTTTTGCGTTGGGCAGACGCCAAGATGCATTGAGACGAGAAACTTGGCGTCCTCAGGAGTATGCGCTGTCATGTGTATAATTATGCACTGTTATGCAGCGAACACTTCCTTATTCAGGAATTGGATCTTACAATATATGTCGCTCTATTGATTCGATAATGTGAAATCCGTTGGTTAGGCATGAGTATGCTAGAAAATACAAGTACTGATGACACGTGTTTATACTGTACATGTGCATGCATATAGGGTGATCCAAGAGTTTATTTACAAGTAATGGGGATTTTTCAAGCTCGTCTGAAGTCAAAGAAGCTTTAACATGAGGCAAAAAATGACATATCCGTTTCAAAACGAGGTTGAACCCCTCTTTATATTTTCCTCTCTGGAAAAAAAAAATATACATACATAATCATAATAATATGCGATGTGCAATGTTTAATAATAATTATAACATAATAATAATTATAACATGCTAAGCCTGAATAGAATTAAATCTAGACCATTCCTTTCTTGGGCCAAACGAGCAACTATAGCAATTGATGTTAACAAAAAATATCAGCCTCAAATTTCCTGATGCATTCGTTTATCATTTAAACTCATTCCTTCGATGTCCAATTAATGACGGAATTAATGTTCAGAAAACAGAGGTGATCTGATTCAATCTCAAATGACTTTCATTGTTAGTGTATGCATTCGAGTGCATATATTAGCTGCATGTAGGCATATGCAGGTAATAACCGGCACACAGTTCAATATCAGTATGAAAAATCGATTATGAAATAATATCGATTGGAAATTGCAATGAAATCAGCATGCACCATTGATCGCTCTGTGCAATGCCTCCCCTTATAATCAAGGGTGTGGTCTAATTTCGGAATAACAAATGAACTCATAATAATATGAATGTGCACAGCGCGTAATAATCAATGATATAATAACACAACACACAGACACACCGACACAGACACACTAATAATTATTCTCTGTTACATTAGCACTAACAAGCAAGAACTGAGAAATTATTTTATTCGTAGAACAGGTCGAAGCAACAGCGGGACTGTGTGTATAAAAAGCAGCGTTAAACTATGGTTAAAATAACACACACAACACAGGACGTTATGATTGCGACGAAGTCCGAGCGAACAGGCGGGAGGGCGGACCGTACGGCGACACAGGGGGTGACAAGGGTCCGGGGCTGACCCTGGACACGTCAGAGCCAGGAGACACGGGGTATGTGCCCAAGACCCTCCCGCGACCCCTTGCCTTTAAATCTTCCTCCATGCTTCGATAGTCTGTGTCCGTGAAGAGACCATTAGCTGTGACATCTGAACTGACTTCGATTGTGAGCGTTGGTAAGTCTGGGGGTTTCAAATGAACTCGCTCAAAACTCTGTGGGTTCACCTCCATTTGAACCGCTTGTCCATTTCGCTTCTTCTCCTCTACGTTATCTTCAAAATCAATCGTTTTGACAACGGTTCGATATCCTTGAATTCCAGATTTGATCGGTGAGTAGGTTTTGTTTGATAATTTCGAATTGAGTTCCTTCTTCAATTGCTGCTGCAGTAGCGATTCAGCGTCCAACACGACTGCCGCATTTCTGCTAGGTTCTAACCTATCACGTCTAATGCTGATGTCATTAGCTGACATTGACTTGTTCTTGTGATCAAATCCGTTCAGTGACTTTTCGGTTGGCTTCCATTGAGCGTTCGTGGTGCTTATATTTCCATCAACAATGAGCGCAGCTTTGTCTCGCGAGTATTGGGTTTTTTTCAGAAGTTCCTCGTGAACATCAGCCATTGCAGAGTGTAGCGATTTCTTAGTCGACGGCAAGGTGTGAGCCTGTCCTGCTAAGATTTCACTCAAATCCGGCACACTATGAGGAGGTGCTTTCCTCGCCGGCTTGACCGGGGTTTCACTTTTCCCTGACCAATCGTCGTCACCTTCCTTGTGTTTGAAATGAATCGTCCTCACGATCTGTTCCTCAAACACTCCAGAGTGGGATCTTTCTACTGTTACTTGTGATGAAGTACTCGGTGCGTAGGGAGAATTCAGAGGCCTGACTACTTGAGTCTTACTCGCTTCTACGCCAATGAAATCCAGCCTAGAAACACCATCGTTGCCCAAAAGGTAAACCTTGTTAGGCCCAGTGTCACCTGTCCGATTCGCTTCAGGCTGGCTGAGTTTCAACTGGGAAAGGTCATTTAAGGTTCTGTATCTGGACATCTCAATATCTGTCTCACTGTCTTTGGCACTCAGGCTGTATTTCCCTTCGTTTGATGATCGATCATTGGCTTCGCTGCTTGAGTCCTCTACAGTCTCAGGGTGAACATTCATGTATGATACGATATTGAGATCTTGAGCAAGACTTAGTGCTTGGGCGGACGATACGCCAATTGAATTACTTGCTGCGATGGAAGACGAACTATCACTTTGTGATTTCACATCATTGTCAATCTCGTCCATATTTTGAGATGATGACTTAGGTGATTCAGAAGACAGCACTTGTTCAATGTCATCATCATCGTACGAAATCATGCCCATGTCACTGCCTTCCTCGAATGAACTGCCAAACTCGGTATTTCTCAATGCAGTCGTAGGCAAAGGACTGACTTGCGAGATTGAACTTTCCGATTTCAGGTAATAAGGCAGATGTGAAGCGGAATCAGGACTTGGTGTACCAAGGCTGTCCTGCGTTGAATAGCTGTGAAGTTCGTCATTCGCTCTGAGCATTGCCTGTGAAAGCGGTTGCACTATATCCCTGTGACACCGTGGACCCCCATCCACTGAGTCGTCAGAATCACAAGCATTTGGCGCCTGCGCAAGAGGTTCTTTGCTCGGGTAAATTCGGATGTTGCGTCCTCTTGGCGATGGCGTTGGCGCTCTGATCATCGCCATCTTCTTCCGGGTGTCAATCTCAGGACTTGAGCTGTCGGAACTGGCGTATACGAATCGAGTGGTACGAGGCAAGCTGGACGCGAAGGACGTGGAAGTTCCAGGTGTGACGTCATCTGTTAAGCTGCTATTTTGTGCCGAGTGAACTTCCACTAGAGAAGAACTTGCCACCCCTCGCGTCGATTCACTCATCGGTCGACTCCTGCAGAGGAAGCCATCAACCAGTATCCATGATTGCTCGCTTGCATTGGACGCATTGTTGGCCTTTTTGAAGAGCCCCTTGTGGTTGTTCATCCTGCTCTGCCTTCCCATCTCGTACACGTCATCATCGTCGTCACTTTCAAAGCCTGGGTTAGATTTTCCTCCAGGGTTGTCAGACGCTAAGCGAGACCTGGTGATGACTTGCTGCACTGGTACAGCCAGCACCTGCATGGAGTCACTCTCGGTCTTCCTCTCAAATTGCTTAGCGTAGGCTGTCCTGGGGATACTGACCACTCTGCTCTTTGTTACCTACAAGTAGAGTGAGTCATAAGATGAGTATAGATTAATATCGTTGCTCGTACCTTCATAAAAATATTGATTAGAGCAGAGAAGGGCACGACCAAAATGTCGTAGACCTTCTCTGTATCTCGTATTGAAGATAAATAAACAAGGGGGAATTATTGCAGCCTGGATCAATAAAAGCCACTGTGACGTCACTCGAAAGACATCGTTCATCTCATCCGTTAGCACTACGTACAGTGTCATTAGCTGGAGAAAGAAAAAAAAAAAGGTAATTTAATCAGCATGTTGTGTTTGTGTGTGAGCAACATACCGCATGGGGCACGTGGTTTACCAGGAAAACCACAAGTAAAATGACACAGACCAGTTTGCAGCTTTCGTAGGCAGTCATGAGACAAACCGACCGTTCTTCTAATTCCGGAGTCATCCTCCCCTTACCTCCGGTTATAACCTTATCAAAGTCTTTGTTGAAGAAACGCAGATGCAAGAGCGTATCGCCTAGGCAACCGATTCCGAGAAACGCTATGGCCAATTCAAAGACAAGCATAAAGATGGCGTACTGGTGGTCGATTTCGTACGCCATGTAATTGCAGGATTCCGGGATGTCAACTGTAAGGTCAAGGCCATCCCAGCCAATGATGGGTATGGCTGCAATAACTCCTGCCAGAAGCCAAGAACAGGCGGCGATCAGTTTGATTCCCCAGGAACCACGGTGAGTGTAGTTCCAGGCATGCAGAAATAAAACCCGTTCTAAGCTTAAACACAGAATCAGGAATGATTCAGTTATCCTCAACCAAAGCCAGGCCCAGGTGTACACAAGGCAGGGCACCGACCCCCACCCTGAATCGTTCAGGTAAATGACACCTTGAATAAGGACGAGGATGCCAGCATCTAGAGCGAGTGCCGGCAGGAAAGCCAGGAGCAGCACGTCCAAGCTTCGTTGGACGAAGTGATAACTGATGAGGACAGAAGCAGCGATGATCAAACTGATGAGGATGAACGGTGTGATGATGACCCAGAGAAGGCCATGGGTGTAGAACGCCATTGTAACAGCATCTTTCTCGGACGGTCAGTGAAAGCAGAAGAAGTCGTAAGAGGAAGATCACAAAAAACTATCAAATGATGTCCCGTTTTCACGACAAACACCTGTCGCTAGTTGTGTTGCAGGTGGGTAAGTGTTTGCTTTGAGCGCCAATCACCCAATCGCAGTGGATCGATGCTTGCTGATTCAATGATGCGAGGTATTCCTTCATTGAGATGCTCCCGATTCCAGCATTGACGCCATATTAGTATTAAGACAACGCACCGAGATTGAGTCACAGATATCAATCTATAAATCGATGCGAAATTTCGATTGACCAGCGTTGCGACGAATGAGCGCGAAGCAAAAGCGCGGTTTGCAATTTTGTTTAAGCGAAACATGTGTCGCAGATGCGCTTCTGCCAACGAGCGAAACAGATGCTACGTTTGTGATGAGCCAGGCAGACGCCGCATGCCTCTTCGTATTAAAACAAATTAATTGCTCCCTCATTGTCGACCAACACACACCAACGATGATTGGCCGTCGACGACTGACCGCATATAGCTAAGAGAAAGAATAATTATTGTGTAAAAAAATATGCACGGGAAATCCAGAGTACGAGAAAAACGTGCATGCATCAGACGCTTAGTTGAAACAAGAGTCTTCAAATAAAGAAATATTATATTCATAAAATAGTTATATGTAATTTATGTGAGGATTAAGGAGAACGGAAAACACACCCGAAACTTTAAAAAATACTAGTTGGAATTCATCGTTCACAAATGAATTACACCATGCGAGGCCTGCGGTTATATGTTCCGTGTACATAGAGGGTGCACGCCAAATATTGAACACACCATTAAACGTTGGCTGGTGGCCATGCACCGTCGACCTGCGTAGGGGCACCGAATAGCTCAGTGGGTTAAACCGACTGACTGCAATCCTATGCCGACCGTGGGGGTCGAGGTCCCGGGTTCGAGACCCGATCAGGCCATGGGCGCTATGATGGGGAATTACAATTGTGATTCTTCAATGACTCTGTAGTGCTGCTGTCCAACTGCGTAACAAGGCCGGCGCTGTGTACTTCTGTCTATGGTGGTATGCAGGATAAAGAACCCTTGGAATTTATCGATAAGAGTAGGGGGAAACTGGCCTTCTGTTCTGGCGCCGTATCATCCGAATGGTTTGGGTGGAGCCGTAAAACCCCAATCACTCACTCACTGGGACTTGCGTGCGGTTATGATTTTAATGCGATTCTCTATTATTGCAAGACCTTCGCTCACTCCGACATGGAATTTTGTGCTTGGCCGCTTGTAGTTTAATTCATCACCTTTTGATCACGTGATGTAATCCACGAGCAAACACCTCAAATCAACATCAACGACGAACATTCACCTAATTATGAATATCACCGATCAATAAACACAGAATTAACAGCTTAATTGGACTGACCATTTTTTCAGCTAGGAGTTGACCTAGAATGCAACCCGAAAAAGGCCATGAACAAAAACAAAGCATCATGCTTCAAGTTAAAGATCAACTCCAATGACCGATAGGAAAGGAAATTGTTGTTTTACGGCACACCAACACTAGTGAGTGTTATACGGTGCCAACCAATGACCGATATAACGCCGCACTGCGACCCGCATAAGAAAATGAAAAAAAAAAAAAAAAGAAAAAAAGAAAAAGAAAAAAAGAAGTGGTTGCTATGGTAACGAATAAAACGCATCGAGATCACCGTTTAGACTTCGAAAATGACGATAAACTAATGTTTGATATCCTGGGTTATAGGGCTATTAACTTATTACTAAACGTTTGAATTGACTGATTATTACTCAATTTAATCCTACAAACTGATACAAATCAGGTGCGTAATTGAGTACACGTATTTTGCCAATTGACGTCGACATAATTCCCACCGTTAAGGGTTGACTTGAGGCGGATTGCTTTGTTCTGATGTGTACGTTGCCATTATGATGATTACGTTTATGCTTTATGATTTCCATCCCATGCTCACAGACTTGAGCATTCGACTTGAAGAGCCCTTCCCACCATATACACATTAGCCACCGCAAGGAAGACGAGGAATTTCTAAATTTTATCCAAATTCGGCATCACGAATTTCCGGAACCTGTTATCAAAATGCACCATTAACCGTAAACTGTAGCAGCTTCTTGCTGTGGACCATCAAAAGTCAAGTTTGATGACGATACTTTAATTAATGAGCTCGTTATAGTCGTAGTTCAGGGATCATAATAGTTTGCTGTGGGTGTGAATGCAAAAATATATTGTGCATTCTACTTTGTAGTGTGTGTTCTAACGTAAAGTGAGCATTTGGCATGCATTAACCTCTAGTTTCCTAACATGCATACGCACCAACAAGATAGCTTATCAATACAAATGATTGATTCATTCAATTTTCATGGGTTTTATGGTGCATGTGATTCTGCCAAATATAGCTGAACAACATCAAAGCTAAGTAGCACAAAAAAAAAAAAAAAAAAAAAAAAAAAAAAAAAAATTACCGATCCCCCCCCTCCCAATTTTTTCATGGCCAAACTCGAGCTGACATATTAACACTAAACATAATCATAATCCGCTCAAAGTCGAATGACTATCCACACCTCCGTATTTATGACCAAGCATGTATTCCATCTCAAATGACCTCAAAGGATGCCTTGGGTTTAGAATGCCAGACACGAAAGGGGTCTTCGGGTGTTCTTGTTAACTTGTTCTATCAGACCAAATTGGATCTTTATCCCCTCGAATGCAATAACGTTCCACTTTCCATTCTATGATGCGAAAGCATGATCATCCATAACATCAATAACGTTACTTAACGTTACGACTCTATCCATGCACGCGAAGCCTTCCATATCTTTGCCATTTCGGTGCCTAAGGCTTCCAAGCATAACGTTCTTCAAATCTCGCTTTAAACGCTTATACACACCCTCTTTCGCATTAAAATCCAATATAAATCATTTGACATTTCCCCAGTCTTTTTTTCAGGGAGGGGGGTTGTTCTTAAAGAGAGGGAGAACTGGTTAAAAATAGACTTTGAGTCGTTATTTGATGCACCAAAAATGATTCCTATGCCTGGCCCACACAAGGAATATCATCCCTAACGACTTCGCGGGAGATATATTGCTAACTAGGCGTGACGTCAGGAGCTGTGATGAAACATCGAGTTCCCCATCTTTTACAATGGGCCTCGTCATATCAGCGTGTCCTGCGACTAAACCCCTGGATATTTTTTTATTTTATTTTCGGAAATAGATAGAATAATCATTTTGCCACCAGTCAGGCGCGAAAAAAAAATATTTTTCGCTATTTTTCTAATTTTAACAAGCGATTTTCTAGGACACCTACCATGGTTTCTCATCCTGAAACAGTAAAAAGGTCAGCCAGAGTGCACCACGCATGCGCTTTCGTTTCGTAAACAACAGAGATGTCCTTTTATGGCGAAGATGCTCTGCTCTGATTGGCTGAAATCGATATCTTCACGAGGGGAACGGGGCCAATCACGGCAAGCCTTCAGCTGACGTTTGCCTCCTATACTTCGTAATGGAAGTCATTCTCCCATAGGGGCAATGCTAACCCCGATATTCGGAATGAATTATTTCCTTACGCTTGCATCCAGGCATGGTGTTTTTGGCACGGAATGCTATCAATTGGTGCTATGAGTCAATAGAACATCACTTAAAATTCAGTTCCCCATCCCTTTAATTTAAGTGAAGCTTTCTAAAGATTCACGAGAAAATCCCATTAATGTTGAAGTTGAGTGTCTGGCCTACATATAATTGAACGTTGTCTTAAAAATCTTAAATCTAATCTAAATAATGTTCAACAGCTGAGATGACGAGAAAATCTTGTGTTTATTATGATTCAAAGAATTGGGGCTAAAAGATGAAAAGTAAGAAACAGAATGAGATTGACAAGAGGGATAAGATTCCAGTAGAAGTCACCAGAGAAGCTGAGCCTGAAAAAAAAAAGAAGAGATCATGTGGTCAAATAAATTGGTCAAATAAAGGTCATACTGCAAATAGGTCCCTTTGGATAGAGGCCCGGTAGACAAAAACATTTCTTTTCTTGGAATTGGCCGAAATAGACGTTGGGATTTCTGGCGATAGCGTATTTGGAAGGTTTAGTTTTTGTCCTGCATTCCATTTTGATGAGACTCTGAATGTAAGGACGAAATGTACATGAACATGTAGCAGGATTTAAGGTCATCATACCTGAGAGATGGAAGGGCAGGATTTGAAGAGATTAGGACAAACTGGCCTAGATACATGGCCTTGGATGCAGTCATCCGTTCGACGACATCGCATGCCAAAAATTCTCTGGGGTTTATCCTCAACTGTAAAATGTGTCCATGTCAGGTGTCAAATATCAATGTCATGTAAATAATTATATCCATGCTTAATGTTTTACCCTGTTTAGCGTTGCATCGTGATCGGTCGCAGCAGAAGTGCCAGGGAAGACCCCACTCCGGAGAATTAGCGTATCGCTCGTTGCAATACGAAATCTTTTTGCAGCCCTTCTCCACTGTGTAACTTTCCCACTTATTCTTGTGGGTTTGACTGTAGCAGTAATGCTACCAACGAAATAATGCTACACAATGATAACTACAATTGCATGCCCTTACCTCGGGATCCTTTGGCAGCTCTTCGTCAACAACCACGTCCACCTTTTCTATATCTGTAGTTTCATTGCTAGGTTTATCCTCATTGGTTGGGGTGGAGGTAGGGCTGAGGGACTCTTTCAGATCCTCCGGATACTCGTACTCTTCCATGTTGTTATAATCATACTCGTACTTGGCCTTTTCGTAGTCGTACTCATCGTTGTCTTGTGCTGTTGTCGTTTCCTCGGCCTGTCGTCTTCGTCGTCCTCTGGGTTGATACACGGCCTCGTCAATGTCACCATATCCTTCTACGTCGTCATCATATCCGTAATATTCATCATCGTAATTGTAGTAGTCAACGTCTTCTGGTTTCTGGTCCTCAACCTCGTTGTAGTACTGGTAGAAGTCATCGCAGTCCTCCAAATACGCTTGTTCTAAACAACGGATGTTAGCATCGACCTCGTTTGTTGCTGATGCTTTGCAAGAGTAACATTGAATGGCATCTGTAATGATCACGACGAGGAAGATTACAATCGACTCTTCATTGCATAAAATAATTATGCATATATATTTATCAGCGATATTTCTTATTTGTACGCTGTGTTTTATCTAATGCAAATGATCATCACCACGATGGGTTATAGTCTTCTGATTGACATAATTATTATGTCATATAATTTATGGACTGAATCGATGCAGACTTACCAGAGATTTGGAATCCAATAAAGGCAAAGATGAGGAAGAAGGCTGGTGACAGATCAACTCCGCGCATGATGAGATCAGCAAATCGTAATCCTACTAAGAGTGATCTGACAGCAGCAACTTCAGTAGGTTTACTTTGTGCCTTTTACCACCTGTAATCTCAATACCTTAGGCAGGCCAAGCCACGTAAATATGTGTTTAATGAAGGCTAGCAACTCACTAATATGTGTTAGCTATAGCGCGGTGTGAAACTCAGTTTTATCTTCCTTTGGCCTGTTCCAAGTTAGAGGTTGTTGGTCACCAGCTGTTGGGTATCGACAGATGGTCAGATGAACTTTTTGGTGTATGACTTTTGTTCCCAAGTAATGCGATGGACTGTTGATAAAAATGCTGTTCATTTTTTTGCTGGCTAGACTCCATTTCCTTAATATTCTTAGTTGAATTAATTGGATGAAGTTTTTTATATTAAAAAAATAAACAACACAAAAGTATGTATTGTATACCCAAATGGGTCTCAACATTTGAGTTTTTTATGTAAAATTCTAAACCCTATAGCATTATATCATGCTATATTTTCCCAAATTTAACCGATTAAGGGTATACATTTAGTAATAACCGTATCCTCAATTCACAATTATCGACAAAAAGCACACAAAATCTATAAAATCCATGAATGCGTTTATTCATCCCAGGCATGCTCATAACGGAAAAAGAAAAGAAAGAGAAAACAAATAAATGAAACAAAAGAGAGCAAAATGCTTCAATTGCGACGGATGCAGTTATTTGTTGCTGTAAATGTCATCGAAGCATCACAATGTCATTCGGTGTCCTAAGAAATTGTAAAATTACCTGGGCCAAATTATTGCATAATGAGCCTACCTCACAAGGAACCCTGGGGCAGTCGGATGGCCTCGTCATCATTCTCCTCGTGCCATTGGCGAAGTAGCATTTCGATCTTGGCCAAAGTGTCAATTGCACTTCTCGACAGGGTACTTTGGAGCCGGATGCCAGATAGCATGTCGTGTAAGCTCTTTGAATCTGCGCTGGGAGAATTATCTGGAAAGATAAAATGCAGGTAATATTGAGTATTGAGTTATATTCCGTTTATTTATAAGTTATAACTTTCTATAATTTTTATAAACAATTATTATAAATAAAATCTATCTTCAGAATAAACAGGTCCGTCATAATGAGTAGGGGGGTTTTTAACATATGTTTTTGTTGTTGTGACATCACTGACATGTCGACCATGGTTTTAGCATGTACTAGTTCAAATAAAGCATAAACTGAACAGAGTCAATCATTGATTAACCCATTATTCCCCAAAATAACTACCTGGTTTATATTGAATTACTTATTATGTACCCATTTACGCAAAGTTATCAAATAAAAAGTCAGTTTTGAATGAGGAAGAAATATTTAATGCGAGCGTTGGGTAATCGCGAAGAGAGCTAAATCAGCCCCTTGAACGAGCCTTAATTATGAAATGGCATCTGTGCCCTGGTGCAATACAAACTCTCTGCTTTGTTTTTATTTTAAGAAAAAAAAAAAAGAAAAAAAAAAGAAGAACATTTGTGCTAAAATCAAAACAACAGTATACTCTCAAACAAAAGAGCAGTCCGAGAGCGATATACATCGTATTAGTTGTACGCGACCAGTTTAGCCTATCCATGGTCCGGGGCCTTGTTTGTCGCCAAAACTGTAGCCGAATGTTGGGTGCACTCCATTGATTGAGATAAATCGACATCAATGTCGAGGAAATTGTAATATGATTGATTGTGAAAGCAGCATGAAATGTTACACTAACCATACCGAGTATATACAGAGTGCAGGGCCAAAAGTAGTCTATCTACTCCGTGTTAAAAACAAAAAAAATCTAAAATTTGCTAAAATGTATCAATTATTCAAAACAACAAAAAAAAAAAAAAAAAACAACAACCATGTATAGATTGACTATGTTATTCTGCGTCCATTAATGCAAAGACATCAAGTGAAAAGTCAATTTTGGATGAGGAAGGACCATTTAAATGCGGGTGGTGAGTGATTTCGAAGAGAGCGAAATCGGATGAGCCCCTGAACGAGCATTTAAGAATGTCATACTGAAGAACGGGAAATTTTTGCTATATTAACACTACACGATTCTGTAACACTTTCAAACAAAACAATAGTACGAGAGCGTTGCATTAATTATGCGTTCAGTGAAGCTGACCCATGGTCCGGGGCCCTGTTTGCTGACAAAAGTGGAAATATCGCAGAATGATGAGTGCACTATATTAATTGAGATAAATCGCCATAAATGTTGATGAAATTGGAATAGAAAGGATTGAACTACAGTCAGCTTATCACAAGCAGACAACCATCACTGATTCTTTCAAAAAATTAAAATCTTTTAGTGACCTCATGTGATCGTTTGTGAGTGAGTGATGGGGTTTTACGGCTCCACCCAATCCGGTCGGATGATACGGGCGCCAGAACAGAAGGCCCGGGACAGGGGTTTCCCCCTACTCTTATCGATAAATTCCAAGGGTTCGTTATCCTGCATACCACCATAGACAGTAGTACACAGCGCCCGGCCTTGTTAAGCATTTGGGCAGCACTGCAGAGACACCGAAGAATTACAACTATAACGAATTACAAACATAATTCACAATCATAACGCCCATGGCCTGATCGGGTCTCGAACCCGGGACATCGACCACCACGGTCGGCATTGGATTGTAGTCAGCGGTTTAACCCATTGAGCTATTAATGGCTGCGTTTGCTTCCCGCTTGTCGCTTCTCGGCGAACTTCTGACCTCCATTGTTCGCTAATTTGCATCCGGGCCACCTGATCATTAGTATCACTTATTGCCTCTTGAGAGATGGAAACATTCCCGTGCACGCTCTGACCGAAGGTCTACATGCATAGAGAGAGTTTATATAATCATAATTACATATGCCATAATGAAACATCGTGTAAAGTAATTAGAATCATCCATGTAATCTTAACACCAAACAATCAATTTCCAATGGATCACCTGCTTAATTAACCACGCTGAATTGACTTAATCAAGAGTTAAGAATTCTCAATCGCACGTGGAGCAGCATTGTGTGCCATTTGCATTCAGATTCAAAGGAAATCGACCAGAACATAGTCACTTCCGGTCGACACACAAATGGCGGCCATTTCACAAGAGAAGAATGCAACATCCACGTTGAGCAATGGCCGTGGCATTTTCTCACTCTTTCACAATGAAGTGTTGGCAGCATGACAAGAGAATCGGAAAGCTGGTGTCAAGTAGCTTTTAGTGAGCGATTCACGTTGGAGAACCTCCGGATATCCTCATGACTTACGCTTGTCCTTTTGTAAAGATTTTCTTGGGAGAATCCGGAAGATAGCGCACGTGATATACAAACTATTTGCTTCTGTAACTAATACTAAGTAACAAAGTAAAACATGCGTACTATTTCATAGAGGTATATGACTGTGGCTGTACAGTGAAGATGGATTGGGATGAGGATCATGGTAATCCTGTAGAATAATGAGACAATCGCAAATTGGAAGGTCACTGAGGGTCAATCGAAAGGCGCCGGCAGAGGAGGATTGAGTAGAGAGAAAGAGAGAGAGATAGAAAGAAAGAAAGAAAGAAAGAGAGAGAGAGAGAGGGGGGGAGCTGCCATTGTGTGAGAGGATGACTTCTTTCCCTGAGTTAAGCCCCTTCGTTTCGATGAGTGTTCCTCAAAATGCGCCCGCACTGCCCAAGCAAGGACATTTTGCTTGACCCCAAAGGCCCTTGGTGTCCACTCACTGACCATCACTTTGATTGACTGAATGGGCTGGTATTTGAGTAATTATATAGAACAGAAATTAAGGTAATGAGACATCGTTCACTCGACATTGATTTACGATTTCTATCAATGATTAAAGGTGCGAATTTCTCATTGATTTGTTAATTGAAACGCCAGCGCTAACCCCGGGTGTTCTAGCCCTTTCAATAACCGCATGGTAGGGCAGTATAAAGACAAAGAAAGTCGGTTGAAACACCCCTAATTCTCAGAAAGGGCTGAGCCACACACTTTGAACCAATCTCGGACTGTTTCCATAAAGAAACTTAAATTATAGCGCTGATCGAGTAGAGTGCACTGTATAGCTCTGCCGTACGTACTACTTTGCGGTTCCATGAAGAAGAAAAAAAAAACTCAAATAAATCGACCGGAACATGCGACATGCTGTCCTGAGTAAATTTAGTAATCAGTAAAGTAAGCCATACAATTATGGCATGCTAACCAACTAAATGAAATGTAGCAGTAAAATTCATTTTCAGAATTTTGTCATTGTACCACTTTGCACCGGCAATGTTTATTATGAGCGATTTTGTTTTGGTATTTCAAGATAACATAATGATTTTATTCCTACTCACTCCTTAGGCTAAACTGTCGTTATTATATAATATATATTATATAATATAATATAATATATATAATATAATATAATATATATAATATATATTACATAATAATTATATGTCCGATTAGAAGAAGTAGTGAGTGACCATTTTTACTGTTCTTATGATCATTATTAATTTATTACTTTCTTTGCCTAATATTCAGTTACCAGATCCTGATGCAGCTAAGGTTAAATTGAACTATTTATCCTTGAACATTTTAAATTGAAATTATATCTGTTGATGACTTTTTTGCACTGCAATTCCTTATTTCGAGCACATACTATAATTACGATAATAATTTCATGAATAAATGGTGCGTTGCTTCTAAATAAGCCACTCCTTATTCGAAATTCAATTTCTGTCAAAGTTCTGTGCCCTCACTCAGAAAATGAGGGTTAAAATATATTGCAGTATCTTGTATCAACAACGTTGAAGTTAAGAATGTTCAAGAACTGTAAAACTGAGTTGTACTGAGTTGGACGACCTGAGTTTCTGTTTCGAATCAGAATGTTTGCTCCCTGGTAATTTTTGTTGGCCAACATGAATCAAAAGAATACACGAAATTTGTAACCAACTTGTGAAACACCATTTGTATTCATCAGTTAAGACGAATTCCAATTTGCACAGCAAGGGATCTTAAGCAAAAATAACTATAGAGCAGAAGTGGTCGCACTCTTTCATTGCAATGTATACTTGGAAACAGAACTTTCAGATTGCAAGATAATTTTCAATACTGCAAAAAGGTGTCCACACGGGATACCGGCACGTGTTATAATAGCTCATTACGAATTGAAACCAGAAGAGGGGTTAACATCCTGAAACAAAACCCGAATCAATCCCTAGTGAGAGGAAACTTCTCATAAAATTAAGCTGATGAATATGATAATTAACAAAAGGGAAAATTGTGTCCAACACGCAATGTTTCTAACAAGAAAAGATTTCACAGAAAAGACTATCATTCAGAATGATTCTAAATCTTCATAGGCTTCAGGTGTCACGACAAGAACACCCACAACCAGGGATTTTATTCAGCTACAAGACGACCTTCATCAGAATTACTTGGCTTTAAACATGGAAGCAAGTTGTATTTTTTACGGGAAAAGCAATCGTGTTTTCGTCAAACTCGATTTGAGGGACAACTGAAATTGGAAATCACAGAGGCGTAATGCAATGGAGAAGATAGAATGAACAGTAAATAAACGATTTGTATTGCTTGCTGGGGGTCGCCCCCACTTGGATTGCAGCTAAGTATAGAACTCATCGGTTTGAGTTCACCGCGAACCGTCAAAAAATACATGTTTCATAAAATTGCATAACTATATTATCTGCAGATGTAATGACTGTTTGGATGAAGCAACGCAAGATGCACAAGACTTTCTCTTTGTGATAATTAGAAATAACCACTGAGCTTTTTAGTGTGGCACATCTGGATTTACTAAGGTAAAGTAATTCGGGTATCTTCCCTGCTAGGGTTAAACAACGGCTCATAACATTCCCGTATTAAATATCCACACACCATGCCTCTCTTCGTTATAAGGTGCTCACGCTCCAGACCCGGCCACCTCTTGTTCATTTACTGTGTGCTTGCTCGGTGTCAATCTCGATTCAAAAGAGCCTCACCTCGAACAGAGATTCTTGGACGCAATAATATATTTTAATCTGCTGCTAAAACCGACCAGGTTTTCATTTCATAAAAAAAAATTGTTAAATAAAGATTTTCTCAAATTATTCAATGGCTTTTATACCAATCTCTGTATAATTACTAGAAATTGTGACTTTTGAATTGCGTTTTAATTTAAAAGTTAATCAAATTGATGTCACAGATAAATGAGCCTGTTAGTCTTCAACGTGGGCTCAATCGAAGTACACGTTGGTGACTGACTCACCCCTCTTGCCGTAGAAATTTGCCGACGTGCTCGAGAGGAAGAAGAGAGCCAGACAGGCGAGGATAACAGAGGTCTGCTGAGTGGTCTTCATGCTGTGGAGTTTCACTCGGAGGTTTCGCCGAACTTTGAGAATGAAAGAACCTTCCTTGGGTTGAGCGCTTCTTATACGGTGTCCGCTTGTCGCGCGTGGGTTTCTTGTGTCTCAAATCTTGACCCTGGCGTCACCCGGAAGCTGTATCGAGGGGCATGGTGCCGCAAATTTATAGATTATCGCCCCTTGAGAACTCGGCACATGGAGTCGAGGCCACTATGGTCGCCAAAGATGATATCGGAGAGCATGAATCCTGTGTAATTCCTCAATGGGGGGAAAACGCCGTTTACTTTGCCTTTGAGCGGGTTCTACTTGAAATCGGACACGCTCTGAAAATAGACGCAAACGGGTATTAAATTCTTATGTGTGCGTAAATCTTTTTGTCTTATGAATGGAGCTGTGGTAGGGAATTAGATACACAATGGTTGTTATCCATGCATTCTTCAGAAAATGTATCTTTAAATTTTGAGCGCTGAGTCAACTTTTTGTTTTGCATATACCCATGTATTAATTAATTTTTTACGTATCCCCAGAAACATTTTGGAATCCATGCTTGGTGAAGGACATCATCATTTATTCTACTACATGAGCATAAACTCATTGTTCTTCAATAGACAGTTCGGATTCATAAACGGACGCTTAACGATGTTTCAGTTCCTACGTGTAATCAAACATCAAACAGTGGTCAGCCAATCTGAACGAAGGCAATAGTGTTGTAGTGAGGATAACCAAATGTCAAAGGAAACCAAATTAAATGAATTGGCAGCTTCCTCAGCTCCAGAAGCCAAGTTGTAACCGCGAACGGAGAAGCTTTAAAAAAACTGTCACCAGTAGCAGCCAACAAGGATTTGTCCTGGTCCAACCCAATCTGCATAAACTCATCATTCAGCAAAAGAAAGCAATTCGTATCATTCACAAAACTGGCTACAATGCTCACACTCAACCTCTTTTTCCTGAATCAAAGATTCTCCCACTTCAAAAACTGTCAAAATTGCAAATCGCTCAAATTCTCCATCAATTGCACCATAACTATCTTCCACCACACATTACTGCTTGTTTTAATTGCCATTCAGTAGAGCACACACATAAGACATAACTTCAGACCATCATCAGTATTCAGAATACCCAGAGCAACATCATCAACAACGCATCGAAGCATTTTATTTTCCGCACACGAAATCAATCGCACTATACCTAGATTTTTTCCCCTTTATCTATGAATAAGTTTAGAGCAAAAATGAAATTTTATCTTTCGGATAACTGACTTGTTTCATATTATTCATTTTTCTCGCTTTTTTCTTTATTACTGGAAAACAGTTGATTTTTCTCCTTTTTTTTTCTTTTCTTTTTTTTTTTTACCTTTCGTTATATTATTTCTATTAAGATTAAATTCTGCTTTGGGTCACCCACAAGTACAGAAAATGTCTTTTGGGTCAACCCTGCCAAAATTGTATTTCGACATTCCAATTTTTTTTTTTTTTCACCTTTTGTTATATTTTGGCTAAATAAAATTCATTCATTAATTCATTCAACCCTGTCCACGCTGTATATTGTCTAGATTCAGCTAAAAGACTTTGTAGTGTCTCTTGTCTACTTATTCGCTGACGACAAAAAAATCTATTTAGAAACACGCACCTCCCTTTGGAGGATCTCCAGAAAGATAAGAACCCTCCTTACAGCTGGACAGATGCATGACCGCTCCTTTAATGAACGTATCGACGTTGCTGGCAACTGTTGCCGACAACTATTTGACAACGTTACGGCAACTACCCAAATGCTATCACCCATGGCAACGGAGTATGGGATTTCAATGCGTTATTTCGGCCAATATTGGGACTATTACATTGCATGCTAGCAACACCGTGTGAGTAATTATGCATTTGTAAATGCTGCAGGTGTTCAGGATGAGTTTTGATTTGTATCGAATGGTTTATCAACCTCCACGCCTGGCTCCGTTTGATAAGCAAGACATTCATGTCGACCGTCGACAATACAATAAAATAAAATAACATATACAGATATTCTATAATGTTAATAGTTGAAAACAATAAAATTTTATTGACAACAATAAAATTTATCTGCATATGCAACACTCCATAAAAGCAACCCTTTTCAACGTCGAGGCCTTTATTTGCACACACTAACACAAGCAAGAAAACATAATAACAAAAGAAAAGAAAGAGAAAAAAAAAAGAAATAAATATAAAAAAGAAGAAGTTCATATTTCACCGCAGATCCAATCACTCTAATAACGTTGCTTCAATTCCTAGAATCGCTGACATTTACGTTGCTCGACTGTTGAACGCATGAAACCCACCAAATCGGCATGAAATGAATCCACATAGAACTACCTAGGACTTCCTCCGTCAATATGCATCGACCGAAAGGGTAATGCGTCGTATGCAACGAACTTCAGATGCAATGGTGCCACCTCACGAGTGTGATAACCCCTGATCAACTACAGAGCTGAATGTTAGTATGTTATATGATTAATTCTCATCGAACCCAAGATCCCACAATACGGAGCTATAGCAAAGATATACATTTAAAATATTGTCACATAGACAAGAATAAGACAATAATAAATATCGCATGCCATTGAATTCCGAGCACACGATCTCTGTCCATTGGTTTGGAAGTAAGAGGGTTGTACTTCTCTAATGAATGAAAGTCAGGTTATCATTGTCTGCAATTGCTCTACAGGTGTCAAGGGGTGTGCACAGCTTGGGCATGCAGGTAGTCAGAAGCTGAAGTTGATCTACATCAACGTGCAATATATGAAGGACAATGAGAAGATCGATGCAAGAGTTGAAAGACCTTCGACATATCGCCACTGTCATGGCTTTTGTTTGTCGCGTAATCGCTGGTGATACATCAGTCTTAATCGACTCTTGCGCTTTCGCCGATCATGCGTCATCTCAAGGGGTCGAGGGGAGAGGGGAAGGGGTCCGTTCAGGGGCGCTCTCTTTGTCCCTTGCATGCCGAGATGTCATCATTCGATATTTTTTCTTTATGACCCGACCCGGGTTTTTGATTTAAACAACTTGGTCGCGCATACACATTCCTGTGTATCCTCGAAACATCAAAATATAACGAAATAAGCTCAAAATCAGTCGTGGACGTGAACAGAAATTTTTGTATGGAGTAATTAGACTTATAATTAGTTCACATTTTATTTCTTTCCTCCCAAATAAAACGAAGAACAAATTTGAAATCATTAATCACTAAGAATAAAGATCGTATAACGTTGTGAGTATTGGCAATCTTCAATGTAATTTTATCACTTAAATATTGATCTGACACCAAATAATATTTATGCCAATTATTATGGCTGGCCTCCATTTTATTTATTCATTATTGTGGTTTGATTTAAAAAATAGCCATGATGAAGCAAGGTATATGGTAAAATAGATTAGGACCATATTTGGGAATTCAGAGAGTTTAAAATGCATTATAATGCACTAAAATTTAAAACCATAACATTTTACTTTATGTGAGTATTGCACAATCTTTAATGACATATATCATGTAAAAAATATATTTATTTGACACCAAATATATGTGTCATAAAAATAAAAATAAAAATCATTTAACATTTTCCTTAACAATTTCATTTTGATGACTAATTAAAGCAACAAATTTGGTAGGATTATTACAATGTAACACAAAGCAAGCGGGCAAAATCCCTGAGGTATTTGGACGAGAATTTTAGTAAAAATGACCAAAAGACAGCCTAGAATTATCTGTGTAATAACGGCACAATGTTACTCCAAGAAGGTTAGCTAAACCTGCTAATCGATTAATTGTTTTCACAATATACATTAAGAAAAACACTCCAGAAAGCAGAATACCATTGACCTGTAAAGTGAACGCCATCTACACTCAAGTGTGGTATTGGCAAAGTAACGTCCACTAAATCAAGAAAAGAATATATCTTCGAGGACTTCTTTAAGATTTCCTTTTCGAGTAACTTGAAAAGTTCCGCATTGAGTTGTCGGATTGACTCAACTGCCAAGAAGCCATTCCACAGGGCATACTTATGTTGTTGACTCCGTCTAGTCTCCTCAAATTCGGCTGTACCGGGAATGAAGAAAAAGTCAGATTTTTGAGGTTTGGCTTTCTTTACCACAGGTAATAAGGTCCGCGGGAAATCTCGGACGAACGCTTCCATTGGCTTCTGTTTTATGTGATTCATCGGCATAAAAAATACGCTGAGATCTGGGAAGGATTTCTTCAGATATACATTGAATATAAATTTCTCGAATGTGTCTGCTTCACTGCTTTCGTTGAGGAACAGGTATGATCGGGTCACGTGTTCCACGCTGATGTATTCAATGTCCAAGGTTAAATTTGACTTCCCGTATTTGCACTGTGCTTGGAACCCAGAACAACCTGTGCAGCCGAATGCTTGGCCGACGGTCATACTTGATCTCAGCGTTTTATTCCCCGCAGCAAAGTAATCCAGATCAATTGTCTTGGAAGCATCTCGATTCTCCCGTTTTGTAACATCACAAGACATGCCAGTTGTTTGTTTTATTATGTTGATTAATCCATTCGTATATCTTCCGCCTTGCGAGTCACCATACACGACAATCTTGTCAACTTTCTTCCTGCTCAGACATAGTGAGATGTTCTGTGGAATGACCCGACAGTTAGTCACAGGTGAAAAGCTGTTGTAGTCAGGTGACCATTGTATGAAGTCCGGGTAACGGTGATGGTCCGTGACGAACTGCCTCAAGAAATCGGTGGAGCAGACCGGAAGTTGAGGGTCGGTTTGAGGCTGTGTTGCATTGCTTCTGTCCGGGATTGTTGACTTTGAAACAGTGAAGCTGACGTTCAGGCTGAAGATGAACCAAATGGCGAAGAATGCCAACAGCAACCTGAAAATTAATCACTTTGAATATCACGAGAAGTGTTCTTCGAGTAGTTAAATGATTGGCTCAGTATTAAGATATCGATCTGATGTATAATTATGCAAGGGCGTAAATAATATTGCCATTCATTACAATAATATTTTACTCAGATGAATGCGATACGAGAGAATGTGCATAACTTTGCATGCTGTTAGTTAATACTGTTAACACATACTGTGCCCTTGGCATTCCCGACGATGTCATACAACGTTTAGGACGATGGAAATCAGACGCTTACAAACGCTATATCCGGGCATAATCATACATGTATTCCAAAGAAACATTGAATTTGATTTAATGAGAATTATCGACTGATTTACTAGCGTGACAATGAATAAAAATAAGATCACCTTTCTATTAGAATATAATTCAATAAACAGCAACACGATTGGTCGATACAGTCAATTGACCCAATTTAACTTACTTGAGTGTCTTTCCTTGAGATGAAACGGAAACTTTCGGCGAAGGTGCAGTGTGGTCTTCATAACATATGGTGTGGTCAGCGCTGGAGAGCATAATTCTAATACAACTGGAAATACAAATCGATGTTTCTTATTGTGAAGAAGCACAACGCCCCTCACCTCTGCGACGTGCAGCAGCGGAATGTGTTAAATAACTTCACGCTTCGGTTAAATATATACAGCACATATGCTATTCATTGTGGAGCCCACGATGATCAAATAATATAATACAAATGATGTAGATAATAAATAATTGTAACTCACTGGCGGAGAAAAGATATCACCCACCCCTTGTGTAAGATTGATCTTAATTATCAGCACACTGTATGACAACTTAACTCATGGGCGTGCCCATGCAAGTGTTGTGGAGGGGGGTGCGCCATTTCAGTTTCTCCGATTCCAGAGTTATCTGAATTGCTTTCGCTGGAGTATTGGAAACTCAATATGTGCCCATAAAAGCTTTCATTACTCTAACTCCTGTTTAAAAAACAATCGCGTCAGGAAAATTCACAGGAGAATGGCTTGTGACCGCACCTTATACTCCCTCCTTCCATCGACCAAAGCTGATTTATAATAATAATACATATATAGTCATCTATTCTTGAAAACACATGTACAATAATGTGAAGAGTGTGAAGAAAAAAATACAACGCATAATTTTTAAACTGTAAAGAGACATTGACAATTAAAGAAATGGTTCTTTCTTCAAAGTTTAACATTGGTATTATGTAATTATTTAGTGATATTAGTTCTTTTATTATTGTATCGAAAAATATAAATTCTTCAGGGAGATAAAAATTCTGATGATGGCTCCATAATAGCTTATTGAACTGTAACATAATTTTCATGCCTCGCAATCGAGGCATGAAAAGGAGCTAGGGTTTCTTGGCTGAAGTTAGACATCATAATTATCACTATAAATTCAACGGAGTAAATGGTTCAGCAAATCCGACTAGCACATTTTACAATAGCATTTGTTGAATTAAATATCTTTGTGGACAACTTGAAGAAACGGAGTAATAATCGCAAATCAAAATTTATATAACTCACAAAAAGAGATTTTAATTTCGAAGAGAACGAGGGCACAGAAATATTAAATGTGGAATGCAACGTCTCCGAATACGTTCAAAGGGTTCAATATTACACACTTTGTAAATTCCATAGATTCCATATTTATTCAGCATCGGTTGAACAAAGCAAACAAAGCCCAAGGACAGAGGTTTAGAGAACCATCGCTGTAGCCATCTATCAGCAAGAGGAGTTTTAATGATATTAATATGAGTTATGGTACATGTGACTATGATGAGAGTTTTTAAGAAGGTGCGCGCCCGGGTCGCCCCTATGTCGCGTACGCCCATGCATCCAGAGTACGCCCGTCAATCCCGACCTTCTAAAAAACTATTACACCAACCTACATGCATGTATTTTTATTTTTTTTATTTTTTTTTTTACAAGGTCAGCCTCTGGTCTCAACTGACTGATTATATTATGTCATCGTCTGATGTCACCGTAATATTCAAATTCCTCCATCCACCCATAACTACATTTGTGAAAAAGGTAAAAAGGTCAGAGACGAACACTGAAGTCACGGTTCACCGCACGTGAAGGACGGCCCGGGGGTCAAGCAACGACCCAACAACGCTTACGTCACCTCGAAGATGTGGGTATTGGAAATGTATCCTACAAATTCCAATGCCTAATTCGGTGTACGGAGCGCGTGACACTGCTTTGAAATCAATCTCCTTTAATTAATTAATTAATTAATTAATTGATTAATTAATTAAGCTCCTCCCAGCTCATGTACGTAGGGAGAGGTGAGCCAATAACCCACTGACCAATCGTTGCAGGCAGCCTGTAATGCAACGATAGGAAAATCCATAGAATTACAAAGGTGAAACTATAGAATACCTATTGGGGTCACGTGACCGATCAGAATTGAACATATACAGAGTTAAGGGAAAGATGCCGTGAAACTGTGATTTGGTTATTCCTGTTTCCGGGGGAACACATTTTCATTAGTCCTCAGAGCCAGATAAAATGTTTAATTGATCTTCGGCGTCAATAAATAGCACAATGCAACATAATCCTTTCTAGAACCATCAAATTTTCCACTAAATTCCTGTGAAGTTCGCAATTACATGTATAACAATAAATAAATCATCTGGCTGATGTCGGCGATATCTCTACGTTTTATAGCGATACAAGTATATAGCGACTTTGTAAGTAAATTAACATTCCGAAATATTAGAGGCTGATATCGTTGTCAACCCCAAACAATAGATTTTTTCTCAATCCCCGTTAATGACGCGCTTTCAAAACCCGAAGTTTCTATTCGTAAACACAATAATTAATCGTAAAATATTTTATCACAAAATAATTAAGCGTGAAACTACGAGTTGAAATAGTTGGCCATAATTGTGCAATGGCACTAAGCATGCAATGGTCACATTGCAACACATGCAATTAAATTCGAATTTACAAAATTGCAATAAAACAAGTCTTAGAATTTTTCAGATAGTGATACAATGATATATAATTATTTCTAAAATAGATAATTGCGTACAAGGTATTAAACTTCCGCGTATCCATTTTAACTAGCCACCTTATTAACCGTCCAAAAGAAAGCACCCCGTATCTATTGTATTCTGTACACCAATTCAAACTATCGTGCCCACACGGACCCTTTATTTGCTCCGCATTCAATTCTCAAACTTGACAAATAAAACAATTACATGTTTCTCTACAAACACCATAGCAATCGTCTCTTGTCTCCTTTCCAAAACCTTTGCACGAAAAATAATAGTATCCAACATGTTGCCACCATGCAGAGAGGGAGAGCGCGATAGAGAGAGCACTTGGTATTCGCTGTCCAGGTTGCGCTTGACATGCTCACCTCATAAGACTCGGTTCAACGACCGTAAAACTTTGAATACATCATTACTTTCCGACAACCCATCTATCGAAAGAGTGAATTCCTTTCCAATATTCCCTGACCTTTCACCCGCCATCATCCTCTCCTACCTCCCAACTCTTTATTCTTCTCCCTTATATACTTTTATGTTTTTATGTAGACCCCTAATGTTTTCTATCGCTGTGGCTATAGTTTAAAAACATCTTTTACCGATACTATTTGCCGCAATAAAACTTCAAAAATTCTCCCATTCTCTCTTCTTTCTTTCTATGTTACTTTCCTTCTCCTTTTCCATAAATTTGATAATTTTTATCTTCTCATGAATTTTGATGCTAATGAACTTATTTTTAATTGAAAAAGTGAATTTTTTCTTGCTGCTCAATATATACCTTCTCCAAACCACACCTTGCTTCTCTTATCGCTTTGTCAGAACTGAACCAAAGCCGGTTCAGTATGCAAGTACGCGAATCAACTTCACAAAAACCTCAACACTTGGCCGCCACTTGGAGAAGTTGCTTTCCTCTCTTAAGGCCCCTCCCCTCTTCTCTTGGTGACAAGGTGCATAGGACCATTCGGTGACCTCAATGAAGTCCTTCAGTCCTCCACGGTGGAGACGGAATTCAATTATTCGTAATCCAACAGGGAATTGCGCAGCCGCATGCGTCAAGTAAAATCCGATGCTCTCACTTTTTTTCATTGGTTGAGAAGTTGAGGGGAGACATTACGTCTGCGAATGCTATTTTTGGAATGAAGCTGTGTACGTGGGAGTTTTTAGGGCGAGGTTTTTAGCCCCAATTGGGTTTTAAGAATAACCTAAGGATTATTGGGACTTTAGAATCACAGCTTTATTATAATTTAGAGGAGCAACTCTTAACATTGGGTGTATCACAACAAAATAAACAATATGAAGATAATAAAGTTAGGTGGCAAATGGTCGAGGTATAGATACAGGTTTGTTATTCACAAAAGAAAATCAATTGTATGGGTGATTTTTGGTTGAAACCCCAGTTTTTCTGTTTCTCTCCATAGAAGAATGAAATTGACCCACATGTCGACATGTAGAGTTCGAAGCCGCCACAATCCGCCACAAAAACCCACTCCACTACTCATAAGCCGCCGTTCACATATGTGCGTGCGTGCGATTCCCGCACGCACGTATCGGACGCTATAGAATTTCACAAGATTAATTATTCATAAATTTCACTGTTTTTATTTTTATTTATTTATTTATTTATTTATTTATTTATTTATTTATTTATTTATTTATTTATTTATTTATTTATTTATTTATTTATTTATTTATTTATTTATTTATTTATTTATTTATTTATTTATTTATTTTTTTATTTTTTTATTTATTTATTTATTTATTATTATTATTATTATTATTATTTTTTTTTTTTTTTTTTTTTTTGCGTTGCATTGCATCTCTGTTGGTGTTCAGTATGCCAGTATTGAATATTGAATATTGAATATTCGTTTAATATATTTATAGACTTTACATAAGCGGTGCAATGTATTCTAAGTTCTAACTGATGTATATGTAATTGCAAATATTGCTGGCGTGAAAAAAACTTGTATGATAGGTACAATATACATATACATGGACAGCACAAAGTAAATTTACTTGAAGAGCATTCAAGCTGAGCAGGATCTGAATGAATTGTTGGCCTTTGCTGAGAGACAAAGAACAAAATTTAGTACTTCCTTGTAGCATTTACATGATCAACACTCAGAACCGATCCACGAGAATTCCAATTATTGGCAGCACGCGTTTGACAACATCATGTCTAATATAACAGGAGCAAAAAAAAAAAAAAAAAAAAAATGGCGAAATGGCAGTTAAAGAGAACCTCTGATCGTTGTGATCTAGTAAAGGATAAGAGAAGATGCAACCGAAAAGACAAATACGCCTTTTGACTGACATATTTTTAGACAATACGCTTGCTGCGGCTAATTTCTAGTAGCCTATTCGTCAGCGGCGATCTCAGATCTGTATATGAGAATATTCAGACGGCATTCTGTCTAAATTCCTAGATGCATCGAATTTGAGAGGTGTAAAATCTTGCTTTCTTCTCGTGTTGAATTTCAGACTGTAATGACGTGACAAAAGTAATTCTCCTATTGTTAACAATGGAAGCTGTCGAGTGCATGAACAGATCTTTCATCAGCAATTCTCATAAAAGAAATCTCGTACTCATCTCGTTTCAAGATATTCTGTCTGAGCAGAATATTGGTATCTTAATTTGTCTCAAATATCCTTCATAGTTGACAAAATGTTTCAAAGATGGTCTCTCGTCACTCACAAAAGCCCATATAATCGATCCAAAACGGTCCCGAAATTAACAGATGTCCTCTTTAAGTTAAGATGTGAATCATAACGCCCTTTCCCCTCATTGGGACGCATCAACACTCTTAGAAACACTCTTAATCATAACGCCCTTCCCACAAGAATAACATTGTTCGTTGATAACATCATAATGCTATCAGCAATGTCTTCCTTGATCGTTTTGGTCAGATCGCGTCCATCTCATAGGTCGGAGGTCATTTGAGGTCAATTAGTTGATGCTTATGTGGTGTTGCGTCAATTGCTTGTAATAAAGATTAAAATCACATCAGGGTTTTTTTCAGAACTTTCACTGTGCGTAGTGTACACTCTCTTATTTTTAATAGATTTCAATCAAAAGGTGTTAAGTCCAGCTTTCAGTTTGGCGATGTGCTATATTGGGAAAGATAATTCTTCATTATATTCTTTATATTCAGGGTACGAATCGTTAATTCAAAAACCATGTTTCGAAATGATAACGGAAAAAGAGAACACAACCCGTTTTCATGTGTTTAATTCTCCTCACGCAAATGGGATACGAGAAAAAGAACGAATTCTTCCATTTCCCTGATCTTGGCTTTGCGATCAACCTTAATACGTTAATAATTTAATTATAATTTCCTGACCTCAATCCGGTGTTCTGATTTTTCTCTCCTTCATTAGCATGAATATATTATATGAGATGAGTAACATGGGGCGTGGTGACTTTTCATTTCAGAACGGCCTTCCAGCTGTTTCGATTTGCGAAGTTCATTTCACATTTCTCGCACTGCATTTCTGTCATCCACCGCTTCGCCCCCCAATTTGGTTCCCCAAGACATGACACTTAACAGAAGCTGCCCTGGTCAGGCACGTGTTGAACTTCCGAATAAAACTCGCACGAGCATGGCCCTCTTCAACTGGAGATTCATGGCAATCCACACCTGTGCTGAATATTAAAAAAGTGTGACTCAATATAGTAATATCAGCTATGTGATTCAGAAAAATTTTAACACTTTGGTGGCACAGAAAAAAAAATTATTGCATAGAACGTGATCCCATTCAACACTATCCCAAGGCACATAATTTATTATTATTATCATGTTGTTAATTTAATGTGTCTGCTCAGTAGTGAGTCGTTCCTGAAGTGACACACCTCCCTTGCGATGTACAATTATTCACCATTTGGTTTAGATGGAACTTCAATCCTGCTATTCTTAACGGAAAACTGTCCAAATCCTTAAATGGATCCACCGTGGCTTTCCTGTGGTAGGAGCCTTCTGAATTTTTCAACACACAGTCTAAATGTCTAGAATAGTCAGTAGTCCCCAAGAAATGCCCTAGGTTTGATAGAGCCCTCCGCGGAGTGAGTTTCAAATCTTCGTAGAACAAGATGAACAAGTCCTGCTTGCGAGTCTCCGCCAGCGAAAACCAGAACTGGTGGAACTTCAAGTTTCGCAGAAGCTGTTCTTCGACGTAATTACGCCAAACTGAAAGGAATTAAATAATTAGTTCAGTCAATGTTCTGAGTTCAATAGACACTTGGCACCAAAGACACGATTTCGAGAACTGTGTTGGTGGCACTTTTAATGTATGAGGCGTTTGAATTCATTATATTCTCAGATTTAATAAGGCACTGTTGCTATAATCACGTGATCAGCAGATCAACGCTGATTGGATGTTGAGTGCAGTAGAGCACAACGGTGTTACAGTGCACATAAATTATACTAGTCATTTATAGGACAGTTTGGTGTGAAATAAGATACTACGAACAACAAGGATGGATGCTCTGGATACTACGATTATAAGGACTAAACTGAAGCGATCTACAAAGGACGAAGCTTATGAAAGAATAAACACTTGTTAACCTTTCGGATCAACCTTCTTCGGCTGAGCAGTGTGGCCGCCGGAATGTCTCTTGAACTCAGCCGTGATAGCAGCCAGGGGCTCCCTAAGGATCAGCACAACTCGTTCGTATGGCACGTTGTCAATGTCGCCTTTGTACCACGGCCAATGGGTCTTGATCGCGATGCAATCACGTGATCGCTTTCCCTCTCCCGGGAAGCCAGCCTTCAGGGAAGGGTCTCTGTAAATGGCCCCTGTGTAAAACCCTGAAACAAAAAACAACCAGGCTTAGTTACGCCCAGGAAATGATTATGATTAATGTATAGGGGGGAGGAACGTGAAGCAATTCAATAAAATGACGTGATCAGCACCAAAGCAAGACGTACTGGAATAGCACAAAAACAGTGTGAACATCGAGAAATATATGCTTTATTGTTAAAGGACAGGAAATGTAGAATTACTGTTTTCTTGCCTCAATATGTGTTGATAATAAATCATGGGCAACTCAGGTGGCATGAATAGTTAATAAAGGGCGTTTTACAAAAATGGTTTGGCATATTATAGCCTGAATGTCAGGACATATGATTTTGACAACGAATGACAATATTTGATGCTTTCATTCTTAAATCATCTAAATCTTTTTGGTTTCACGTAAACAAAAGGAAAACACATGTGAAAGGAATAAAGACCAGTTTTTTTTTATCACACATGTAAATGTACATGTATTATATTACACCACATCATATACCAGGTCCTTTGACATTAGACGTACTTATGTAGGACCTAATATGGATCAGAGGGATTTTACTAGTATATATGCGTGTATGGATGACCAGCAGTGTCAACGATATAACACATTTTGCATTAGACCTACACTTCCCAGGCCCCATTTGATGAAAACGCTATATTATAATATTATAATATATTACATGTTAGGTGTGATAGAACACAGCATCATTGTGATTGATTGATAGGCCTGGATCTGGATAATATAGTTCGTCAAATACAATGAAACTTCATATATATGATCTGTAATTACTATAAATCATTCATTCATAAAAATAAACCATCCATTCATTCAATCATTCATACAAGCACATCGAACGCGGCATGCATCATTACGATTGAATAATAGGTCCAGACCTGCATGTCCGTCCCGGAGAATACGGATATTTAGTTTTCCAGTTTATCAAATACGCTATAAAAGTTGATATCATTGATCTGTAAGGTATCATTTCGTGATATTAATTTGATATAATTAAACTCACGAATTGGAGCATTATCTCAGACACAAATTATTTGTTTGGACCATTTTTAAGCAAAATGAAATAACACGATCGCTGACGTAGTGACTCCAGGGCTACGTCATTTATGCACTAGTTGGATGGTAAGCTCCAAGCTCGTAATAATGAAGACTCAACCAATCACTTCATATTGGCTTTAATTTACCTTCGATAAAATAGTCTAAAGTACTCAAAATAAAAAAAGGTTCCAAGAAAATGGTCTTTGTAGATCTTCCACACGAGATGAGTGAGCACGTGAGAGAGAGAATGTGTGGTGTGAAGGCGTTGAGGAATCAGTGTTCATGGAAAATATCTTCGTCTTATATACTAGAATCGTAGTTGTACGGCAGCCAGCGTTTCTAATGGACAGTGCAGTTATTTTGGTGCCTTCCAAGTATTTGCTAACTGACAGGGATGGTCGTGTTTGCTTCCCGTTTATCGCTTCTCGGCCAACTGCTGACCCACATTGTCCGCTAATTGCATCCTGGTCTGCTGACCGCTCCTTGTCCGCTAATTACTTGTTGAGAGATGGAAGCAATCCCGTGTACGCTCTGCCCGAAGGTCTACATGCATAGGCAGAGTTTATATAATCATATTTACATATGCTATAATGAAACATCGTGTGAAGTAGTTAGAAGCATCCACGTAATCTTAACAATTGCAATCAACTGGCCCTGCTAGATGATAGGACCCGATTGCCGACTACCCCAGAAAAGAGTTGGAGTGATCGCCTGTGTAGCAGTCTCTATAGTCACTCTGAAAGGTAGTCCGATGGACTCTAAGTCCTGGTTTATATGTTCTGTGGGTTTATATAGTCCTTATATAGTTTTTGATCATGTTTGACAAAAGTCGAATAACCCTGCAATTATACGTGATGTTGATTTGATTGGTTGTCACAACATACTCATGTTGTATGCATCTCTACACATTGTAAATGTTTAAGCTCTCGCTCTTTGGGGTAAACAGATATGGCCGTGTTAACAGCATTTTTTTTTCGGTAATTTTTTTAGCCAGGTTCAGGAGAAACACATGTTAATTAAATGGCCCCGGGCGCGTTAAATTGAGTCTCTGAGGATCCATAGGGGCATTAATTGGTGTTTCGTGAGTCGATTGCCAATGACATTATCGTCCCAAGTCATAACGTTTGTTTTCATGAGGGCGTTATGATCCGACAAATTTTGCTCCCTCCCGAGCCCTCTTTTAAAACGAGCAGCCTGACCAATTACAACGCTCCATTGTAGTAACGCAAATATTCCATTGGCAACACGGATTTCGATTTCGAAAATGACCCCTCGCTCTGTGTTTCCTTACTACTCAGCAACTGCTCAACGCACATATGTTTTATTTACATCACTGGCTTCAGGAGAACCTCTTCTTTCCATTCATGGTACTTTTTTTTTTCATGTGTGGCGTGCTCTCTGAGATATGAATTGTGAAACACGAAAATTCAATATCAAAATATGGACTTCAATGAGGAGTAATCACGAATACGGGTAATTTTGTGCTGTGACCCTACCATTTATACCTTTGACCCTCCAAATATTAAAGTTTACAGTGCTCAGTAAATCAGCAAAGATCCCCCCCCCCCCCCCAGCGCCGTTCATTTCAAAGAATTCCGACACTCATGATTTCTGAGGAAGTGTCAAAAGTTGTGAAATCTGTAGGCTTACAATACATAATTATTTATTTCTGTGCTTCTCATTCTCTCGATGTCTGGATTTGAATGAAGGCCTCTGACTCTGGTCAGACATCAAATTCTGCAAGTCATTTGCCTTCTTGGGAGAACTGAGGGGAGAAGGACAAAGGCAGTGTAGCATAGTATCATTAATATGGAACTATCATACAATTGCGTACTTACGAATACCAAAAATAATGACTGATTTCTCTAAATTGCTGTGATTTTTTTTTCTGCACATGCACATTTTTTTGGGGGGGCAAAAGATACTCAGGCCCCTCCCACTCCTAGACTTGGGGGGCCCCGGCCCCCTGGGCCCCCCGGTTCCTACGCCACTGGTCGAATGTATATTCAGTTCATGCCCATTATTCGATCATCTACGAATATATATTCAACAAATTGCGAGCTATAGATTGCTATTTCACCACAGCCAGTTAATTCGAATAAAAACTTGAAAGTCGATCCATATGCGACTCTAAGTCAAAGCGGTTGATCCGAGCAATCCGTTTTTACTCCTGATCACTATAGGTGGTATTTGAAACGATTATATATTCAATACAGAGTTGAAAGCAAATGTTATTGTGGCTATAATGAATGCAATCATGTAACCACTTATCAAATTAAATAATGGAATGAGATTCGGCTAGGTTACAATTATTTTAAATCCTAAATTCTAAATTCTAATCCTAATTCAAAGGCACTACTTCTCGGAAAGAAAACAAAAAACAGAACAAGTTATTCTAATAAATGAATTATTCTCGGAGTTGTTTGGAGCGGTAAATGTCAACCCAAAACAATCACATTCGGATCGGGTGCATAGGTGATTTTCTAGTTGATCAAGAGCTTGATGAACACATAATGCAGATCATTCTGCCAAAAACCGTAAGTCAAAAGCTTGATCCAGTCAAAAGTTATGCCATAATTAGTGTCATTGAAAGTGGCAGCGAATTGTCCTCATCAGACTTGAAAGAAAGCATTGTCACACAACCTGTGATTTATGACACTTGATGAATTGCTCAAAGGAAGAGTTGTTCAATAAGTTAGTTGCTGAGCCATTTTCGGAAAACCGTTATGTATACTACCCGTACTGCATGGTAATAAGTATACCGACAAAATGGTCCGTTTTTGCACCAGCACATGGGGGCTTTTTTTTTTTTTTTGCTAACTGTATTTTACTTTAGTGAGTCCGACACTTTTTATCGAGATTTTTGCGTTTAGCAATTCAGTGTAAATCATTACGATAATTAAACATAAAATAAATAACATCACTGAAAAGCTAAGATAACCCCCAATAAATTTGTATGAGTTAGACGTTAGACGTGAAACAGTTGCCGAGAAATAAAGAAAAACGCAAAAACGTAATGCTTGCGTAAATTCCACGTCAGCCCTGAATAAGATGATGAAATGGAGCGTTCTGATATTGGTCAGGAAGCATCTGACGTCAAATGCAGAACTTAGCCCCCCCCCCCCCCCCCCCCCCGGGGGAATTTTTTGGGGGGAAAAAACTCCCGGGGGGTCTTTTTTCCTAAAAACCCCGCC
>KB293112.1:87131-168292 GCA_000328365.1 Capitella teleta | reverse complement strand
TTTCTCACCTGGTATCAGGTGGGTCGTACTTGGGGCATATGTGACCTTGAATGACCTCAGTCCATGTCGTCTTCACGATACCTTAATCAGCTTCCACGTCGACGTGGAGCACACTCCTCAGGTTCGCTAATCTGTTCAATATGTTGTTGTTATTGTTGATTACGATATGCAGACATTCCCCAACCAAACCATCTCTGATCTCGACCATCTCGAGTTCGTTGCTTGTGACAGAAATTGTCACTGTAACAACGGAGATCGTGACGATGTCAGTCTGCAGACGTTCGCTCGCGATTTTGGCGAAGAATTTTCAGGCTTTCGTGGCGCTCATCTCAAGGTCGCAATGGAAGAGGTGTGTATTCATAGAAAAAGAGCCAGGTATAGTTTGGCCAGCATGAGATATCAGTTAACAAATTCAATGTATCCAATCGTTATATTTCTCACACATTGATGCCAAATTTTGTATATCTATCATAATTATTAATTATTAATTATTAATTATTAATTATTAATTATTAATTATTAATTATTAATTATTAATTATTAATTATTAATTATTAATTATTAATTATTGGTGCCGTAATTTATATAACAAATCACGCGTCTTTCACATGAAATCTCATTAAGATATTGTTGCTATGGTAACCAGCGGAGCTTTATTTTTTGCGGTTTTACATGATCCTTGGTTACACCTTATGGAACTATAAGTATGCACTCTATTATGTTTATGCTGCATCGAAATTCGAGGCCCTATTTGTATTACACATGTATTGCCGAATGTTGGGTGCACTCTTTTGATTGGGATAAATCGGCATCAGTGCACGCGTTTCTATATGGCTACGAGGTTATGTGCGCTGAGATTATTGAAAAAGACAATTCCCATTTTCTACGGAAAATAATTCACAGAGTTTGCAATTAATCGGAAAACTGTTTACGAAGTTGATTGAAGACATAAAACTTAATTTATAACATTTATATATATCACGCCCGGCTTTTTTTTACAGTAGGGTGATCAGTCACCGGGAAATTTCCACGAATTATAAATTAGGGGCGCGTGGATATCCGAATCCGGTATCTTGTATCCGGGTATATGAGCCAACGTGTATGGTTTGTTCTCACCTGCTTTCTCGATTGGCTTTGTCTCCAGCCTGATCCTTTAATTACCAATTAACCGTGCTTTAACGAATTGCAATGAGGTTTTCCCACTTCTTCCTCAAAAGAATCCCATGTATACGTATATCTAACGATTGTGATTATTTGTAACGATTCTAGGTCCCAATCACGATTGGCTGCATGTCGCAGTTAAGTATTAGAAGATCACTTATAGATGTGAATAGGGTGAAGCTGCCATTCAATTAACGACGATTGATTGGTTGATGTGGTGACTGATCTCTCGCAGACAACACAGGATCAAGGGTGGCTTAGAAATGAAGCAGAGACCAGAAAGAAATAATTGTGATAGAGACTTTCAGAGAAGGTAGCTTTTTTATTATCATTTTTCATCGTCGATTATATTTAAATATCAATGACGAAGAAGAAGATATTCCGGCCGAGTTGGGCTGCTGTGCAAGGCAGCACCGCAAAATCACCGAAGAATAACAATATCGAATTATATCGAATTACTTTAACAATTCACAATCATAACGCCCTTTTCTTGATCGGATCTCGAACCCACGACCTCGACCTTTGCGGTGGGCATAACATATAGGCCTTCAACATTTGTATACATGTACTAATTGAGACAGCCAGTTCATGGTCTTTTCATCATTTCGTCGTAACTCGCACATCACATAATCGAGGTCACCACACGCATTGCTATTTGTGCGCAAAACAAATGCACCGTAGCAAAATCCAGTGTAAGTGGACAGTAGTTCTGGACTTCATCCACCAGGTGGCGATACCAGCGACGTAATTAAATAATGAGCCACACTGAAATACTCGAGCTGGCTGTCTTAGTATAAAAGGACACATGATTGCAGGCATCCGAGCGATCAACTTCTCGATGACATTAGCACGGGCTTCAATCAGACATTAGATGCCTCATGTTTCTGTCGAATATATGCCTCTAACTATAGGCTTGGATATACGGACTACACTGCATGTACTTCCTCAAACATTGGACGAAGGCGTCCTACTCCTTGTGATTAGCTATAATACTATGAAGGACTCGATGAACATGATGGTTCCACAATGAAATGAGACCTCCGTAGCAGAAATAACCCTTTATTCTTGCTTCCTATTTTTTCGCTGGCCATTGCATCATTTTATGATTGTAAGTCGTTGTATCATTCTCATAATTTTTTTTATATAATTTTGTTGTTTTTTTTTTGTTTTTTTTTTTTTTTTTTTTTTTGCATATCGCTTCTCTTTCAGTACCGACCGTTTGTTTTCAAAGAGCAAGTGGGCGAAGATTTCGTCTATCGAGGGATCGACGTTGAGCTGATCAACGTCTTGGCCGAGAAGCTCAATTTTACGTGAGAGCACCTTTTTGTTATCCCAGTGTGAAATGTCGTTATGCAGGTACAGCGTGGTACCATCAGTGGATGGTCTGTGGGGCGGCCAAGACCCCAATGGCACCTGGGACGGAATGATTGGCATGCTCATGAGACAGGTATTGCATAATCGCCGGCAGATGACTCAGTCGTCTTGAGATCTTGGCAGGAGGTGGACATCGCTGCCAGTGGAATCTCGATGACCCTCCCGCGACTGAAGGTCGTTGACTTCACCTACCCACACTGGACTGAGCCGTCTGCTGTAGCCGTCAAATTGCGCCGACACAAGTGGAACTATTTCGTGGATCCACTGCAGACAAGCACCTGGCTGCTGTACCTCAGTTTGCCGCTTCTCCTCGCTGCGGGACTCCTCGCCATGGATCTTATACAAACAGCACAAGTTGGAAAGCGACGTTGGGTGTTGAAAGCCAGGTTTAATGCCTATTGCTTTGAATTCCTCCGTTGTATTTGTAATCAAGGTTAATTTGTCGATATGTTGATCCGTCATTTGATTAATCATTTGATAGGTTACATGTTTGTTGGTGAATCCATTCATTCGCGATGCCTGCAAGCCTCGCTTTGGTTCTGTGTTGTGGTCATTACCGCCGCGTACACCAGCAATCTGACCGCTTCGTTGACCGTGCCGAAAGTCCCGTGGCCATTCGAGGATTTGAGAGGACTATCAGAGGATTCAGAGTATGAGGTCCTACTTGTTCGCGGCACCGTTCAGGAGGAAGTCTTCAAGGTAAATGTATGGGTTAAGTGCTTGCTAAAACGCAACACCCATTACAGTATCATAATATAGAGCCATTACTAGATACAATTGTGTCTATTAAACTATTTATAGCAAACTTGATAATATGACATCGATGTCTGTCAATTAACCAGGAGGCCTCTAACAACATTTATCGCGCCATTTGGGACAAAGTCGACCAAACGACATTCGAAGCCCTCAGCGATGTCAACGAAGTTTTCCAGTTCTTCCTCGGTTCAAGATCCGCGTTTATCGCGGATTATTCCGAGGTCGTGATGCACGTGAGGGAGCAGAAGGACTGTGTCATCGAGGTACTCTCAGAAACGTTCAACCCAACAGGCATCTCCATCGCACTGCCAAAGAACGCCGTCTACAAGAAACAATTTGACAAAATGTGAGTTGCAAGTGGACATGTGTTCTATTCTCTCCTTAGAATTCTCGAGTTACAGCAATCGGGCATCCTGAATGTCTGGTACGAGCAGAGCGTGTACCCGGATCAATGTTCCTTTCGGCGCCAGTCATCGCATATGAGCCCCGTCACCTTCAGCGATGTTTCGTACGTTTTTCTATACGTCTTTGGGGGTGGACTGTCTGTGTCCTTCGCTTTCTTCTTGTTGGAATTTCTTGTGCAACGATTTAGATCACTCAGTGAATCGGCCCAAACTGAGCCTCATCAAGACTGAATCGATAAATACCTCTCTATCTCTTGCTATCCTGGCATGCATTATGTTACTTAATAGCAAAAAAAAATAAAAGCAATTTTCTGAGTTTTGTTTTCTTCAATTGATGAATTTATATATATGTATTTAGTTAGCTGTGCGTAGATGAGTCATACTATTGACTGAAAATATACATACAATGCACTAAAATATAAAAATATAACTGTATAGTTATTGTAATAGTTAATGTATTTTTTTTTTCGAGAAAAAAAAGTCGCATGATATGGATACTCCAGAGATGCTACAAATTGATTGGTGGTTTCCATTATTTTCAGTATAAATTACATGAGCGTTGGACGGTATTTACGGGCCAATCACATAAGCCGTCAGGCTTCAGGATTCCGAGGTTAAATAAGCCCTCAAAAAAACAAAAACAAAAACAAAAACAAAAACAAAACAACAAAAAAACAAAAACAGAGGGAACATTTCAGTGCTTTTTTGACAGTCGATATGATACAAAGACCGAAGGCAAGAGAATCGCGTAGTCATATTCTTGGAATCGTCGCTCACCGGATTAAATCCTCGTGGACGACTGCGAGACACGCAGCTGAACTCTAGGGTCAACATCCTCCGAACACCGCCCTTGTGGCAGCTGCTGCAGCTGTCGCAGCTGTTCCCTCAGGGTTTCAATCTCATCGTCGCGTACGTTGACTTCCTCCTCGAGAACCGTCGTCCGCTTTTTCATCGCCTTCAAAGCAGTCGCCATCTGCTTTTCTGTGTCAGAGGGATTTCTTTGGACGTCGCTGAACCAGAGCAGGGGTCTAGCCACGTGATCGTCGTCCACCACTCCCGAACGTCGATTCCTCTCGCATCCCCAGCCTTTCGACTCGCGCTGCTTCTTGGCGAGGTTGTCACGCTCTACGGTCACACGGATGAGTTTGTTCATGAGGAGACACGTGCAGTTCTCCAGTTGCGTCATGGCGTCAGCACTTTCTGGATCCTGAGAATCTTTCAGAACATCAGTAGTCGTACGTAGGTCGAAGTACTTGTCTACGCTGTCCAGGTTGTTTTGGCGGATGAAGAGATCGACTTTAATGTTCAGTTGCTTAACTCTCGCTGCTAGGCTCTGCTGTTCGACCTTGACCGTTTCCAGCTCGGAAGCGAGACTGATGACGTGGCGCCGGCATGTTTCCTTGGCGATCTGCGACTTGTACGCGATCATGGACGCGATTTGGCGTTTGTCGCTCTCGGAGAACCTGCGACTGGTGCCAAATTGCTTGTGCACCATGGACGCTGCTTCCCTCTTCACGTGATCTTCAATCTCCAGCGCCCCCACCTCGGCACGCAGATCAGCCTGGAGCTCTTCAACCAACGACGGACAGTTGTCGACGCATTGGCTGAAAATACCGAGGTTGAAATCAGGGGAATCGATCAAGAACTCGACGAGCCTCATCGTGCGGTCGTTTGCCGTCAGATCTGCCGCCTGGGAAGACAAAGACATCAACAATACATTCGCTATACAGACACTCGTACTTTTACCCTGAGCGTGACCGCCTGCTGTTCCGTGATCACCCTGGCCACCTCCAAACGGTCAACGAGAGCCTCGTCGACATTGACACACGCGGCGATGAGCTGTCTCCGTCTGCGCAGAACCCTGCGACTGGCCTCACTCATGTCCATTGAGTGGCGGCCCGAGAGTGTCATGTCGACTGACCCGAAGCGAGGAAGAGGACGCATGAAGAGAAGTCAGTCGTAATAATACTCGCAAGATCGAGGAGCCATAACTCAGTGTTCTGGGTTGATAAGCACAGGGAATTAATTAATTCCAAGAAATAGGAAAAATACCTTGGAGCAAAGATCATAAAAGCCCTCGTGGTCTGATTGGGGCTATTGATGTATTGCTGATGTTTAAGGCCCACGCCCCGTCGCCCGCTAAGGTGAATGCCAGGTACCTCTTGACGCTGCATGGCGTCAAGTGCCGCCTCGAGGTCAACCGAGAGTGAAGCATGAAGACGCCTGGAATTAGGCCACCGGGAGATTAGTGGGGCAGCGGCTTCCGCTTTTATTTAGAACATCCTTGAGCATTGACCTTGAATTTCTTTCCCTGATACAATGGGAGGAGGTGCAACCCACTGGGCCGATTGGCCCGGTCTGTGATTACACCGATACTTCATCTTTATCGCCTAATCGCTTTGTGATACCCAGAGATACTCGTTTGTCGATTGCATTCAAAATAAGTGGTCGTAATTAATTAATGAGCGGTCAATAATTAGAATCTGAGGTGATATTCGTGATCATAACGCACCTCGTAATGATCAATAGGCATATGAGGCGTGATGGGGTTTCACCCAGCCCGTTCGGGTGATACAGACGCCAGAACAGAAGCCATAGCAGAATCCTAGGACGGAGTTTCCTCTTACTCTCATCGGGTTCTTTATCCTACATACCACCATAAACAGTGGTACACATCGCTCGGCCTTTATTACGCATTAGGGTAGCACTGCAGACTGCAGAGACATCTACAATGATGAGCATACTAATGGGTTAAAGGTCAACACAAGTGCACTCCGCCAACTAGTATATCCGAGCTATGATATCCTTGAGATTTCGCTCGGATACGGTTCAGTCTCATTGGCTCCCTGGGCGAAATCTAAAAATGTGCTCCGGATATATAAAAGATTATGCGTTATGATTCTTGTTTTAGAAGGAAAATCAATAACAGTTTCACCCTTAACATTTTACTACATACCAATACATGTATATACATAGTGGGACAATTCCTTATATTTCTCACTCGTTGATGCCAAAATATTTATACAGTCAGACCCCGTTAATCCGCCCTCTTTCGTTCCCAAGGAAATTGACGGATTAACGAAAAGGGCGGATTACATTTCAGACCACAAATTGAAGAAAATTGTGTGTCATTCTAAAACCCCAAAAACTCATGTAATGCATTAACGTAGTAGCATATACCATTAGGTTTGAAGCTGGAGGTAAAAAAGATCTCACAAACGATCACATGAGGTCAATAAAAGATTTTTATTTTTTTGTAAAAATCAGTGATGGTTGTCTGCTTGTGATAAGCCGTTCCATCGCGTCCAATCTGTGTAGTTCATCTCTATTTTTATTTTTATTTATTTATTTATTTATTTATTTTTTTCGCTGCCTCTAACTCCTCGAATCTCTCGAAATATAGCATTAATGCGCGCACGTGCTGCCTCGCGGGCTCAGATCCACTCGCTTCTCCACTCGATTGATCTCCATTCACAACTTCGTCATCTCGTTCGTTCCGCTCCCGAACATCGCTTAACCCAGCGACCAATTAAATTAAAGACTTAACATAAAAAGACTTAACATAATTTTCGCCTACGATTGATTCGCTTTGTTTAGTTAACTTGTTAAGCGTTAAACGAACGGAGAGGCGCCATTTGTTGTTAAACTGACCCGACTTCAAAGAAATCGCCGACAATTGATGCGTCTTGGTTGATGTTTGTTTTCGACACGCTATTTGGGGGGCGGATTACATGTGTTATTTACAATGGTAAAGTGTAGATTCGTTCCCTAGAATCGTGGTCGGAATCGGATTAACGAAAAGGACGGATTACATGACACAATTAACATTACAATTCGTCCCTGAGATTTTAGGGCGGATTACGAAAAGGGCGGATTACATGACGGCCGATTAACGGGGTCTGACTGTATCTTTCATAATTAACTGCCATCTGCAGCCGTTAATAATCAATAATAAAGATATCAAAACAACAACATTGTACAAGTACCTTAATTGGCACGACCATCACACAGGACCTGACATGGAAGGAAATTGTTAACAGCGTCTGTTCAATGACATGGAAAATATATTTTACCTGCAAATGTTGAGACAATTTAACATCAACGTTAGAAAAACATCGTTGAGTTTTCCTTCAATTCCTTGTGCTCTGTTACACTACTATGCTACAAGAGACGCTTTAATCAATATTATAGGATCCCTTCCAGCTACGAATAAACTATACTTGCTACAATCTCCTTGACATCCATCCAATAAAATACAACATGCAATCTCATCAAAATCCCCAATTTTTTTTATTCATTTACATATTTTTGCTATTGTAACTAGCGACGCTTTCTTTTCGTGCGTGTACTTTTCTCTGATCGTTATTTTGAGTTATTTTCCTTATGAAACACGAATCATAACCCTGAGTCTTCTAGAGTCCGAGGACTGGTTAGTCGTAACCGAACAAACAGGATGATCCTAGGTTACACTTTGTGGAACTCATATTGCCAGTCTAATTGCATAGAAACCGATCTTTCAAAGAAGAACCATCCTGTGAAAATAGATGAACTTCATAAACTTAGCTATTTTCATAGGATATATAAGTGCATGTGGTTGAGTTATATTCAAAGAAATTTTCAAACCAGAAGAAAAGTACAAGTTTAAAACTCAAATTCTGATACGCTTTGTATATTTGGAGGGTTTATTATGAAGTTATGTCCTTATTCAGAGGTTATTCTATACATTTAGAAATGGCTTCTTTTTTTTTGTGGGGGGGGGGAGGGGTCAGACATGGGAGATAATCTACATGAATACGATTATAATAATTTTGTTGGTTCATTTCAAGCGTGTAATATTATTAGAGTATTGCTTTAACCCTATAGTATCTTCAAAGTGTTCAGATTCCATAATGAGATCCATATGTCTGCTCCGATTGGAATCCATTTTTACTTTGAAAGCTAGAGTAGTTGGTTGCCATGGGGCCCTAATTTATGCACTTCCTTTCATCGATAAAAAGAAAACAATCATAAATTTGGCAAGTTCGTTTCCATAGCGACCAATTGGAAAGAAAAAATCCTGTGAAAATAGCCGGTACCAATATACGTGTTAAAACGGACTATCGGCAATGTAATATTGTGCTCAAATTATAGAGATCTGATATTCTACAGAAGGTACGTAATGTTTGGTACTTCTTCGTATTTACTTCGCGATCGTATCACTGGATATTGGATGATATCGCTGGGTACTAAATGACCCCCATTTCCAGTGATAATATATAAGATAGAACGCTGATTTATAATGACCTTTATCAATGTTTTAGTTCTTTGTAAATAATTAACATGATATGGATTGGAAATTGCAATGGTAATCAGTGAATCAAACGCAACACAATGATTGTATTCGTACTTTGTAATTATATATTTATAAGCGCAGCGTGTGCGATAAGGTCTGCTAGTAAAGCACGCCAGGATAACCCACATGAAGTTACGAGAACTATTTGCAAATGATGACAATAGATTGCTATGGTGACAATAGATGTGCATGTGTATTTAATAACAATCGATATTATAAATAGGAACTAGTGGAATATAAGCATAAATCGCAGATTAATGTACATTAAGCTAAGGGAATAAAAGGTTACTGCTTCATTGCTAGCTTGTTTTGTGTAACAATTGCCGAATCTCCCTGTGATGTTATTTCAACTTTAGAACCGAATTTTCTCGCATAGCTATGCATATCACATCTTTGTAAATCATGCAACATAGCATGTGTGCTAGCTTGTATATTGGTATATTGTCTTTTTATTCTCAGATAATATTTGACGTTTCTTTTCTCTTTTCTTTTTTTCATGAGCTCTCATCTCTGCATAAATGCTGGTTCATTATTTCATTGCAGTTAACGGGAAACAAAACTGATAACAAAACCTGTCTCATTTACAATTACACCGCCATATTTATGAATTTGTGATTGATGCATAGTGTTGGAACAGTAGAGCTCCGATAGCGCAATCGCCTAAACATACTAAAGATTACAAATTGTTGATTTATCTTTTACAAATACAGCCAAAGGTATCTCAATATCAGAGCCCCTGATACCGATTAATGGTTATCTATTCATCACGGGGAAAAATGAAAAAGGTATAAAATGCAATGTTCCATTGCATTTGAATGCCTTTGGTTTTGTAAAGTCGAAGAGACAACCTTCTAGTGCCATAAGGGAACGGTGGCTCAGTCTTGTAGCAGTTTCGAAACGGGTAAACATCGATCAAAGTGGAGCTACGAATTGACATTCAGCAAAAGGTACTGCATCGCTCATTTGATTTTCTATTATAATATTTGATTTTGAAATATGGTATTATATTCATTGTGTAGTTATGCGATTATTATTGTGGTTGAATGTATCTTCATTGAAATGGTTAACATATACATATCAAATCAGATATCACTCTAGTACTTATACCATTGTATACTAGCATAATCATTTGGGTCATACCTAATACCATACGCGTACACATAACCGCCAGTACAGTATATCTATTTGATTCAGAGAGAAACAAGATGTCCGCGATCGATGAAGAAACTCCCAGTTTAGGCAAAAGCCAAGCACGCCCCGAACCAAAGGGAATGGTACGCGTCTTCCTCAAATACCTCCGTCCTCCAATCGGAGAATTCCACGCCGTCTGTCTCTTTGTTTTCGTGGGAGTCGTCGCATCCACCAACGTCGACACCTTGAGCGTGGCAGTGGCTCATGGCTTAGCCATCGCCCTCCTCGTTGCTGTCTATGGCGGAATCAGGTCTGTGCTCTGGTCATCCTTGATCAAACATGCCAATCTCTGGTTATTTCAGCGGAGGTCATGTTAACCCAGCAGTAACCTTTGGTGTGGTCATCGGAGGCAGGTGCGAGGTGTTTATCGGATTGCTTTACATCATATTCCAATTGTTGGGAGGAGTGTTTGGCGCTGCTCTGGCGAGGGTGAGTTAATCATGTCAATTTCGTCCACTCATCACCAATGTCCATGCACACAGATGGTGCTGACCGTCGGATACACCTCTACCGGCAACGTGACCAATGTCGATTTGTACGAAGCCATCGGTGGAGGCGTTCCGCAACTGGCCGAGGGTGTCACTGCTTGGAATGGAGTTTTCGTTGAAGCCATCCTTACCTTCATCCTGGTCTTGACTGTGTTGATGACTGCAGTGGACCAACAGCTGTCCATCGCACCATTGTGCATTGGATTCGCTGTCCTGGTCGATATCATTGTGGGGTGAGTGTTAATTACATTGTGAATGTGGCAATGATTTAACATATCTTTCAAGTGGATCAATCACCGGGGCCGCAATGAATCCAGCGCGTAGCTTCGGACCTGCACTTGTCGCTGGTATTTGGACGAATGAGTGGATCTACTGGATAGGGCCAATCTTGGGGGCTCTCTTTGCTGGCGGAAGTTACAGGTACCAGAATCGTTCTTTATAAAATGATGTAGCTGTGATACTATATAGAGAAGAATTACGTAATTGAAATTCACGTCGTTATTGCATTTGTGAAGTTGTCAATGTCCTGTTTTGTTCTTATCAGAGTTTTCCTGGCGAAATCCGAATACAGAATTCTCTTCAAGGACAAATCCGAGTGAGGAGAGCAAATTCAACTTTCTGACCATTTTGAATAAAAATACACGTATAACTGCTTTCTGTGCACTTTTAATATTTTATGGTGCATATAATTATAGAAGTAGTTTATATTATATAGTGGTGATTCCAATATATTTTTTACTCATCAGAAATAAAATATATCTTCCTTCGGCTCCTTCAAAATTCTTCACATTTTTTACATGGAATGCATTGTATGGGATGATTAATAACTCTCTTGTGATATTTATTCATTTCCACAAAAACTCTTTTTATAAATGGTGTATCAAATCGATCCATAACAGTATACATGTACAAGCAGTATTTGGGTTAGTCAGTGTTGATGCCGTATATGTACGTCATTCATCGGGATTTCTTGTACCTGTGCTCCTCAGACGCGTATATCAACCTGAAAAAAATAACAAAAGGTATACAATCTCGTAATTACCCATCCACTCACTTGAACTCCATGGCAGCTATGGCCGCTCCGAGCAGAGGACCAGCCCAGTAGATGTAATGGAATCGCCATAGCCCCGGTATCAGGGCGCTACCAGCCACAGCAGGCCCCAAACTGCGGGCGGGGTTCAACGAAGCTCCTGACACAGATCCCCTGTGGAGGTATACACGTCGCTATGGTGATGTAATCACAAGGCATTGAGACCCACCCAGCAAAGATGCTCACTGCCAGGGCCACGCCAATCGCCAGAGGTGCCAACATGTGCTTCTGATCTACGGCAGTGATGAGCACTGTGAACACCAGGAGCCCTGTGAGGAGGATTTCCACCAGGAACCCCTGCCACCACTCGACGCTCTCATCACACAAGGTGGCACCTCCCTTAATCATGACATATACAGAGTCTAGCGATCCTATTAATTTGAAATCCAAGATGACCTGAGAAACAGACATTGGTATGCAATCAGAGTGACGTAAGCGTTTACGCACCCGGGTGAATGCAGCCCCTATCATACCTCCGAGGAGCTGGCAAATGACGTAAGCAAAAGCCAGAGCAGGTTTCACTCCTCCGACCAAAGCGACCCCAAAGGTCACAGCAGGGTTGAAATGACCTCCGCTAATAATAATAATAATAATAATAATAATAATAATAATAATAATAATAATAATAATAATAATAATAATAATAATAATAATAATAATAATAATAATAATAATAATAATAATAATAATAATAATAATAATAATAATAATAATAATAATAATAATAATAATAATAATAATAACAATAATAATAATTTATTTCGTACAAAAACATGTACAGGACAAATGAACGGATAAAGAAAAACAAAAACGATAAAGGTAAAGATAATGGTAAATATAAGTGCATACAGTAATCCAAATGTGAGACTAGGCTGTGCTATACAACGAGTGAGAGAGAGAGAGAATTTAGAGCTAAGCCTCTTCGTGTGTGAATGGTATCTACAAACCTGATGTGACCAAAAAGTGAAACGAGAACGAAGATTGTCAATCCATGAGCTAATGCCGCATTGACAGTGTTGATCGACATTGTGCCGATGAACACAAACATCATTGTTCCTTCAAAAGGAACAAAACTTTGAGTGAGAAATTTGAGCAGTTTAAGATGATTTACCAGATAATTCAGCCAAACAGGGAACGACGTACTTCCTGTAGCTTCCTTCATCCTGAGATATCGAATCCCTCGTCAACAATGGTTGTCTCTCCCGAGTTTCTTCGTCTGAAAGCTCTATCATAAATTAAAAAAATTAAAGGTCAACACAAGTAAAAATTAAAAATGAAAACAACTGAATATGCCGTGTTCGTTTCTCCTTAATACCATGTAAATGATATCAAGTAATTATTATTTAGCGCTGGAATGATTAATTAGGGTGTATATTTCGTGAATTTGGCGTTATCTCGGGTATATTGGTTGATCTTTCAAATACATTTATATATCTTTACATGAATATGCAATAACCAAAATCGACCAAATCTTAATCTCCCATTGATACTGTCCATATTGATCATAATTGATCGCATAATGATCAAATTGGGCAGCATCAAATTATTACATTGTTATCTTAAGCGATCCTAATGATTCCATCGTCATTCATGGTGTAGCGCGAATAGCCCCATCGCATGATGACGTCAGCTATGAATATTCATTAGTCTCGTTCCATATTAATTATGCAATGCATACCCAAAGGGAATATATCAAATGGGATCGGAATGTAAATCATGAAATGATATAATTTTTTTCATTCATCTTTATCCTGTACTCATACTGACAGAGAATGATTTTCAGCTACTAGTTAATTTGTGATTGCATTTGTTTTAATTATAATAGTATTTATTAATCTGGACACAAAACTAAGTACATGTACACATTAATAAATATGAGGATATACAAATTAAGTTTTACCAGTCATATCAGCACACGTTACATATATAGGGCCTCTGCGAATGTTATATTCAACTCTGGATCACCTTTTATGCAGCAAACCTTGGTTTGTAAGAGTCATTTTATACACGACCTGACAGACGACGATCACTCCTATGCTGCACTGTACACCCACACCGATATACAGATAATCAATTCATTGCGCTCACCTGAGATGAGGAGAGAGATCGTGGATCCAGGCAGTTGGATTATATCCCCTCTGCTCAAGCTCAGTCTTGTTGGATTTACTCCCTGAACAGAGTCGGAGTCTCCCTCGTCGTTAGTCATCGTAGCTCGTTTGTCCTCGCAATTTTTATTGATTTTTATGGTCGATTTTAGATAATAATTGTATGATAAGGATTGCATCACGATATCTTATGCATTTATTGGTAGTTGATTTCCATGGGTGTGCGTTATGAAACGGAAGTTGGCGTATATAAAGAGGAATACGTATAGGGAGTGCAGTCCCTCTCAAGTGGACCTGTTTTTGAGACTCTCAGCGCCATCTCGCGGATGGTTGTGAAGGCTGTAGCTATATATGCTTATACATAAAGGTAAAAAATGGCGCATGTTTTATTCCTAACTTTTGAAATGCTGGTATAGTTTAAATTATCCCCTTATCGTAACGTCACCTCAGTGAATAATAATTTTAATAATAATAATTTATTCATTTATATAGCGCAAAATGTACAATTATAGGATTACGTTTCTATGCGCTTAACATAAAAGAAAATTACATACAATAATAATAAAAAGATGCACAAGGTTAAGAGAGTCATGGGTGCACAGTGCCATTTCATATGTGAGAGATCCGTGGCAAGAGCCCGTCCTCTTCCTGGTCAATGCACTGGAACACCCTGAGACGTAATATTTACATACACAGAATGCTAAGATATGAGCGTTTTAAGTACAAGTATGTATACATGTACAACTCAATATTTAAAACCCTTTCACATGATACGTAATCCTTTGTTTGTAGTGACAGTTCACGTGACTTCAGCCCTTAAGGAAGTCGCTACGTACTCTGATCAATATATAAGCATACGAGTAGCCACCCAAAAGGACTTAAAAGGCAGCCAACTCTGGAGTATGGGGTTTTCTTCACTTTTTTCTTCTTAGCTTAGTCGTGTCACATGATGCAATATTAGCTCTCTTTTTTCTTTTCTTTTTTTTGTAAAACCTCATGACTTTCAGGAATATCATTCTATACTGCGTATGCAATTAGTCGATATAAATAATATAATTATGGTGATTATATTGCACCCCGTGTATCTCAGCACTATTTTGTTCGGCTGAAAACACGAACGAAGATGAGTAGCAGGCCTTTTACAATACATAATTATAATGATTTTGTTCTATTATATAGGCTAGTGGGGCTGATATAATTGTCGGCATAATTAATGTACGTACATGCTGAATGCTGTTAGAACAAGTAAAGTGGCAGATCCAGACTTGATCTCAAATAAACCAGATACTAAAAGTTAAGGAAGTTCAGTCAATATTACAATTGTAATTAAATCAATATGAGTATATGATTTCATAAGTTTGAGGCTTTAAGGTGGCATTGTCGTTGTGGCACGTACACTGCACGTATTGCAAAATTACATTTGTACTTACCAGAAACTGATAACGAGTTGTGCTGCGACATTGTGATGTAATTCAATACTATATCACACGAATATCATGAGTGCTCGTCTTCTCAGCCTCCCCACGCTATGTTTACATCGATAGAGTTAAAGCGGCCCTATGATAAGGAACACCCCCAGTTGCTGACACTGGTAACGCTGTATGCGGAGTGAGTCACAAGTTCATAAGTGGTGACTGAATATGGAGGGAGGGTAGGCCTATATGCATGGTTATACATGTATATGCATATTATATTATGCATGGTTATATGGTGGATATATGCACACTGTGTATGACGCAGCAGTGACAGCAGTGTAAATTGTATATGCACGGAAGGTCCAAAAAACCCTGCACTGTGTGATGTTGTCAACTGAAGATTGTTTATATGAATTGGCGAGGAATGCACTGAGGGTAAAGTCGTATGAAGTGGAGGAACACCCGGTGCTATTTATAATTTCACAAGAAATTGACTTGTGTAAAAATGTATATTAAATATAACATTATGAAATACTACATGCTACAGAATACAGACATGGTATCCCATAGGTTAATTCAAGCGATATGAACTTGAGAAGACACCACTTCTGACGAGTTCTGCGTGAGATGACTTGTCCAGACATATATAATACTTGATACTACAAACTTGATACGCTACACAAGTATTCACAACTGTTCGTACCACTACTATGCATAAGGTACCCTCAACCACCGACCCGTTGTACTTAGTGTTTTGTTTGCACACTGAATCGCAAATATTACCTTCTGTTTGGACCCCATAAGCTGCTTCAACGATATCTGAGCTTAATCATATTATTAACTGGTAAACATACATTATCCATGAATAACTAAGCCTCTGCGTGTAGGGCCTGCGTGCATGCACACGTGACTAAACAAAGGAGTTTGCACGAACCTTTTGATATTCCCATGATATCGGAGTACCACCAAATGAAATTAACGAGTCCTTAATATGCACATCAGTACTATAACTCTGTTATCATGCGTGTCTCCTTGTACCTTTGGGGAGAGCTAATCTCCGCAATGAACACTTGATCTTCGCTGCTTGTGGGGTGAATTGTAGATTAGATTAGATTAGATTATCTGATTAGATATAAGATGTACACGAAACCACAGTGAGCAGAATGGATCTGAAGTTATATCGTCGAGAAAGCATATAATACTATATGTACATGCAATTGTAATCATGCATACTCAAAAGTGAAATAATCTATAAGTGTGTTGATCATTTTGCCAATATGGTAAGTACTAGTATCAGGTATTGATTAACGCCTCACTGTGTTTATCCCTTTATCATTAGTTGATACCATGTAGGCTTAATTAGCGCTGGGTATGATCTAATCGTATTATTTCATATTATAGACCCGAATTATAACAAAACATAACACAAGTGGAAACGAAGTAATGCAGGTATACAAATATAAATTTTTATTCTATTGAAATATTATTACATGAATGATACACAAAATGATACACAAGTAAGGAACACTCTTCACAAATATCACAATGCTTTGGCCACAGGAAATCACATAATAGTTCACGCAATAAATCCACATCGAGAAAAGTAAGCAAACTCATATAGTTACAATCATATACTTATTCATGTATCAAAAACCTACTCAGTTGTCGGACGGATAAAAATGAAAATGATAGGGTTATAAAAAAAGTATATAAATATCAAGTAAATATTATAATAATTAATTAGCACAATATCAATCGTAATTCTTTCAAATCATTTGGTGAATATGACATTAAATAAATTCGAGTTAAAATTAATTGTTTGGTTTATTATATGCACGCATATTTTAAAACAAAACAAAAAACTGTACATTTCTAGATATCAGGATGCTATAAACTGATAAAATATTTGATATGTCGATGAATGCTGAGGTGACGATTATTTATACTATAATAGTACAATTATTAATGCAAATAATTGTATTACTTGATTAAATCACAACCGTACACTAACTTACATACGCCTTTTCATTCGATATTACATTATTTAATAATTTGACATTCATTTCTATAATTCTTTAGCCTGTACAATTCTCTGGACGGAATATACTGACACTGGCTCAGAAAGAGAAAAAAAAACTAGAACCACAAGACATTATCACTAGATCACAATGCAAACAAAATAAAAATAAATAATAAAAAATAAAATAAAATAAAATAAAATAACCACACGAATCACAATAATACACTGTATAATATACCATTCTTCAGCATGTACTATTCTTTGGGTGGAATATACTGACACTGGCTCAGAAAGATATAAGCAATTACCCCATGACAAAATTAATTACCTGAGGAATGCAACAGCAATTAAAAAAAAAATGTAATAATAAATTAAAGCAACAAAATAAAAACATGAAAAACAGTCACTTGCAAGCGTCATTATTGATAATTGACAATTTACTGATAGAAAATCTACTTTGTGAATCCTTTCAATCACGATCTGGGCATTCCAGATATATCTGTATTCCGGATACTGGACGCATAGTTATCTATTCCTATAACCGAACATTCATGACCGTATTTCGGCGCTGGGGTACGCGTATCCCGACAGCATCAGCAAGTCTGTTCAGTGGTTCACAATGAAGTACTTCTCGTTGAATTAAATGGTTGTATATATTTCCCGTCTTCGTTGAAGTTTCCAAGAGGATGTTCTGCCATTTTTGCTGAGAAACTTGTGAACGAAGAGACAAAGCCAAATCGTCTTTCTCTCGGGGTGTTTTTGGACGGAATGTACTGACACTGGCTCAGTGTCTGGCTCAGGGTTCTTTTCAGGTTTTTATGTTGTTGGTTTTTTTTTTCTTCTTAGGGGGGGGGGGCATTGTACTTGGGATGACCTCTGACCTTCCTTGTTTTTTCTGTCTACTCGGAGGTCATTTGGTTATCTTCTCCAGTGTGTTGACCACGAACCTCAGTGACCTCTGCACCCTGACCTTTGTCCATCTGGTCGTCGTCTCCCAATGCCTCATGCAATCCTGGGGTGATGTCATCACATCCGGTCAAATCCAGATTGATGAGCGTCGTCAGTGATTTCTAAGTGACCATACTGACTAACGCACACCTGCAGAATGAGAGAAAAATAATCATCAAATTGAACAAAGTACTCAATTAGCGCTACACGTACAGATTACCATAGCAACCGAGTTGTACGTGAAACCAAGAAGGTGGAAATCACGTTTCTTGGGAGAGGCGTATTCTGAGGCAATCCGGTCGTAATATAAACAATTTTATAAAACTATCATACAGTTCGATTCTCCCGATTATATCACAATTGAATATACTTAACTTAATACATGTAGCTTTACTTATAATAATATAATTGACGGCGCCTAATAACTATCCTATATGCCGATAGTGAATGTCACGGTTCCGAATTCGACCAAGCGATCGGGTCAAGGTCGTCATGATTCTCGTAATCGTAATGCTTCATAATTACGTATGTAACCATTCTCTAATTATGCAGCGCAATGCGGGTGCTGTGGGCCACTGTTTGTGGTAGCACATATGCACGATAGAGAACCCTTACTTTGGCATTCATCAATAAGAGTGAGGGACAATCCCTGTCCCGGGTTTTTAATCTGGAACGCGCGTGTCATTCTTGCGACTAGCTAAACACTTTATCGTTCTTCGGTAAAATTCTTCTGTGTCATTCCGTTTAATATGATGACTAATTCTTTGTTGAGTTTCTGTATTTTTGAATGAAAACTGCATTGAATTGTGTTCACGAATAGTAGGAGTATATGAATTATTCATATTAGGATAACCGTATTAATACGTGCCTCGACAAGTATTCGGAGCTTAGTGATGAACACAGTGGAGAGTCTGGCGAGTCGAGTGGTAGCCTGGCATGGAGGTTTTTCGTCAGTACCCTTCAAGTACTCTTAAAGCAGTATCAAGGACTCGTTCAATATGTTTTGATTGATTCATATAAGTATGCTAGTCTGTACATGCAAGTTAACATTTGGAGAACTTCGCAGAAATGATTTTTGCTGTAATGGGTGAATCAGAATAGTCGCAACCCGCACGGCTTCTACTGGATATTGTTATAGATTTTTTTTTAGAGTTTTAGGAAGTTGATTTTGTTTATCACAGTTCACCTAATGACCTATAAGTTATTTTGGGTCGTACGTGGTGGTACCCCAATTAATTATAATAAATTACTGTCCTATCTTTTTACCACAATAGGTATCCCCGACTCATAGTCAGCGTTCTATTGTATGCATGTCACGCTTAACATATAAATTGCATTATATTTTATGCTGATACTAGTAATTTACTTGTAAGCGAATGTAAATACATGTAACACGTAATCCCACTCTAAACTAAAACATGCATCGATATAATAACACATACAGAATAATAACGGAATCAACAGAGACTTACCTGACATCCAGGTGCGTGATCAACTTCGTCGTGAGATTTCAATTAGCGCATACTGTCTTGACTCGGCGTGGAGTCTTTGTGTTGTGCGTTCACCATGGAAGTTCATGTCTCTTATAAGATCAAAGCATAGAAGATCTGTTCATACACGTATTAACCTGTAATCAGGTGACGAGGCGTTTGTTAGTGGGTTTTCTTCTTAGCTTTTATTTTTCTTTTCAGATACTTGACGCTTAAACTTGATCAAGCCTGTTTCTCGAGGCGCATGCGACGAACTTCTTTGTTATTCGTGGCCTGATGGTAATCATTATTGGGTGTATATGGTATTATACGCGGGTTGTTCGAAAAGTTCTCGGCTTAACATATAGAACTCGCAATACTAGAAACGTGAAATTTGGAGGTTAGAGTAACTATTCGCAAGATCACACTTAGCTTTGTTATTTCCCTAGCATTACTGGTTTTTGGTTGAGCGCACTTCTACCGATATCAATGTCGAAGCCTTATTTTGGGTGCCAAACGTTTGATTTGTGGGTCTCTCATAACCTTTTCTCGCAACATCTGATCAATGATTTTAATTGAGTAAACCTCCTGTCTATTGGCTTTGATGTGATGGAAATTAAATGGAATTATGTCAACAAAAATGTAGTTACTACGAAACTTGAATCCACTTGCAGCGTTCGGAAGTTGATCCATGCTCGTATGTTGTAGATTTTTGACCCAGCTCCAGACCAAGCGATGAAGCTTCATCTCTCAGCATCGATTCGATGTCGGTGTGCTGGTTCATGGAATCGCTTAATCAAGAGGGGGGGAGGGGGCGTTCTACAACAATAAATAAGACAATGAGACGAGTATTCACATATTATGGCACGGAGAGTATTCGGCCATAATATAGTATATAATATAGTATCCCTTCCGTTTGTAAAATAAATTGAGAATCTATAAAAGAGAACAACCTAACAATTAATGCATAGGCAATTAAGTTGCAAAGCAGTATAGGAAAATGAAAATTAAATAAAGCAATAAAAGTATAATATATCTAAAAAGGAAATTGAATGAGTTTTCATGAAAAATTAAAACAGCCAGCTATAATTAAGAGGCATCTCGTGAGCTCACCGAAAAAAATCCTTCGGCGATAATGCTGATGGATGTTAACAAAGATTTGCGCAACATTTCGTCAATGCTGATTCGTTAAAAATATTCCGAATATCTTATGACATCTAACTACAAAAAATCATCATAATTATTTGGTTATTAAAGCGACACAAAGTAAGATAAACAACGCTCATCGAGTGAGTCGAATGCGCTTGATTCCGAATATTATGAATGGAAATTAAGCGATTTACGAGGCGGTGCCGTAATTTCGTAATTATCAAATTATTTTAAGAAAACACCTTGAATAAAAGACATAATGTTCAAGATAAGAGGCTACTTTAACTATAAATGATTACATTTGATAACGTAGTGTGATTTCAGAGAAAAGGGCGTTTTTGTAACACATTACGCAAGGTTGAAAAATCCCCATTACTTTTGAATCACCCTGTATAATTATAATAAATAATAATAATTTATTCATTTATTATACGCAGATATAAAAGCATGAAAAAATTATATACGAAAAAAACAACAACACAATAATGCTTAAAAGCAACCATGTGAAAGCGTGTGTAAACTTGTAATTTAATAGACATCAAGCTCCAAACACATTGTTTACTTTCATAATTACATGAATTTATCTATTTTCATGATCCGTAGATCGCGAAGGCTGGCTACCGGCACGACGCAGCCAGCGCGCGTTTTTTCGTGACGTCGTTTACACTGCTGCGATAGCAGACGCGCGCCGCGTGCGTCGATCACATTAGAATCTACGGTATTCGCTCGGACTACAAGTTGTGTCGAGATTCCAAACGCTCGCGTCAGTCCCGGTAACCACCCCTCAAGTCTCTTGTTGATTGGCGTGGTTCATATTGGTACTTCTACAGATACTCAGCTTAGGTTAGCGAGTACCTGTACACGTACTTTAACCGTTATTACCATCCGTGGTGATTACTAGTACATGTTTAATGTTTTGCAATAAACTTTATACCTTAATCACTAGTACATTCTTTCGACACTACTGTTTAAGCCTACTGCTGAGTAGGTCTACCAGTAAATAAATACGAAATGTGTTTGAGAATTTAATTAAAGCGATACTTTACCTTCATGTAATATTGTAACAATTGAGCATCGGAATTTCTTTTCAGATCAGAAATTGAAAGTAAGAATTTTATCATTTTATTATATCTTGCACACGTGACGACTCAATCAGTCCCTGGGGTACACAGTCTTCATTTTTTTCACAAGGTCCACTCCATATTTGTAATATTGATTCATGAGACGCAGCAGCAGGTCCTGGTAGAGAGGCAGGAGAGCTAACTGGCTGAACCTCACCTGGAAGAGAAAAAAGGTTAATAAAAAATAGAAATTCTATGTTATTCTTGTGTTTATTAAACCTTAGAATCCAGAAACCTAAGGTTCATGGATGTACTGTAAAACAGAAAATTTTCACGCCACATGAAATTTTCGCTATATTCGCGGTCAAAATCGACCGCAAAAATTAGATGCCCGAGAAATGTTTCTAGATGATCTTATGCTATATGACCCTACGCTTGACCGCAAATTATTGGTGCAGGGAATAAAGGCCTCAGCCATAAAACAGCGAAATTTGCAGTATGCGGAAATTTCCTGTTCTACAGCAGTTGAACCCAAATATAGCGACAGCATTCATTGCAGTCGATTTTTATGACAGGATAATAAAACCTAGAAGGTAAGAATATTAAGGTGCCGTACCTGCAACAATTGGTCAACATGTGACATTAATTACTTGAAATCAGCTCGGTACAAGCGATACAATAAGTCTAAAGCATTATGCTCGAATCGCATTTAACAATTGCATGTGTCATGCAGCACCCGCCACAATTGGTTGATAGGATAGTCATGAGCTTGGAGCAAAGAGCCTTAAGTGAAATTCTTCATGAGCCCAATGTGCACAAAAAGGAAATTGATTAACAAAGTCAACCAGCTCTCCACTTGTTGTGAACTTCTTTTTGGAATCTGCTGTGTCATTCAAGTTAATTTAGTCACTCAATCAATGATATCTCAAAGGATGCTGCCATATTTTGGTCCAAAAACATTCCACAACGATTCTTGTTAATGGTCTTCAGAACAGAAGATGCCAGACTGGAATCACTGTCTTTCCAGTTTGCTGGCAACCTCGCATATCAAGCACTGCATCAGGCGTGCAATTCTGACAGCCGGTTGTCAAGCAAACCGAAGCAGTCAACAGAGAGAGGTCGTTTTAGGCTCAAAAATAGTTTTGTAACAGGAAATGCCCCGTCAGTGTTAGAAAGCAAGGAACGGGTTAAAAAAAGGCCTTCGTTATAGTAATTGACGACTTATTGAGATCCAACAGAGACAACATGAAGATTCAACCAACCCTCATGAAGTCAAATGCGACGGCCAACTGCAACTGATCCTCATACTGCCTCAAATCAGGGAGGCACTCCCAAGGGCCGTACTTGGGACTCAGGTGGGTTAGGAGGACGTTCTTTGCTTTCCCCTGCACTCCCATGTCGACAGCTTCTGACACAGTGCTGTGAGGAGGAAAAAGAGGAGGAGGAAGGGGTTGAGAGGAGGAGGAGGAGAAGAGGAGGGCGTTGAACTGACCTGTGATAGGAGAAGATGGCAGCCCCAATTCGGCTGTCGCTGTACGTCGCCTCATGTATAAGGAGATCACAATTTTCGCCTTCAGTGAATCAATTGTGAAACAATCGCATAAAAGAAAATCAAGCGTCTCACTGTGTTTCACCATTCTGCCACCAGGCTTGCTGTCACCAGAATAAACAACTTTCCAGCCATCGTTGTGCGTGATCGCGATGCTACTGGGGTGCTGGGAGTGGGATGCACGGAATATATCCAACTGAGTAGGCAGAGAGGGCTAATTGTGAGAGCAAAATCAGATTGACTCACTTCTTGCAAATCTAATTCTTCAGCAACAGAGACCTGTTTGTCATTTGTGTAAAACAAGCTGTGTTTGATGAAAAGCTCAGCCGAAATGAAACTTGAAAATTATAAAAAGACGAAGAATTAAGAACAAAAAGATTCAAGGTGCATGTTATGTACTCAGCAATGTGCTGTATCGGAATGATCAGGGAGTCAATCAGATTCAGCCAGTCATTCATAACTCTCGGCGCTATCAGATGAACGAGGTCCTTACAGCGCAGTTTATGGCGCTGATTCAATATGGTGACCAAACCCTGGAAATGAAGCAATTTTCACGCTGGACAACTAAGCTAACTTTTGGTCATTGACTCACCACATGGTGGTCAGGATGCATGTGTGTGATGTAGATGAGTTTAACCTTGCGCAAAACATCGTTAGCTCCGTCTGTCCCGTACATCGTGACTAACTGCTCAAAAGCGCCCTCCCCACAATCCATAAGAATGGCCTTATCAGGACTGTAATCAATTAGATCATGCAAACAATCTGCGACAAAGAACTCGCACCTGATGTGAAGCAGGATGCAGGCCACGTTTCGGATGTCTGTCGGTCGAGTGGCTGCCGTGCCGAGAAACACAACCTCAGGGTAACGACCCTTCTGTGAACAGAGATCTAAAGCCAGATATCGAAAATAAAAAAGCGATAAAATTCTACTCACCATAATCCTTGATAATTTTCGCTTTTTGCGATGCTATATTCTCAAGTTCTTTTTTATACTTTCCAAGGAGCGAGTTTGGCCGCATCATAATCAGCTCCTTTTGATCTCTACACGATTGAAAAAAAAAAATAAAAATAATTTCCTGATAACAGTAATACAAAGTGTAGCTACCGATAGAACTTCCCCTCCAGCGTTCCCATGAAGGAATAGAACAGCCCTAATGATCCCTGATAGACGTTCAGATCCAACGGTAACTGTGACACTGTTACCTGTGAATGACACTGTAACGATCTCGTGAAACTTAGTGAAATTTAATATTCACTGGTTGAGCTTTTAGCATTGGCCATATATCCGGATCGACTGCGTTTAATAAATTCTGCAGTGATTCGTATTTCGTGACTGCGTTTCCCGGAGATTCTTCATTGATCAAGAGATGCTTGGTGGTTGGATCAAACCTGAATGTCGCATCATTATAGGGGTCATTGCAGGGTCAAAGGTCATAACCCACCTTCGAATCCATTCTCTGTATTCATCTGAGTGGACCACTGACGCCGGTGAAAGGTGAACGATGAGATCCAAGCAGCTCTCTTCGCCTTCTTCAGCATCCGTGTAAAATTCCCGGAGTCTCTCGTTGGAGATCAAGCCGTCTCGGAAGAGTTCATTTGGACAGTCAACCACTGCACAGGGAAGAGAAGGCAGCACATTCAGATACAAATCAAAATGCATAGAGATTACAATTAGCGAAATTGTGAAATCAAATTTAGATCTGTTGCATTTCCAGAGCTGCATATTAAACAGAATACAAATATGACCAGAAGAATAAATTCCCTCTTACTTTTTCGCAGAATCTCTCTGTGATGCTGCAGCTTCAACTTCAAACTAAGAGAATTTAAAATTTGCCCTCACTAATTAAAATCTATTTTATAATAATAATATTATTATTATATTTCATATAATACAATATACGCACATTACAGAAATGAACAAAATCAAAGAAACAGAATTGAAATACAAACAAATATGCTTACATATGTAAGCGTATTTGTTTGTATTTGTTAAATTCAATTTGCGTATATAATATTATATACGCAAATTGAATTTAAGGCAAAATTTATTTTGATTAAAAAACATAATTTCGTAATTGTATATATCTCATGTACAGTAAATCCTTAACTAAATTTGCATTAGTGATATCCTGAACATTAGCATCATATTTATTGGCATAAGGCTACAAAAATATTCCAAAGTTATTTACTTGTGATTTAATGGCTACTGGCGACCGTTCATGTACACCTAATTAAAGTACTGACAAGCGAATATCATACAATTATGATTCAGAAGAAGCTAGTGAAACTATACTAACCCAGAATCTTTTTTGCAGTAAAAACTTCAACTTTGGGCTGCAAAAATAAATAGTAGGATTACTGAATTCCCAAATGAACGCAAGACTCACTGTAATGATATAGAACACAGCCTCCTTCTCGCTGCTAAGTGGTGTTTGTTGCGACTTCTTCATGTATCTCGCTAGATTCAGCATGCTGATGGGCTGGGAACTCCCGAGAGACATCTGTGTAAATTTCGGGTAAAATATCACGGATTCAACATGCACGTCAGAATTTTCAAAAACTTGAGCTTCTTTGGTGGAGTAACTATCTACAAAAAAATTTAAATTTAGAAATCAAAGTTTGAGAAATTACTCACTTATTTCTAGTCTGTGGAATCGTGCAAACGTCCGGGACTGTGTGAATAATTCAGCCTAGAAACACACAAAATCAGCGCAAAGATAAAACAGGCAACGGATCTTGACCATGGATGCTGGACCATACAGTCCAAGGAGAGAGAAGTCGAGACGGGAGAGAAGGTGAGACTGCTTTGTCATGCATAGACCTAAATAAAAAGCAGTGAGCAAAGGGGTAAATTATGTTCATAAGATGCGCACCAATAACTCCTCCAAGGTTCTCCCAATTCAAGTGAGTGAAGAAAATGTTGTTGATTCCGACATACAAACTGAGATCGAATGTAAAATAATGTTCAAAAACATATTAATATCAAGAGAATGCTTAGAAAAATTCATACAATCTACAATCTTCATAATATTTGTGTCTGAAGTAGTTAATGCATAATTAATGAAGTAGAGCGTACCGTCGATTGGCCAGGACTCGCGCAGTTCCTTCTCCACAATTGAAAAGGTACCTGAAATAATGGAAAAAGACAAATGAAATCATGCGAATAGTATACTGGATTAATTGCAATCAGAAGAGACAATCATGAGGCATCAATCTACAAAGAAATCCGCTTGAGTTCTTTTGATTTTGAATAAAAACAAATTAGGCAAAATAAGTTCATTGAGAGTACACTAAATTACTAATACAATGAGTACAATGTTTTTTCCTATCCATACATCATAGACATAACATGACAGACTGACTCCTTTGGTCGGTTTTGACCTGTTCGCTGTTGATACCCTTCCCAGAAGTTTGACTTCCTCCGTAATTAATTAATCGGAGTGTATACGTACCAGGCCGCCTGGGATATAGCCGTGAGCTATGTACAAGGCCGCCTGGTGTGTAGTGGGTTGAGGTCTACGTACAAGGCCGCCTGGGATATAGTTACAAGCTAAATGCAAGGCTGCTGGTATGATGGTAGTAGGAGCATCACCCTAGCTCAGTGCCCTTGGATTGTTGGAATGCTATGGGCGTGTGATCTGAAAGCCGTGTGTCCGTCTCCAGTGTGTGTAGCCATCAATTCATGTGGTGTAGAGTGGAATTTCAACTCAAGCTTTAAACCAGGAAGGCACGGCAAGGGAGTAGCAGAGGAATTTGGGGGAAGAGATGAGGAGGTTGGCATAGCGCGGATAAAGGGAGAATAGCAAGAATGGAGGAAAGTCAAGCTTCTGAACGCTGGGAAGGAGCAACCTGTGGCACAGGAGGTCCGAGGAGCAGCTTGAGGCGCAAGGCTCGGGTTCATGCAACCCATACCCGTCTTCATGCTTACAAACGTGGCCACTGTATCAGTGTATGGCAGGCAGTCCAGCAGTGTCCCTGTTGCCGCTGATAACTTCAAAAGCAGTTCAACATGTTGCCTAGCTAGCAACAGCTCATAATGAATTTTGCCCATATAGGTTTTAACATGGGGTAGACCTGGGACTTTAATCAATCGGATATCCCGGCGAGTAGTGCAGGTCATGAACTTCCTAGCATTCATATCGCCTGGTATATAGCCACAGCGTTAGGCGCCCGGCGGCCCTGTACGTAGACCATTACCCACTCCACACCAGGCGGCCTGGTACATAGCTCACGGCTATATCCCCGGCGGCCCTGTACGTAGACACTCCGTTAATTAATACAGAATGTGCACATGGCGTCACTCTCTTACCCTTCGTCTTTGATCCGCAGCAGAAAGCTTTTTGCGGTTCCATTCTTCCCAGTTCCAATTACGCACAGGTTCATCAATTTTCTGCTATCTCGTGCAGCAGGCCGTCCACTCCGCGCCTTGCCCTTATAAGTCGTATAGGGGGGTTTAGGGTACGGCTCATCGTGGAAGGATTCAGGATTGGAAAGTAAACCACCGCATCTCAAACAACGAAGTATAATTCTATTTGATTTGAAATTAATAAAACTCCGCCTGATCAACGCCATCACGGGCGTTTGGAGGTTACAAAACGTGGAGAAATAACCGGAGAAAACATGTGAAGAAAGTCAAATTCGTCTGCATGATTAATGCTTAATCGCACGAATATTCGATCTTTCAGAATCGTGTGATTGAGCCTGTAAGAATTGTCGACTTGTACTTTGTAAATTAATCTCATTATCACTGTATTCTGTCATTTACAACATTGTTTTATATTACTACTATAATACTTATTGCTTCTCTGCTATCTCATAATATTTTGTCACACTCATTAACCTTCTTAGCACAACGAGTGACTATCGGGCGATAATAGGTGTAAATATCCATTGCAAACCAGCGAACATTGTTCAGTTCTTTTGGATTGAAGTCTTTTTGCTTCAGCAATCACACACATTTGACGCTCGAATTTCTTGTATATCTAAATGATATAACCTCATAAATGATGCAGCCATAAAAACAACTAATTTCGTTTGTGGGAGCTGTATGATGAGTGTATGACATCAGTTTCCGACTTTCACCTTCAACCTTGTCACCTTGCGTGGCTTAGCCTAGGTTTATCAAATGCAGCATACCATTTGCCATATACAGCTCGCCTATCCTTATGAAAATCTCCTTTCACCCAGCCTGCTAATTATCACATGCATACATAGCAAAACATTCATTTTAATCACATCTCACATCAATAGCGATCGACTCCTTGCCGGCCTGATTCGCAGATGTTTAAAATGCGCGATGTTCACGGCTGCCAGCATTTTTCCTAGTAAATGTAGGACCTTGTTGTTATAATACCATATAGTCTTGTTTATACACACTCAGTGCACTAAGGCACAGGCTGAGAGCATGTCAGTTTCACTTTACGCAGACGTGCACTCCACAAACATCCCTCGTCGGCGCTTGTCCCATAGTTATCCTGCATGGTGTCAGTTTAATTAAAGATAGGCCTACTCTATGCTTGGTACATTTAATGATAATCATTAAAATGTACCAAGCATAGAGTAGGCCTATCTTTAATGAAACAAAATAAATCATTGATTTATTTTGTTTGCAACATTAGTGATTGAGCGATTAAAACCGTAGCTCATGAGAAGCATCCTACATAACATGCTTTGCGTAGCGGTGCATGCTCTGAGTTAAGGCTGCTCATGGATCACGTTCTGTTCCACAGCTGCTAATTGATTAATGTTCATCTATAGAGATCGTTTGAAGCAGCCTCATAAAGTCTGAGTCTTAGTGTGTACATTTACAAAGCATGGTTGCTGATGGCATACAATGTAGTGCATTGCGTCTTATGGGCTTATAATCTTCATTCATGCTGTTGGGGAATAAATTCTTACGCTGATAAGGAATTCACCTGCAGTTGGGGAAAAAATTCTTGCCTTGAACAACTCACTTGACTCGTGAAATCGATAAGCTCCGAGCTGTCTGTGTTTAACATGCCTTTTATTTGTTAAAAACAGAGGTTGCAGACACTGACAAGTTTTTCATGTGCTTTAACAGTTAAAGAGAGATGTCAGCACCAAGCTTGCTGCTATAAATACTTTGGCTCTTGTGGGTGTATACATAAATTAGTCAATTTCTTGTTTAAAAAAACTTGGGTGCGCGTTTAATTCGGAGTGTGCGTATAACCAAAACTATACGGTTGTTCAACAGTAAATCTATAGCCGGATCAGTCGTTGGGCTTCCACAACTATTTATGAGAAGCTGAATGGATGCTGTTAATTTTGACAGATCATTTGCATGAAAATTGTAAGGTTAACCTGGAGCCTAAAATTTAAATTAGTGAGAACTCTTCATCGGTCTGACACGCTATGGCTGACCCACGGTCGATCGGCATCCAACATTTAGAGACAAGTAAAAGGATTTTAAGACCTTTTCAGTGAGAAATAAATAACCAGTGCCAACCATAGTCCTGAGTGATATGAACACTATATTTTGTAAAAGTTGAAATCCTCACAGCTCAATTCTGCACACGCTGCAAACTAACAATATTCAATTCTGCTTGTTATAAAAGCATGTATCAGTTGTTCACATTATTCATATCATAAAAATTTCCTGCTTCTTTCAGTGTTACTAAAATGACAAAAATCTGGTCTGCCAAAACTATCTCTACAGTAAACATCAAAGGAAAATGACACAACACAAACAAAACATTAATAAGTAGGGCTCAAAATAAACTACTAAATTCTCACTGGGCTCGCACTTTTGATGCCGTAGGCGTACTTAATTGAGAATTAACTGAATCTGACTAAAAGATGAAAACAAGTCTTATGAGGAACAATCTAGTTTTATGGGGAACATTTTGTGCATCTTCTGTTTTTGGTGAACTCGTCCAATCGGCCGAACATTAGAATGACTTAATTGGTTGGGGTTTTGTTTAAATTATACGTCTCAATTTCATTATAGACTGACATCATGGCTTCTACTGACAATGTTCGTGTTGGTTTCCTTGGTGCTGGACAAATGGCTCAAGCCCTTTGCAGCGGCATCATCTCTTCAGGTATGTTGAGTGTATTTGAGGCCATGTGACCTTTGAACACTTCCTTACGCAGGTCTTGTGAAGCCAAACAATGTCATTGCCAGCGACCCAAAACCTGCCACTTTGCAGATCACATCTGTGAGCACAATTCACTTTTCATCTATTTTATTCTCAATTTTCAATCTCACAGAAACTTGGCGCCAGAACGACCACCAACAACGCTGAAGTTATGCAAAACTGTGATGTGGTTGTCATTTCAGTTAAACCAAACGCCGTCCCGGGTGTCCTCAAAGAAATACTTCCACTTGTGACCAAGAACCATCTTGTGACGTCAATTGCAGCCGGTATTTCTCTCGCTCTCCTCGAAGAGGTCAGTGACCTTGTTGACCTTAGAGTTGATGCTTATACCTCTCTCTTCAGTCACTGCCTCCTAACACGCGAGTTATCCGTGTAATGCCCAACACGCCCGCTATGGTTCAAGCGGGTGCCACTGTCATCAGCCCTGGGACACATTCCACTCCAGAGGACGCTGTTTTGGCAGAGAAGATCTTCTCTGCTGTCGGGATTTGCAAAAATCTTCCTGAGAAATATCTTGATGTGGTTTCTTCTCTGAGTGGCGCAGGACCTGCTTATGTAAGCTTTTGCTGCAACATTCTACCAAACTCCTTCATTTTACGTATGGCATTTGTGTCTTCTGGTATCACAGTTAGTGAGGAGGCGTGGAATCATAGTTATTCGATGAGGGATGTTTTATTTTTCTGGCTGGAAGTTACAATTTGGGGGGCCCATTTGCATCACGCTTTTGAGGGCAAGATGGTGTGTGCTGATTCTTGTGTGCGTGGCGCTTGTTCCTGTTTTGTGGGGTACGTATGAGTGGTGGTGTTTGTCGTGAATGCGATTGTGAATGCGAGATGAAAGTGGGTAGGAAGTATTTGTGTTAGATTTCTACATCAGCTTTTCAATTTCAAGTGAATACATGTTATGATCAAGTGGAATTGCAGTATAATCTTGATATGTCAAACTCCCATATCTCCAGTTGCTCTATAACTTGAAACCATTTCAAATCCCCGAGTCCCTCCTTATATCCATGAATTCGAATTTTGAAATGATATGTCGAACTCCCGTAACTCGAAAAGCTCTTAACTCGAACTCATTTTCCATCCCCGTGGGTAACTTTAGATATCTTCATGTCAAAGTTAACTCAAATATGCAAAATTTTCATGCATAATTGAATGCTAGAGAAACTTTGCCTGTGATTGGATAAAGCTGTCTCAACTAATTGCTCAACTCGGAGCGTCCAATCAGCGAAATTAACAGCGAGTGGTTTTCGGAGTAACTCCCAAATCCTATTCATGCTTACGATAGGTGTCAAAACAAAGATGCACATTGCACAGCCTCATACAATGCGTTCCTTTGTCATCCACATTGTTGAAAGACATGCAACGATTACAGAAATCTACAAAGCGTTTGTGTTCTTTTTAAATCGGCAATATCAGAGAAAATATGATAGCTACCTAAGACTTCAAAGGGGGTGGATACTTGGTATATTAATGAGCGGGGAGGGGGGCAGTGTTATAAATGTCATCATTTTGCCTCTGCACGTACTCTCGTCATCATGGCTACGAAGAGAAAACTCACCTCGACTCATTTTTTTCCATGCTTGATCCATGTACTATAATATCTCAAAGACTCTATAACTCGTAGTGATTTCGACGTTCCCTTGAAATTTGACATATCCAGATTATACTGTATGTAAACTAGGATTTGTTTTGTAAGTGGGTTTGAACTCTGAAATGCTTGGTTTTGGATTAAGATAGCTGTGCCATAGAAATTGAGACACTTGCTATGTGAAAGATACTCCGACTCCTAATCACTAACATATTTGCTCATTTGACAGGCATTCCTGGCCATTGAAGCTCTCTCTGACGGAGGTGTCAAAATGGGCCTCCCTCGGGATATCTCCACACAACTTGCAGCGCAGACCCTTCTAGTAAGCCATCACATTGACTCAAATGATCATAACTGACTTTCTGAACAGGGAGCAGCGAAGATGGTTCTTGAGACGAATACGCACCCAGGACAACTGAAGGACGCAGTGTGCTCACCAGGGGGCGTCACCATCTGCGGCGTGCACGCTCTGGAATCGGGAAGATTCCGAGCGTCTTTGATTGACGCGGTTGAAACAGCCACACTGAGGACGCGTGAAATGGAGAACCAGATGTCTAAAAAGTAATCTATATCCGCAATTAAGCGCAGGCTGCGAGGAGAAGATCATTCTCATGAAGATCACTACACAAACGTCTGTTCAAATGGATCTGTGATATCTTCATTGTACTGTTGTTATATTATTCTGATTGTCTCAACAGTTAATAAATTCTGAATTTCATCATCCATGGCAGTTTTTGCTCTATCTTTGCCGTTTCTGTGTTGCTTTGTTTTCAAGTGTAATGAACAGTTTTATGCCAGAAAATTATCTTTATGACCTGTCCATTATATCCTATATAATATAGTTAAATGCATGCATATATATATATATATATATATATATATATATATATATATATATATATATATATATATATATATATATATATATATATATATATATAATGGTAAAATGAAGCATGAGGCTGGCTAGTTGTTTTTAATTCAAATATAGCATGATGTTGAACTAGAAAGTTATGTGAGAATCTCAAGATAGGTTAGTTTGTTCCAAGCCAACATTCGGCTGTTTGCCGACGACCATTATATATTATAGTCGCTGACAGGAAACGTCTCGAAATTGTGGAAAGTAGAAAGCGAGTCGATGGGGGATCATGGTTCTGAATGGACGTTTACCACTCACAATGGACTATGTAGAGGAAGGCCGGAGCAAAAGAATATTTTCAGGCAGAATGTAACATACTTGTAGGCCTACAACAACGCACCAGGCCTCGAAAGTCGGGATGATTTCACTTATTTGTCCACAATGGAACTCAGAAGGAAAACTCCGATACATGAAGTGTTGTCAATGGCAATGACAAGAAAAACTTGCACACGCGTTGTACAAGAAACACGGATAATTCACTTACATCGCTTCGCTGCGCAAACGTGCTACATCGATCGTTGTCACAAAATATAAATCGGCGGACGGCGCTCCTTTTATATTCCGTTTACTCGGATGCATTCGTCCGTGATCTGCCGTTTGTCTGATGGCCAGCAGCGCACCTTGGCTTACATTGTGCTCTCTCGTACATTATATAAGCTGAAACGCAAAGCGACATCATCTATTAAAGCATCCATTTACAGCAATGGATTCAACTACCACCGGAGACTTCACAACAGCGCCACCTGCAGCTGCTCTCGACACAAGACCTTGCATTCTTCATATTTGGGACATTGGTTGGCGGATTCACGATCATCATTGCATTGCTTGGCAATATACTTAGTCTGATCCAGGCACTGTGTTTGTTGGCAATGGCGGATATCGCGCTCCTTCTGACGTACCTGCCGATTCCTGCCATGAGGCATGACGCATGGTTTCTACAGTGCGCATAGCACGATCGGTGTGTTTGTTACTGGGTATTTTAACGAACTGGCTCGAATCTTCAACCAAATCTCCACATTTTTGACAATAATCCTGATGTGGCAGAGATATGTGGCAGTTTGCTTACCCCACAAAGCAAGTATGCGCCGCCCGCATGGTCAACACAGCCTCAGCATGCTCCAGCGTGGCTATTTGCGTTTTTTATCTGCTTATTTTTTTCTTGTACTCCATCAAAACTTCAAGTGACGAAATCAACTATTTGATGAGCCACTCTCTTGTACAGAACGCGCATTTCCTGACGATCTACTCTGTGATTTTCTCTTACCTAGTGAGTTACATCATCCCAGTGGCCAGCCTTCTGTACATGTCAATAGCTATTATTATAACCCTCAAGTCACATTTATTCTGTAATACAATGCATCTTCAAACTCGCATCATGCTCGCAAAGATTTGACCAAGTCATCCATTGCCATCGTTGTGATTTTAGTCCTTTGTCAGTCGTTGCAGCCAATCAGGAGAGTGCTCATGTGGGTGTATGATCCATTTATAAGACGTGTGGCATATGATGGTGATCTACAATACTTTGCATTTGTTCCTCATGTTGTGCTTATGTTGAACTCTTCTGCAAATTTTGTTATCTATGTTATATTTGCAAGGGGATTTCAGCTCCAGCACTAATGCCGGAGCCAGCACCAGCAACACTGGCGCCGTGGTTCCAACCAGGAGCTCCACAATTGTGATGTGTGCTGCCAGCCCATAACTCAACTCAACACAAGTCATAACAACAGCTGATCCCAGGAACGACAGCGCAAATGCCATGTCTCCTAGTAAGAGAGACGCCTGCAACACGAATTCGAATGCTCCAATTGGGACAATCACCTCTATAACCTAGGGCTAAATCCGAACACCTGATTCTCTCCTGTTCACATTAGCAAATATATTCTTGGAAGTGTGATCGTCAAATGTTTTTGCTGTAGCGATAGTTTTGTATGGGCAAGTAATGCATGGTGTCACCCTCGTGTTTCACTCGAAAGGGTTTAAAGCAATTAATAGATTAATGTTCATACTCCATTATTAATTTATTATATTCATAGGTGCACTATGGAATTTTCCGTTCTGCATTCAGCTGTGACTAGTGCGTTAGTTTTACATGGAAATTTACTTGTGTCGTCTTCATGTTAGGTCCAAAAAATAAGAAATGAACGAAAACAAATCGAATTGAAGTAAGTAAGTTCCCTTTCTTGAGATGTGGTCAAGCTGTAGCTCGGTGGATACAATCGAAAATTCGGGCATACGATATATAACACATGTAGGCTTACATATAAATTTAACCTGTTTAATGCATATAATTCACTGCATAATTTCCTTTAGCGATTAGCCTTCTCCAGCGTAACGTACACACAATATTTAGCATGTGCCGTAATTAATTGCTGCAACGCTATATAGTCCTAGCTGTTTGTGTTAAGACGGAAATTTAGGGAAGAAATGTGCATTTTTTTTTTTTAAACTCATGCATGATACTAATAAAACTTCCACGCATTTTTTTCTTCTGAGTAACAGTGAATACACGTATTTGAATCACATTGAACATCATTCCACAATTTGTAACCCCGTATCGGGTTTACCCCAATAATCCAGTTCATTTCTCAACTTTTAAAATTTTATTGAACTATTTTTTTTTTTTTTTTTCTGCTCTTGATTATTTGCTTTCCTCCGGCCGTGTTGGAATTCTTCCTAAAAATCTATGAAAAAAGGCTTCGACTGCATCAGTGCATGACTTCTTGTTTTAATATTACAGTCAGATCCCGTTAATCCGCCTTCTTCCGTTCCCAAGGAAACTGACGGATTAACGAAAAGGGCGGATTACATTTCAGACCACAAATTGAAGAAAATTGTGTGTCATTCTAAAACCCCAAAAACTCATGTAATGCATTAACGTAGTAGCATATACCATTAGGTTTGAAGCTGGAGGTAAAAAAGATCTCACAAACGATCACATGAGGTCAATAAAAGATTTTTTTTTTCTGTAAAAATCAGTGATGGTTGTCTGCTTGTGATAAGCCGTTCCATCGCGTCCAATCTGTAGTTCATCTCTATTTTTTTTTTTTTTTTTTTTTTTTCGCTGCCTCCAACTCCTCGAATCTCTCGAAATATAGCATTAATGCGCGCACGTGCTGCCTCGCTTCCCCCGCCAAGACTTCCACTGCAGGCTCAGATCCACTCGCATCTCCACTCGATTGATCTCCACTCACAACTTCGTCATCTCGTTCGTTCCGCTCCTGAACATCACTTAACCCAGCGACCAATTAAATTAAAGACTGAACAGAATTTTCGCCTGCGATTGATTCGCTTTGTTTAGTTAACTTGTTAAGCGTTAAACGAAAGGAGAGGCGCTATTTGTTGTTAAACTGACCCGACTTCAAAGAAATCGCCGACAATTGATACGTCTTGGTTGATGTTTGTTTTCGACACGCTATTTGGGTGGCGGATTACATGTGTTATTTACAATGGTAAAATGTAGATTCGTTCCCTAGAATCGTGGTCGAAGTCGGATTAACGAAAAGGACGGATTACATGACACAATTAACATTACAAACGATTCGTCCCTGAGATTTTAGGGCGGATTACGAAAAGGGCGGATTACATGACGGCGGATTAACGGGGTCTGACTGTAATTTAAATAAAACATTGGTATGGCCAACCTCCGAAATGAAGACGGCCCTGATTGATTGATTGAATTAAAATACCTAATATTTGATTAATATTAATTTATATTAATAATTTAATTATAAATAGGCCTAGATACTACTAGTACCTCAGCTACCCAAACTATGATGAATAATGAACTATATTCACAACGCTCTGTAATCATAGCGTTTCTCTGAGGCTAGGGACACGGATACATTTCTGAGTTGCATTGACGATGTTTTTTCAATCTCAAGGACACCAAAGTGGATATCGTCAAAATCATTTTCGACATCCAGGTCAAAATCTCTGTCTTTGTTGATTCGGACAACAAGACAACCAGTGACCAGACACCAGTCAGCAAAGTAAGCATCGTCCGCGAAGGACAAACATTTGTCAGTTTATAAGACTGTCTTCGTCATCTCCGCTTCCATGAGTACCCCTTGTCACTACCTCTGTCATGATAATACTACAACTTAGCTTACATACTACAGCGAGCCCAATGGGTCTGTATACCTCGCCCGAGAATCTGTGCTAACTACAACTGTTACTGTCAATCATTCTCAATGATAATAATATTTATATTAATATGAATTATTTAATATCATACAAAATATTCAATGATAATCATAATGGTAATCAATGAATCATTAAATTAACCAACCATTGAATCAATTAATTATTATCAATAATCTATCAAACTGGCAAACTCAGATACTTTAGGAGTTTAGCGAGACGCCATGGGCATGGGTTTATCTGTGATATAATCTATCGCAGTCTACTTTATCATAATTTATGATATAGTTTATTATATCTAGTTTTGACTGTCGTTTCCGTGCAAGAGCATATATAATTATATAGCCAAAAGTCTTATTGATGCCAAAGAGGCAACACTCCCATTGCAGTCAGTAAATGAGTAAATGCAATTGCGGAGCACTTGTCATATAACTTTGTCATAATTTTGGGGAAAGTTAGCGATTTGTGTATATGTCTCCACCTATATATAGCTCTCTTCTAGTTTTGGGGGTCCGGGGTTATATGACAAGTAAACCGCAATTGCTTATAATTATAGCCGTGCCACTCCTTTCAGGTGGCTCTCAATTGCGATGCTTAAATCCAAAAGCCATGCATGGAATTTCCAATTTAAGCTAGGAATCAAGCGACACAGCAGCTTGGTGTCGACAGCCGAAAGGAGCTAGTGGCCACCCATCTGTTTTATATAAAATATTAGTACATGAATCAAACTATGTATAACACTTGTAAATCCTAATCATTTTTGATCCTGACAGGTACTCTTATCAGCATGGCGCTTTCCTTCAGTGCGAAACTCATGCGAGGCGTCTCTCGTTGTGCTGCGCTTGTGACACCCAAGACGGCCCCTACGTCATGCCGTTACTTCTCTTCAGCCGAGAATAGCAGAGTTCTTGTCAACCTCAATGATAAAACAGGTCTCTTTATATAATTAAGTGTATGAAATTAATATATTCAGGGTCCCTTCTAATATCTTGTAGGAGTCGCAACTATGCAACTGAACCGTCCTCCTGTTAACAGCCTCAATCTTGAAGTATTGACAGACATGACAATTGCGTTGGATAAGCTCCAAACGGAGAAAGATTGCCGGGGAATGATTCTCACATCAGTATGTTGCGTGATCTGACATTGTTGTTGCTATATATAACCTCTGTTTTTAGTCTTCTCCTGGAATTTTCTGCGCCGGTTTGGACATTATGGAAATGTACAACCCACAAGAGGATAGACTTCGTGAGTTCTGGCGCACCCTCCAAGAGCTTTGGAAAATGATGTACGGATCGCGTTTGGCCACCATAGCTGCTATCAACGTCAGGACAGATAACCTCATTGTGCCTTGTCTCATTTGGTTTTCCATATTTAGGGCCACAGCCCCGCAGGAGGCTGTCTCCTGTCTCTAACTTGCGACTACCGTATTATGGCACAAGGAAAATTCACGATTGGTTTAAATGAAACTCTCCTGGTCAGTAATCAAGGGTGAATTTTAGTTTATTTAAGATTTTATTTTTAGGGCATTGTTGCGCCATTTTGGTTCCAAGATACGATGGTCAACACCGTTGGGCATCGTGAGACAGAGAGGGCACTCCAGTTGGGCCTACTCTACTCTGGCGAGAACGCTCTCAAAGTCGGATTGATTGATGAACTCGTGTCTCCTGAAAAGGTCATGGAAACAGCTGAAGGTCAAATGCAGATGTGGCTCAAAATTCCAGGTAAAAACTAAATAAATCCTTGTATTATTTAGATGGGTATAAAAAAAAGAGAGAGTTGAAATGGCATAAATCGCCCTGATTCAAGGAAAATGCGGTTACCAGTACCTGAAAACTGAATTAATCATCGGACAACATGTCTATATATCTATTCACCATCAGAGATTATTTCCTCACCTCAATGGCTTGAAACCTACTCGCAATCAAGGGTCGTGGAAAAACTTGATGTGTTTAGTTGGTGCATGATATGCAACCCATGCATATATTGGTATATTTCAGTATTCGTTTTCACTCGAGCAATTGCTTTCCGCTCACCATTGCTCGCACAAAAACTGATTCACGCGAGCAAAAAGTTGCTCGGCTAAGATATTCTCTTGTTTATGTTCGCCAGAGATTGCATGTTGAGTCACCTCCGAGTGTTGCCGAAGATTGCTAAAGTCTTTATTAAGAGACTTCGATATGATCGTTTTTCCCGCGTTTGTCTTCGGAGGTGGACGGCCTCAAATTGAGATTACCGATCGCCTTATATGGAAGCTAAGGTTTTATGCATGAGAGGCCAAGTCCGATCAGCGCCCAGGGAAAATAAATTATGTGAACTCGAAGTGACATAGCATTGGTTTCAGTCTCAATTGCGACGGCACTATAAAAGTTAATGCAGCAAGCATTAACGATTGTAAAGGAAGTTGAAGTATTGGAAGTGGCACCAAGAAGCATGCTCTTTCATGTCACATTACTGGTATGGCCCATACAGTGGCTCTGGAGTTAGAGAAATTGACCAATCCTAAATCTGAATCTGGTCATCAACCTGATCAGGCAAATCCGTAAAATCCTCAAAAAAATCAGTGTGAATTTAATCTACATTTCATTCATGACTGATTTGAGATATAATGCAAAGAAAAGTAGCAAACATAAAAAGGGCTTATAACTGGTAACATAGTAATAGTTACTTAATTTTGATCAATTGTGTTTAGCTGAGCAAATTGCTCGCCTATAGCATTTTAGGAGAGCTAAAAATTGCTCACGTGGCCATTTTAAATCGTAAAGACTGATATTTCTATCATCTCCACACATCATTGTAGATGCGTGCACTGTATGGCCAAAACAAATTCATGAATGTGCTGTCATCATGCAACTTTGCAGTGCCAATAATTTGTGAAGTTTACAAGTCGTTTTAATTCATATCTTTCTTCAAAATTATCTTATTATTCTGTCCTGAGATTCAGTGTGAGCTGAAGATTACATTGCTCATTCTTTATTTATAGGGTTGTTTGAAAAGTTCTCAGCCTAACATAGAACGCGTTATTAAAGAAAGTTGAAATTTGAATTGAATATAGGTCAGCTTTTTCGGATGAAAGTTGTGAGCGCTAAATTATCCAGAAAGTCACGTGATCATCTCTGGTACCAATTTGAATGATGCAGGGGTCGGCATTTCGTCAAAATGCGGCAAACTCCTGATTTACGTGCTATTATTATACGTGATATTATTATTATTATTACGTGCTATATTTATGCATAATTCTTGATAATTTTATCACTCTATTTTAATGATTTCATAATAATTAAATTACTAACATGATACTTCAATGTCTCACTAAAGGAATAAATGATGCTCTTTCAGGGAAATAAAAATATATATATATACATATATACTGATATATATGAGTGATATATATATATATATATACTCACTGGAGAAAAAATATAAAATAGAAACCGGTTAATATCTTCTATGTTAGGCCGAGAACTTTTCGTACAACCCTCGTACAAGTAGCATACATGCTGGCAGGCTTGGTAGAATATGCCTGAATTCAGTTATCAGTAATTCAGCTTAGAAACAGATCAGGTACCCGATAAGGGGTACGCGACCATTAGAATGAACAACCCAACTGTCCATCATTAATCTTGAACTATTTTCTTTCTTAGACTTTGCACGCCAACTCACCAAAGAGCAGCTGAGAGGTCCGACCGTGCAGAAGTTGGCGCAACACCAAGAGGCGGACATCGACCATTTTGTGAATTTCATCACTAAAAAGGCTATCCAAAAATCACTTGAAATGTATCTGAACATGTTGAAGCAGAAAAAGAAGTAACTCTTGCATCCCAAAATCTTAAATTCGATTCAATTATTAAATTCTCTCAATTATTTCTTTCAGTTTTTGAAATTGACTTCTCACATCTGTATGAATTATTTTGAAATGCTAAGAATATTAAAATCTTTCCTCAGTGTTATAATTACATTCTAATCATAATCTAATGTTCCTAATTAATTAATTAATGCTTGGTTCACTAGCACCTGCTGAAATGGACATTCATCACCATTGACTGCCTGTTTTGCCGATGATAGCAGCAGTCTCCACAAGATCCTTCAAAATACTGTCCGTGGCCAATCTCGTCTCTTCCCATTGATCTTCGTTCTCTGATGATGTCATCAGTTTCTCTCCATTGATGTTCACACACACGCACTGCAATAGAGCAAAAAAAAAACAAAGCGAGAAGTGCAACAAAAAATGCATGATCCACTACTGCAGTAGGCCTACTGATAGAATTGAGAGGTTTTTTTTTATTATATATATATAGGTTTGTTTTATCCTCGTCTTGAGTTGTTATGCTTCCCCTTTGGGACATTTCTCTTTTTGAATTTTCTCCTCGTCAATTACCCCAGGGAGGGCGCATCCTCAACGGCCTTCAGGCAATGGTCCGTCACGTTGTTAGGATGTCTTTATATGTAATCGATGTCAAGGTCACTTTTACCAAAGAGGAGCCAACCAGAAGATCGATCCAATGGTTTCCTCGTAATCAGTTATTGCGAGGTGCAAGAGAAATGGGTTGTTCAACCCTCTTTCCCTCGTGGGAGTCCGTACCAATTGACTCATGTGTCGTTGTCAAGGATTGTTTCTTTTTCCTCCCCTTGTTGCGCTCAGGTTGTACCGTTGCAAGTGCTGATCTGTGGTAGTCACCCGAGGATTTTGGGTAATTTCAATAAATCATAATAATCTATGCTTGATGTGGTGATCAGGAAGTAATCTACATCAAACATCAGGCAGAATTTCAAAATTCGTAGTCATCGCTTTTGTTTTGAGCAACAGACTTATCAAATCATGCTCGCAAGCTATAAAGTCTATAATGCATGTACTAGTATGCACAGAAAGATACCCTAATATAATTATATTCTGCCAATTTCAACTATTATAATTAATTAATCTAAAAAAAAAAAAAAAACAACTTATAATAATTATGTTCTATGAAAAATATCCTTTTTATTCAAAGTACAATCATTTACAGGAAAAAAAACATCTTTTTAAAGTAAAACAGAACGAAAATGAAAAATGGAAACATCAAGTTCAATATTTCGAACAACAAAAACAAATAACATAGAAATACGTGAGTAATTTTAAAGCCGTCCACTTCAAATCTCGCAGTTGAACCCGCTGACCTCAAATCTGATAACAGTGATGATATAATATTTCCAGCTTGTGATAAATGAACGCCTAACCAGCATTGCACGAAATAAGACTCAAAATTGAACACATAACAAGTGTATGGTTTGCATAATGACTAGTGCGTTATGATAATGAACATGAGCAGTGAGGGCAGGAATCGTAACGTTCCTTGAACCATGATGATAATAAGCGCGGCAAACACGATCCACGCATTCGACGAGGACGAAGATGTTCGCGATGATGAATTGCAGTAACTCTTGAAACAAACACAAACTTCGTTGTAGATATCTCCGTAATTCTCAGGCAGAAAATGGCAGCTGCGTCGATTGTCGATTGACTCAGACTCGTGACACAATCGATGCCAGGTTTCTTTATCTGAAATGAAATAGTGCTATAAAATATATACAAAGTAACAGGCAGATCTTCTTGGCACGAAGTAAACTTAACGAAGTGCCAAGGCCGTCCAGTTCGCCCGAGTGGTGTGGGTAATGTATCTATTGTGTTTTGTGTTTAAGGAGAAATACGACAATTTGTATAATAAGTGATTCATATCATAATTTATTATTATTTATACTAATTACCGGTATATCGAACAGCATATGATCCTGGTTACCTCGTGACATAAATACTTCTTTGAATGAAGTTTGTCAGGATAATAATTCAAACTATATTTAGCCATGTTCAGAAGAGGTATTTTGTAACCCCTCGATCTGCACACACTGATGTGAATAACTTAATCGCAATAGAACCATGGAGTTTTATCCGTGCAAATTGTAGCGGGTCGCTTCCATCGTACAAGTCCAGAATATGTTTATTCGTGCACGGCATGGCATGTAAACAATGTTCCACATAAAGAATGTGATTCAAGTGGAATTGTATAACTTCAAATGTTGTTGAATGCAATAATGGTGTGAAATGGACTATGCGTGGTGCTCTCTCTCCGACATTATTTCATGTATATTTAGATGGGCTGCTGGTCTGTATTTCTGAATTGAATGTTGGTTATTATTTAGGGCACTACTTCACTGCAGCACTCGCGTACGTACGCTTAAAAATATGCTGATGATTTGACTTCACTCAGCCCAAAGGTCAACGCTGCTCAAAAAATGCTTTCAGCGTGTGAGCAGTTTTCTAGTTTAGTAGATATTCCATTTAAAGTTATTTGTTGTTGTTTTGAGCAACTTATGATGCTGGTATTTGTGCAAATCACAAACACTTATTCAGGTTCATGTGTAGCATGGTTTCAATTTAATAGCTATAATAATTATAGACTGAGCTTTTCATTAGCTCACATACCATAGCCAGACGCAATGGGTCTCAGATAATTCCTCAAGTATAACTGATTCGTCTGTGTCACTAGTACATTTTCCATTAACTCTCAGCATGAACTTGGAGAAGTTGCATTAGACACTTACTATGACTGTACCCTCGAACTATAATTAAACTCGGTTCCTCTTAGAATGAATTGTATCTTAAGTTTTTCACAGAGACTAAACAAAATTATGTTAATATAAATTAATGATGACAATTAAGGATTAATCATGGCTGAGACCCATTAAATCATGGGGCATGCTCTACACAAGGAGTCAGTTTACATGTGCATTGCGTTAATTGATTTCAGCCCAAAGCATGCTTTAACAGGCACTATATGATTGTAGTTTTCTATATAATTTCTTTTTCTTATCGTACTAAAATATTAAATCGCCACTGTACGTACTCTTGGAAAAATTCAATTCAAAATATAACAAGAGAACAACTGACCCCGCACGACGCTCCGAACGGTCATGCACGAATCTCCGTCTTTGCAGATTGTCGCAGTGGACTTATTGAAGGGCTCGCCGCACCCCGGAGTCCCTTGGCATTCATAACACGCCAGTTTGATGTAATAATCGGATGAATCTCCGGTGTCCGGATCTACGTCGGCCGGTGCGCCGAAATGCGACGCGTAGTCGTAATTGTAGGCCGCCGTTGATTTCGTCACAAACAAAGTCACGAGCACTGATGACGTAAGAAGCCAGTACGTATCCATAGCAACCGGATATCACATAAGAAGTGGGGTTGATCTGAAATGAGGTGAAAGTAATTATAAATCGTGCTCAACTCACTCAACATCTGCAGAAATGGACGACCGAATGAAATTGACACAGCGCCGCTCGCGCAATCTGATCATAATTAATAATAGAATTATTAAAATTAACCCTAAATCCAATAATTTAATTATCAGCTTAAAGTGCATATAGAGCTCTGATCTCAATAACCTCTAGTAGTCTATACCAACATGGCGAATGATGACATATAATTTTCGACCGATTGAAAGGATTAAAAAAAAAAATAAATAAATAATCAGCTAAGTTATCAAATTCAAAACGCATATCACCACAATTAATTCACATCAGGACAAATTGAATCAGTCCTGATAACATAAATCCTATGTGATTTCTTCCCACACAGCAACAAGAAGAATACCTTGTCGGCTGGAGGGCACGAAATCGAATGCCGCGTTCAGTGTAACATCGTGTTGGTCGATCAACATGCCAAAGGCGTGCTACTGGCTCATGGCACCCTGAGACAACAAACCCGTCAGACATCAAAGGATTCGGCCGGCGAGGAGAAAGTATAAGGAGAAACTATAGGAGGAATCAGGAGGAATATCGCAAAAATGGGGAGGAAGAAGTCGTGTGAGATCGACTTCTTTCTTTTTTTTTCGATTTTTTTTTTATCCTTCTCGTGAATTCCGATTATGTCTGTGAGAAGGTTAAATAAGAAGCAAAATGTTTGCAACGAAGCGAGTGTAATTTCATATCAATTTGCCAGACTCCAGATCAAGTTCTTCTGTTTATTTTGTTCAACCAATTAGCCAGTAACCGACACGTCTGCATGCAAGTGCCAGTAACCGGAATTAACATAATATATGCACTGGATGTAATCGAAGCCGGGAGAAATATTTGGCCAAAGAGCAATTCCCAACAGGAGAATAAAAACAATCGGAAATCGAAGAACGCCCGAAATGCAAACAACCGCATTCACACATTGGGCGCCAATCTGTGGGATGGCTTTTAAATAATCCTTTGTTTACACCTGAGAATATCATCTCTCAAACTTCTCCTTTAAACGTATCAAATAGCTCTGGTTATATGAGCAGAACTGATCATCATTATAATAAAATGAGTGACTCAAAATTTGGCACATTCACGATAAAACCAACCAATAAATATTAGATTTGAATAAAAACGTATTGTTTTTGGCTGGATGTCTTTGATATTATAGTAGCTCTGCGGACAGGGGAGGTTATACTGACTGCCAGCCTGCCTGCGCACCCATCGGCAGAGGTTTGTACTCTACTAGTGCATATGCTATCTAGTTTCAGTGTTTCGGTTGGTAACTTGCCTTTGTAATTTATTGTACCGTGAACAATGTAAATAACTTCTATGAAATAAAATCACCCAATCAAAGTATCAAACGTGCATTCATTGATTCCTGTTCGATGACATTGTTACATAAGATCGAAATTATCAAATATACTGAGCGACTTTAAATTCTGCAACAATTACGAACTGCTAGTACAACAAAAATAAGACATAGGGATGGAATATATCGGTTTTGTGGGTCTAGAGGATGTTCATGTAGAGTGTCAAAAGCATTGAAATAAACATTTCATTCATGAATGACTCGCGTAGACATCTATTGAATAAACCAGTTTTCTTCCAAAGTTCTCACCAAGTTCTTGTCGAATCAATTTCAAAATTCCCCTATATATTCGACAACTCCTGTTTGATGATTTGCCGTTGTTAAAATTTTTCTTGTGCACAATGCCACGACTTTCTACGACCGAATGCCTGAGTGCCGTTGGGATGCTGGAAGCTGGAGCCACCCAAGTTCGCATAGCGCGTGCTTTTGACGTTGCTCGCAGTCAGATTAGCCGTCTTTGGAGTCGGTACAAGGAAACTGGGTCAGTAAAAGATCGTCCCCGATCAGGAAGGCCGAGGGTGACGATTCTGCGACAAGATCGCTAGATCTGGAATCAGCATTTCCGGAACAGATTGCAACCAGCAACAGAGACTGCAACAACTACCGTGGGTTTGCATGGCCGTCCCATCAGCGAACACACTGTCCGAAGACGCTTAGAAGCTGCAGGGATGAATGCCCGACGGCCTCTACAAGCCACCATCCTGTCGAACCAGAACAGGGAGAACCGGGTTATTTGGGCACGGAGAAGACCGAGGTTGACTTTGCAGCAATGGGGAAGAGTCCTGTTCAGTGACGAGTCGCGTTTTTGTTGTTCGGTGGCCGATGGTCGTCAAAGAATATGGCGACGCAAGGGAGGACGCTATGTCAGAGCCTGTATCCAGGAGTACAACCGCTGGGGTGGCCCAAACGTCATGGTTTGGGCGGGAATCACCATGGAGCACAGAACAGATCTCGTCATAGTGCACGGGAACATCACTGCTCGTCGTTACATCGATGAAATCCGGACACCTCACGTCCTTCCCTTCATGGAGGCACACCCAGATATCCGTTTTTTTCCAACAAGACAACGCTCGGCCGCATGCAGCAGCTGTGACCCGAGATTTTTTGGACGACAATGAGGTCGCCGTCGTTCCTTGGGTTCCATATTCCCCAGATCTGAACCCATCGAGCATTTATGGGATGTTTTAGGGAGAAGAACACTGATCAGAAGGCCAACCACCTGTGACGCGCTCATCCGCATCCTACGTCAAGAATGGCTCGCCATCCCACAGGAGACGACCAGGAGCTTGATCCGGAGCATGAGAAGAAGGTGCACTGCGTGTATTGAGGCGCATGGAGGCCACACCAGTTACTGAACTGATCTGAGACTTTCAAGATTGACCCCTCTCTGGTTTAATTAAAGTTTGTCATTAACACTCCGGGACTTTTGTGTTTGTCTTCATTGCTTTAGACACCGTTAACATCACACTTCCAATACCCAAGCATTGTAATCAGAATAATTTAATCACAATATACATAATTTCGGAATTTACTATTGGTGCAGAATTAAAGTCGCTCGGTATATGTCACAAGTGACAGAGAACGATCCCCCGTGAAAATCGATAATAAATGTGTAATTAAGTAGAGAAGACTCGAGATCAAACATCCTTATTTATTCACTCAATACAAAAATGTCGTCAGAGTTGCTTATGTAATATGCTACTGATCAGTTTCGTAGGTAATTAATCCGCTCAGACGGCAAACTGATTTAGGGGATATTCAATTGTGATCTTAATCGTCTTAATTAATTAGTGCTCACTGTGTGAGTAGGAAGTGACAGGAGCTCATTCATTCCCTGGCTCCTGATTGGTCAATACAATTTGTGTGTTCAACTATTGAGGTGTATAGTTTTATGATACGGATATACTATCAATAGCTAGCTATACGCGGGTAGAGCATTATACTTATGCATTTAATTTCACCCCTGATTCATGAATAACCGTTAACACTAAAAAAATAAGCCACTCTCATAGAGATAAAAATACCAACGCATAAATACGAGACTCTGCGTGGTGCGACCGCATGTAGATTTAGAGCTAGCGTAGCAGACAAGAACAAATTACAAACATCGGGTCATCCATCATACTGCTAACACGCAAAGCAAGAAAAGTATATAACATCATTTTAAGAATCCCCTGCAGTACACGTGTACAAGTACTCTAGTATAGATCACGGGCGGCCACCTGCACATGATAAGCGTACATCACACCTTCTGTATATACGCTGTTTTATTCCACAAGTGGGGTCATTTATGAAGAAGGCGTTTTCACCGTGCAAGCGGGTAGCACAGCCATGAAGCAGTCATCGCTGCCTGTGCCTACGAGATCCGCGTGTTGAGCGGCGCCGCTCTTCCAGCGGCAACTACGCTTTCTCCCACTGCAAGGCTATCTCGCCTGCCCTCGATCATTGATAAGCGTACGAGGAGCCCTGCTTAGCTGGAGTTTCACGCCGATATTCCGCTGTGGATTTTCCGCGTGTCCGCAGAAACTGCTAAATACGAAATGATAAAATTTTCCATTTTCATTTCGAATTTGAGGGGAGGAAAATTAAAAATATGCTTCAAAGTTCATGTTTTTTTTTTTTTTTTTTTTTTTTTTTTATATTCATCAGAAAACAAAAGTTAAAAAGAAAAAACTATACCCAGACGCGATTTATCTGGAAATTGAGTTAACGGATGCTTCAACAATATGTCCTACAAGTATTTTTCTTTTCCAACCAAATATAAAAATAGGATACTAAGAATCGAATGCAGATGTTTAATTCTATCCCTTTTTAATACAATAATGTATTTCGAAGTTCCAATAATCTGCATGCAGTAAAATATACACTAAACGTTCCAAAATATTAACATAATTAGCAATTTTTTTCCAAACATCCACCGAGTATAATTATAAATGATTATGTAAATCTAGTTACTAGTTTTACTTGAAACTATAAATTATAATAAATTATAGTACCATGCATGGTCACTTCGAACTATAACCAGCTTAGAACGCGGAAATGGAATATTCATAAACAAGTCGTATGACTCGCGTCTTGAGAGTGTACGCTTTAGATAAAAGATTCGTTTGTACAAAACCAATGGATTCTCAGTAACAGGATATAAAAGAAGCATCGTGGAAGTTCGAACGAAGCCATAATATGGAAATTTTATGTGAGCGAGAAACATGCGCACCGGAAAATATGTCAAGGATAATGACCACAATAATTATATGTCACATAAAACCTCTCCCATTGATGCTCGGAACTAATCGTATTCAAGTACTGTTGTAATAATTTTTATGTTCCAATGTACACACCAAATAGCTCAATGAAACAATTAACTGGTTTTCGGTCATTATATGTTAATCGTTTGCCTCGATTAGCGACTGAATTACAGACCATGAACAAGATCTTTTGGGCTTGTACTAGTAGTCCCATTAAAAAAAATGTTTATTTGTGTTCTCTATAACATATAATTACTAGTATTGTAAAATAAAACGAGCGTTGCTCGGTTGTGCATTCCTTCTATAAGGACTACTTGATGAACTTGCACTAACGGCCAACTGGTCATGTCTTCGGGACCTCTAGTATAAGTATCACTTCATTTACATCAGTACTCAGCAGGTTATTGCATAATCGGAACATGGAGAGAATCCACCTTGTGAGATAAGCCGAATCTGCGTGAAATACGTATATCTCCATAAGGCGATGACAATTCAGTAAGATGTAATGTCTTTACTCTATGTCAGGTGTTTTACTGTGCATAGCAAGGCTATATGCGCAACGAGCCAACCCGACAAGGTTTGTGCGTAATCAAGCATACACAAGTAATTACTAATACGAGCCCCCTCAAATAATCATACTAAATGGCTAGTAAATATTCGGTAAAAAAATAAAAAAAATAAAACATCCTCCAAATAAAACCGCGTATTATTTAAAATCGCAAATGGGTTTGTTATCTGATAAATCGATACGTTTGTTATCATGAAATTGACACTGTTGGAATGGCGGGCCGATGCCATATGCAACACGTCAGAGGGGAAAAAAGCGAACGGCCGAAGAGAACATGTTTACGTTTTCAGTCTCGCCACTGAAACAGGACCTGTCTTGTTAACTACAGTAAAATTCTGAAGAAAGCAATAATTAATACATCGCGACATATTTATTTCCTAAAGAAGAGACAGGGAGAGCTGCACTGAATATTATTATCATATGTTTAATGTTACACCGACAACTTTAAAACTTGGGAAATGTCAGGGGTTCTGCTGTAAATGCAACAGACGTTTCTGATCAAGTTGGCAACTCGGAGTACAAAGTGTTGTATAGTTCAATATAGTTGCAGCCAAGGGAGTTCTACTTTTCTACAGGGGTTAGCGAAATGGGAATTTAACGAGCAAAATCTTGTGCGTTTGGGGTCATTTAACGGAGGCTAAAAGGTCATAGATATGGTAGCTACCATCTCTTTCACAGGAATCCGGGTGGGAAAATAAACTTGTATTCTTATTTTATTTTAGTGAACGTTTTACACACCGGAATTGAAGTATTACTATCAAACGAGAGGGCTAGCGTTACCATGAAACATGCTAAGCATAATGAGGATCTACATAACAATACAAATAAATATTCCGTGTGGAAATACAAAGTTTGTGCGGTGTTAAGTGTGCACATAACATATTGTAAAAGACGCTCCCAACATTATCGCTGAGGAGTTGCCATTTAGCGAGCACGTCATCGGTGGTACGATCTGCTTGCAGATCTCTATCTTTCCCTTCGTGAGGGAGCTAACTTTTTATTACAAACATGGTTTTTCGGTAGAAGCGCGGGCTAAAATTCAGAATAATGTTCCGTAAATAGTTGGAGAAGCCTCTTATCATGTATTTCGAGCCTTTCACTTTGCCATTTTGTGTCAAATATTCCCAGAAATATCGTATTAAAAAGGTCACCTCACAGCGCGCAGTCGTCGCTCAGCGCTGAGCAGCTTGAAGACGTAAAAAACAGGCATGCTTGTTATCGACAAATCAAATCAAAACATTTTTTAATTACTAGTATTATGTCAGTGGATTTTACTACGTTCTGTATAATTCTATCAGACACGACTTTTCTTGTTCGTCAAAATAAAGCTAAACAGCTGGGTTAGCGAATTCTTCAAAACATTTCGATGATTTTCACGTATTTGACCATGATATCGTTGCTGCCGATGATGCGTGTCTCGCCTAGCTCCCCAAGCCGTAGCGTAGTGTACACACCACTACCCTTGGAGAGCTAGTGTCTCGCCCTGATCCCTTCTCCGCGGCAGCTCTGATCGCCAACACTGCCACTTTTCTGAGTTCTCTCTCCTTCGTTATTGCTGACACCAGGTTAAAATCTGTATGGTTAGATTACCAGAAGATCGGCCACACGATATCCGTGTCCATCCCCACTTTCATTTTCGATTTACGCAATTATCGTATTATTATTATTATTATTATATATCTCAGCATGCAAAAATCTATGCTGTCGCTTTGAGAGAATAAGTTCACGTACCACCCATGACGTCACGATATGAGCTCATGAATATTTATGAGCTCGCATTATTTTGGACGTCGTTTACACTGCGTCGGTTGCACGCACAGATGTCGGAATAATGTGATTCGAAATCTGAGACGTTATGTAATAAGTTGGTGGTAAAAAGTTGGAACCAAATGATGGTGATGCTACCTGTTTAAACAAAGCTTGCGATCTTTTTAATCTATATTAATATATCATTAATTAACACATTCATTAACTAAAGACAGAAATATAGCCTTTAATCATATGACTAGAAGTTCCACTCACCCAACCGAACACTGATCTGGAGAAAAGTTATCGAAAGAGGTCACAGAAATAACGATGTAACAGAATAGTCCACCATTTGGTAATCGAACACAACAGAATGCTGAAAATTTGGAACATAAAAAGAGAGAAAGACAGAGAGAATAATGCTGATATATCCGAATGCTACAACAACCTGTTCCGTACTGCATTGTAACAAAACGAAGCAACGATGTCTGCAAGGTCTGCTAGCAATAAAGATTTTTGAGGTGGGCTAGATTATGACGGCGGCACTGGGGCTGTACTGATGGGAGGCCGTGTTATCACAGAGACACCATAATACCATTATGAAGCTCATCCACATATGATTTAATGGGGTGATATGTACAAGCTGACTCACTTTTGCGCCGAGCAGAATGAAGGTTGAAAACACGCGACTAAATAATTATACAAGTGAACCGAATACTAGTACCAGAAAAGCTGCGAGGGATGTTGCGAGAAAGGATATGAAAATAGAACGACGTCGTGTGTCATACATTTTGTTATCCGGGGAAATCAAAGTGTATTTGCGGCAATTAGTCAGAGGAATGGTCTGTGCATACGAATGTTGAACATTTATGGTGTGGTATTTTGAAGATACACTTATAAAGACCAGTCGAGAAGCGAGTATTTTCATTATAGTTACTAAATAGCTACTGAACGGCATAGCGACCTCTGCGACAAAATGATGCTCCCGCTTTCGGGCTGCTACAGAAATATGTGTACGCGCGTTGAACAAGATGCGACTAGGCCTACATGTGGAAGCCGAACAGCAGCTGTACTCTGTTGGCACTGAATTAAACTACGTATTTAGTATCGCTGGATGTTTCGTGTCAGTGAATATTGTTTATAATCCCGCGATGCAGTGTCAGTATCATTATCCGAGTCAACAATTGGATTCATGATTTGATTGATTTCTGTGAGTAAAATTAACGAAATGTGCGTTGATTGTAGCTCCCGTAATTACATTATGATTATAGTGACAAAATATGCTGGTTCAAGCCTACGCCATTAATTTAGAAATTAAAAACCAGCATACTGGTATAATTATGTTGTTCTCATTAATGCACACGTGTAATTTGTCAACAAATAAATTAATGGCTTATTAAAATATGCTTTTTATTAAAGATTTGTTTTTTTTGTTTTTTTTTTTTTTTTAAATCTCACATAGTTTAATACCAACATTCAGTGCAATGAGCATGAGTACATAAATTGGTAATTAACGATCTTACCCTCTCAAAATTAATGCAGTGTTGCTTGTCGAACAGTGAACACACTCAACGTATATATACGCATTACATACCGAGCTTAGTATGCAATAGCAGGTTGTCTGCCTATGTGACGTCATATGAAATATTTATGGCCAAAATTAGCTCTATGATTCACAGCTCAAGATGTCATACGATTTGTGAAATATAATATGCTCGGTAGAATGGTGAAGTTTCACCCCACCACATCTCAAGTTTCGAATCCGGATCTCACTGAAATTACACCACTGATCCATCCAGAATATTCCAGAAGGCTGAAATGTCCACCATGCTCCATCCTGATCCATTTTTGGGATACAGGATATCTGAATTGGCGTCGGATCAACGGCCGATCCCACTGAAGAGCACCGTGAAGCTCAATACGGTGTCGTTCCGGTTTCCCCCAAAGTGCATGGGCCAATAACCATGTGCCCTGACCGGCGGTTTCCCTTGGAAAATAATGATCTCTCCGAATTCAGCTTGTTAATTTAAAGAGGACCTCTGATTATTTGGAACTAGTAACGGATGATAGAGGATGCATCCCAAAAGACAAATACACCTTTTGACTGACAAATATTTAGACAATACGCTTGCTGTGGGCTAATTCCGAGATACATCGATTTTGAGAGGGTTAAAATCTCGCTTTCTTCTCGCGTTCGATTTCATACCGTCGTGACCGCATAAAAGTATTTCTCCTATTGTTAACAATGGGAGCCGTCGAGTGAGCAGATCTTTCAGCAGTTCTCATAAAAGAAATCTCGCACTCATCTCGTTTCAAGCTGTTGTGCCTAAGCAAGAAATTCTTATTTAAATGTTTCTTGAATATCATTCATAGTTGACCAAATACTTCAAAAATGGTCTCTCGCCACCCACAGAAGCCCATAGAATCGATCTAAAAAGGTTCCGAAATGAACAGAGGACTTTTTAAGATGGAATTAAGGGACGATCGCCATTCCTGCACTTAAGTACAGGAAAACCCGGTGCAACCCTTGCCTTAGTACGCGTATGACATCCAACCGACATTCCCTGCTTGTTCGATGAGCGTTGTGTCTCTTCGTTTTGCCTAGTGGATGGGTGCAAATGAGGAATAGTGCCGAGCATAACAAAACAACCTCTGTAATTTGCAATTCGTGTCCTTCGACTTTGTCAACAACAAAGTATCCATTGTGTGTACCAATGATCCCGTACTCACTTGTGTTGTTTAGTTGCATAAATCTTAGTCATCTTAGTCATATCTTAGATAATGCACATATTATTCTACCAAGAAAGAAAGATGCATTAAGCACTTGATCGTGATAGGATAACGCAGGAACAGTTGATCGTATTCCTAATCGCATATAATTATTTATAATTGCTATAATCAGACTACGGACGCTCCCTATTTGACATTTTCATAATATTGCAAATCGCAAGTACAATTCGGACACCGACCCAGGACGTGGAAGCAATAGGCGAATATCCTCTTGACGGCAGGAGCCACGTGCTTTGAAACGTCCAACACAAACAACGATTTCTCGTATCATATTGCTGACAAGGTTCCAAATAAGGGGAATAACAAGCGCAAGACAGATTTGATTTGAAACAAACTAAATGAAGTCATATTCATCGCAAACATGAACTAATTAACAAACAATAAGTGGAATCGCACGGATAATCAGATTTAATCAGATTTAATCAGATTTAATCACTGTATTTCGGTAGTTGTTTAGATGGTTTTACGCATAGAAATATAAACCCATCATAACGCACTTGATTGGTCGCATTATATTAAAATTAATTATTTGACTTTTAATTAATACACACTTAGTATGCAGAACTATATACATAGCACCTACTAACACAGAACGACGGCCTGCATACGGACATGAAATTTATAACCATGCAGCTTACCTTCAATTACTTAAACCAGGATATGCTTAAGAAAGAGATCTGCGCTAATCCACGATCAGCTGTGTTTATCGGATGTGCTTCAAAGCACGTGCATTGCCCACGCATGGCCACAACGATGAACCACTCCTTCACGTCTAGCCATGTCATTCACCACATCCTGTATATACTACATGCTCCATGCAAGTGCTCTTATGATTCAGACGGTAAAATGACATCTTCTTCGCGAGGAAATCTCGGTTGCCAGACCGGAGATGTCAATCGATCGACCGATATCTCTGCTATGCGTTTCTCTGCCTGCTCAACAGCAATGTCAATTTCGGCGTTTTGGCGTCTCTCAGTCAGAATGTTTGCATTTGGAGAACAGATTAAATGATGTTATCCGCATTGAACATTCTCCGTGTTGTATCTTGTCCCACACATGTCATGTTCTGTTAGAATTCTGCGCAAAGCACGAAATCGACTTTTTAGGTTGCACTGGTAACGTTACGATGTTTACCATTCGCTTGTCAGGCAATCTTATTTCGTAATCATAACGGTGTCGGATTTTCCCATTCTCTCTCCTGAATTGCTGCATTCATAACGTTCTAATAACATGCTGTAATTATTTTACTCGTGCTATTTAGCGTTCCAATCGAAGCTGTGACCAATCAGACGCTCTCTTACATTATATGTCCAGCTTGTGCTACTTATGTACACTGGCTGTACAGTGTACACGTGTACTACTCTACTTTCATTAACATCATAACTTTCATAGTCAAAGTTGCCAAAGGTGAGCATTTGCCCGGTGCACGATCTATCTGTTCTGGAGTTGGTTTTAGCGTCAAATGGTATGAAAAATGACCGCGGTTAATCACACCGACACTTCAAAAACACAAATAGAATGTAGGTAATGGGTTCGTTTCTCCTGGGTGATTACGTACAGTCTTTGGACTTATAATTGGGAACTTATACATGTGTAACCAATGATTTAAGTATTCGTGGTTCATGGGCATTGCTTTGTGCACTTCGGTGGATATTGCACTATACCAAAATATACTATTCATGTATTTACATATATACACTGCAAGTTAGCCTACTAACGCTGTTAGTAACTTGTAACTTCAATTTGTAGCAACGCTGTTAGTAGTAGTAGTTAGTAGTAGTAATAACAGCGTTAGTAACTACTAAAGTTGTAACTGAAAAGTTATTTTCACTGCATGGTTGGATCGTTGCGTTCATTGTTGTCAGCTGATTGCACCAATCGTATGTTCAAACGCATGTTTCCAGACAGCAAAACCACACTAGCATTGTGAAAGAACAAAAACAACCCGAATGTTTAACAGTGCTAATGGCCAAGAAGCGACGATGAACGTGAAGAAATTTGCAAAATCCAACTACTTTGGGATTGCTACAGATACTGGCAGTGACGAAAATGATAACTGCCTGCCAATCTTAATTCCAGTCTTGAGGACTCGAACGGACCTAAATTTATGACCATATAATATATATGCACCTCATTTATTGACATGCCAGACCTTGTGAAATAAAATCAATGTATCAGTTGCTTGATGATGTGCTTTAGGATCATAAGATAGGCAATGCATAAGATGTGCATCTGGCAACGCCAAAACCATAGAGGAAGAACAATTTTTCTTCTTCTTCTATGCCAATATACTATATGTGACCCCTCGCGCCGAAATCCACACTAAGTCGCATATTGTCACATTATTAGGTTTTAATGCCTCCTAATAACTGATACAAATCTATGAATTATGATGCAAGAATTATCTAAATCCGAAATTCAAAAGTTACGGCCTGTTTACAACTGGTTTATGTTGAACCCGTTAAACGCGTAAAAAGGTTGGCAAAGATTCACAATGATTAATCTGTCAATACAATAGGCTTAATTATATACAAAATATAAGAACTAAATTAATGGTCACAGACTGATACGATTCTTGTCTGTGAGGACAGAGGAGATATTTATCTGTATTTCGCCATCAAGATATAGAAGTCAACATTTTGAACGCATTTGACCTCTCAAGGCTTATTCAGGAATATGCTCAGCAACTAAGTGCGGGTTTCGGCGCGAGGGGTCACATATGTGATTGGGTCAATAATTCAATCCAGCAAGGGTGCCACATACCAGACAATGAGCTCAAGAGCTAATGAAAATAAATGATTTAATCTGCGTAACAGTGAGTTTATTTTTCTTCCATGTTACATTATTATGGTAGCATATAGTTGTTAAAATCACTACCAATATACGTCTGTCTGTTCTCTTTAATTAGTACATGTACTATCTTTATTTTATCGCGATTTCCTATCTCCGTTTTTGCCCTGGACAAAGGTTCGCATATTGTATGAAATATTTTGAGGTATAGGTAAGTCAAAGACTCAAACGACGCCGATTGATCTGAGATATCAGATCTTCAAACCAACAGATGAGTCCGCCAGACAGTGAAACATTATATTTTAATTTTATCTGTGACGAATATAGTGGCCAAGTGTACTTGATTTGTAGTTCACGGTCCTCTGAGAATATCCTTTGCTGGAAACACCTGATAATGATGCCACGCGTCGAAAGGTTTCACCTGCAATCAAACATCAAAGGACAAAGCACAACTGAATTAATTATAGTCATGTTTGACAAATCCTCATTGTTCTGTGGAGTAAATAGTTTCCAGTGCGCTTCGTGTCATCGGGAGCACGTACAGGTGTGTACCTGCTCATGCATGCAACCGTGCTTGATTATTCCAGAATTACATAACTGTTGCCATTTAAACCGATTGATTAGAAGAATCGTGTTCGTCCTCCCGTGCGCTGCATATGAATGTTGAGCGTTCGCTGCATGCACTGCGGGACTATTCACCAGTGACGTTGAGGCGACAGACAGACGGATTTATCAGTTAACACACCCAAGACATGAAGTTGTCCAGATTGCTCGCCTTCAAGATCCTCCTGTGGGCCATTGGAGGAGGAGTTGCTCGATCTAGAGGTATTTCCATGCTAGTTGTTATGTAATCATTATGTATTCCACACGGAGGCTTGGCCGTGTATAAGTTTAAAGTTGCATTGCTGGTTAGTTATTATGTAAGTGCATTTGACATACTTTTATTGTGATTGAATCTGCATGCATGCCATCACATCGAGTGCGGCCTCATCGCATCAATCAGTCATCGGGAGCATACCAGAGTTATACGCCCTGCTCAACCTCAACGCTTACTTAAGGAATCTTGTCCATCCTGACAATTATACGCAAATTGCTAAAAACATATTAAAACTTCTTTCGCACTCGCTGTGTGATCGGGACAGGGCTTTTTGCGCCCCTCCTCCTGATCTTACCCTGGGGTTCTGCTTATATTAAATTCCTCTTACTTCACCCTGACCTCTTCCAGTGTTGTTGGTATTTCTTCTCTTCACTTGGCCGAGCAGTCCTCTATATTCACTTCTAATCGAGAATGTAATTAATTGCTGATGTGGTCTCTCCAGCTGATTCCCAATCGTCGCCATTGTTCAAAGTTCAAACACATTGATTTTCTTCTTGCACCCTCTCCTCGAAGTCCTTGGCTTACAGCTGTACGAGGCTAACATCCAGACGTTTTATTGCTGCTCGCATAATTATACGTTTACACGAGTAGCTACAATCTATTTCTAAAACATTGTAGCATTAATTCATTCATTTTTGCCAACTCATATTTTATTTCCAAAGGCAAGGAATATTGGATCTGCTCAATATAACATTAAAATAATATAATTAAAATAGCCGAATTTGGTTTTATTGGGCGTGTGATCATTAAAGTATACTCGCAGTTAGTTCAATCACCAGGTGTGGTATATAGCTCTGCCCTTTTATCTAGCGTTACCAAACTTAATTCTACTAATTCCAATTTCTAACCCTCATTTCTAGGCCCTAAAAGCTTGCATCGCGACCCTTGGTCCACCCCTTTCTCCACGTTTGCTTCCATACTATTAAATATAATACATGGTCTTTAATCCCTACATACTCGTCATTTTATTGTCTGTCAAATCAAAGGAAATTTTGAACCGAAAAAGTTGATAAAAATTAAAAATACAGTATTTTCTCGAGCAATACGCATCGAATAACCTCGGATGCTATACCATTTAAACTGAGGGACTAGTCATCACCTAAAACCCTTATTTCAGTTTAAGCACCAATGCAAGATGCAGTTTTAGAAGAAAAAAAAAACCCCTCTGAAACAATTATACAAATATTGAACTCAGAATCTCCGGTTACGCGCCCATCGGGAAACATGTGCAAATATACCAATAAAAGGGGTTTGGACACCTCTGTGGGTGGTCTGAAAGATCGAACGGATATTTTGGACCCAGGTATATTTGAATAATTAGTTTATCTTGCCTTCAAAGATTCATACATGGATAATAAAGAAAATTTATAATGGCAAAATGAAAAAGATTACCTAAGGTAATGAAATCAATGCCGTTAGATAAATAAGATACATGTATGTAAGAATGTAAGATTTAAATACATGTAGTGATAAAAACTACCAAAGATGAAACATTCTTTATGCATGTCATTTACTTTTAAAATGCTCTTTTGTCATGATTGTTGACTTGCTGTGAATATTCAATAACACATGTATTTAGCGATGCAGAGTAATTTAAACTACTAGTACAATGGGACCGATTGTTATTCTATTTTGGAGTGAAATATTATTATGAATTGCCATAGGGCATTGATATATATTTTTTATATTAATACCATAGGGCATTGATAGTGGACCAATACATGTTTATACATTGTTATTATTATTTTAGTTCGATCGAGTTTCACAAAATAGATCCAGAGAAGAAAGCCCGCATAGGCAAATAATTCTGTTCAGATGAAACAAAAACTAACTTATTCCCCTTCTACTTCTCGGGCGATAATTCGAACCCCGACCCACACAATACCGAGTCTCGTCGTGGCTAAACAGTCACCAAACATGAACAGTAATGAATTATATGTATTAGTTTCACAATTTGTCATGAAGTCCATTAGCACACATGATACATTAGGCGCGCCAAGCTTGTCGCTATGTACGGAGATGGGAACCCTTCATGCTATACGTCACGTGCGTGTCCATCTCGCCATTGATCAGGGTTCATTAGTGTCGATGTCATTAATCTCGAATTGATGCACAGTCCTTAAACACCGTTGCATTATAAGATGGACTCATACTTATCATCTTAGATATGAACTGGTGCGTGATATTCATGCTCAATTGATTAGAGGCTTCGTGAAGTAGGAATTCGCATTTCGCACCATGGGTCTTATGTATAATACTATTCGTAATTCCTCCTCTCCTGTTATGCTTGAATTGAGGGTTAACGAGCATCACCCATGTTGCACCCGGCCCTTAGGGATGGGGAACTAAATTTTGAGTGATGTTCTATTGAGTCACAGCACCAATTGATAGCATTCCGTGCCAAAAACATCATGCCTGGATGCAAACGTAAGGAAATAATGCATTCCGAATATCGGGGTTAGCATTGCGCCTATGGGAGAATGGCTTCCATTGCAAAGTATAGGAGGCAAACGTCAGCTGAGGGCTTGCCGTGATTGGTCCCGTTCCCCTCGTGAAGCTATCGATTTCAGCCAATCAGAGCAGAGCATCTTCGCCATTAAAGGACATTTTTGTTGTTTACGAAACAAAAGCGTTCAGTATTGCGCATGCGTGGTGCACTCTGGCTGACCTTTTAACTGTTTCAGGATGAGAAACCATGGTAGGTGTCCTAGAAAATCGCTTGTTAAAATAAGAAAAATACCGAAAAATATATATATATTTATTTTTTTATTTTTATTTTTTTTTTTTGCGCCTGACTGGTGGCAAAATGATTATTCTATCTATTTCCGAAAAGAAAATAAAAAAATATCCAGGGGTTTAGTCGCACGCTGATATAACGAGGCCCATTGTAAAAGATGGGGAACTCGGTGTTTCATGACAGCCTCTGACGTCACGCCTAATTAGCAATATATCTCCCGCGAAATCGTTAGCGATGATATTCCTTGTGTGGGCCAGGCATATGAATCATTTTTGGTGCATCAAATAACGACTCAAAGTCCATTTTTAACCAGTTCTCCCTCCCTTTAACAAACACCGAAGCCAAGCAGATGTGCTTATTACGCTTTCAGGTTGAAGTTGTAAGTTATCTGATTATTTCGTGCAATCTGATATTTCACATTATTAAATTATTTCACCCAAATGTGAATTCAGGGGATGTCCCTCCATTAACACACGCACGTGGCAATCAATGTGGGATCGATCGTAATGGCTCCAATCTCAATAAATTGGCCCCGTGGCAATGCATAATGGTGTCATCCCCCGTGATCACAATCAGACCATCAAGCCTCATATTCGATGTTCTTGAAGTTCCTTTCAAATTGGGTCTTCCTCTCCACACGTTAGGGTCAAAATGGACCTATACGGGTGAACATTTGACGCCCTAGAGGGCGATTAAACAGCCAAGTTAGTTTATTGACAAGCAACCATTCACATCATTATTTTGGCAGCCCAGCTACCTCGTTCCTCCTTGCTTAGCCATCGATGGGGTCAGGGGTCATGGCCGATTGTGTGCTCCTAGGGCAAGAAAGCAAGATAGAGTAGTTCCCACAGGGCGTAGATTTTCATATCATAGAGTTAAAAAAAAAAAAAAAAAAAAAAATTATAATAATAATAAGTTATATAAAAGAGAACAGAGGGGCAGAAGAACGATTAGACATTGTAAGCGAACGAAACAGTAAAACACGCATGCATGCAACGAGTTATACAGGTAAAGAGGGTCAGGTCAAAACGCGAATAATATAATTGTATATAACACATATACACACACAGTCTACAGTACATTCAGCCTAAACGAAGGGGTTTTATTGAATAATCATTCTCATTTATAAAAAGGAAAAGATCATCTAACGCGCTAAGGAGCAATGTCCCACCAATGAACAGTTGGACAAATTGTTTAGAGACCCTGGAATGCTGGAGGGGTATTCGGTACAAGTACCCATTTTACCCATTCAGAGTATTGGGTAAACCGGTTTTTTGTTTTTGTTTGGTTTTTGGTTTTGTTTTGTTTTGTTTGGTTTTGTTTGGTTGGTTGGTTTGTTTGTTTGTTTGTTGGTTTGTTTTTGGTTTTTGGTTTTGGTTTTTTTTTTTTTTTGGGGGGGGGGGGGGGGGCGGTGTGGAAAGGGCAAAGGTGGTATTTTCGGTTAAGGGGAAACAAATTTCTGCTGTGAATGATCACGATTTTATTGTCCTCTCCACATTTTAAACCCAAGCAATCTTTGAGGGATTATGTACTCGAACTTGAGGGGGCCAGCATAAATAATTTTCTTTGTTGCATTTCTCGTTATCACCTGGCGTTGTGAAAACACCAAGACCCCGAGAATCTGAACATATACATGTATTTACATTTTACAGTAGTTTAACTCTAGGATGCGCCGATCGCCTGCTTCTTTTGCCAGTCTGTATAATTCATGATGACATTGTTTTAACGAGCCCAGGCCTCTGGAATATGTACATAATTATACGCAAATAAGCATGTACCTTATCATTTAATCCACACATTCTTCGAGGATCATAGGAGACACTATTATGTATATTCAGAGCAATGGATTTGACTGATTCCCCTTGCATAATGGCAGGGGATGCTGCATTAATTGATCGTTATTTCTGTTTGCAGTTGACTCCTGTCAGTCTGAGTACCTCTACGGATTCCATCCATGCATTCGTGTCAGCGGCGTCCTGGTAAGAGAACACGCCTCCGTTTGTCACACTCATTTACAGTCTCCGAAACAGAGGAATTTTGATTAATTATGATTTCATTATTTAACAGACATTAATAAATGTTATTGATTAAAATTGGTAAATGCTGTCAGACTGAATAATTGAAATGAGATTACGGAATCAATAATAATACTATATTCGCTGAATATTTGACGGACGTTGCTGATTGTCATGCAACCTTTCGGCGTTTTCAGATAGAGCCTTACCTCATGAAGGATGAACGAGGCTCCCTGGTTGGATACATCCCAAGCCTCTTGGACGAATTGGGAAGGGATCTAGGGTTTTCCTACTCCCTAGACTATGTCCCAGATGGCAACTATGGCTACAGGAGAGCTGACAATTCGTGGGACGGAATGATCGGTCTGCTCACACAAGACGTAAACAATGAGTCAATCCATCTTCTAAATCACCACCTGTATCTTTCCAGAAAGCTGATGTCGGTGCAGCGCCCTTGTACAAAACCCACGATCGATCCCGTGTAGTTGACTTCACCGTGCCTTACCTGACAGTGCACGGCACTTTAATAACGAAGACCGATACCACGGTCAGCCCCCACGTCAGTCTGGAGGCCTTCCTTCGCAGAACACCGACACAGGTCGGCACGCTGAACCGCGGGGTGATTGTACATTCATTCAGATCGACAGAGGATCCTTTTCTGAGGCAACTGTGGCAAGACATGATTGCTGAGTCAACTCTCACCCTCACACGGACCAACAAGGAAGGGCTGGAACGTGTTCGTACACAGAACTACTCATTCATCCTGCCACACACCATAGGGGAATACCTGGCAACTCGCGAACCATGTGACCTAATGACTGTTGATCGCTTCCTCATGGACCGAGGCTACTCACTGGTCATCCGTAAAAATCTCACCTCGTTGAGTGTCCGAGAATTCGACCGATCTCTTCGGCGACTGGAGAAGAGAGGGAAGCTCCGTGAGCTCTACAACCGGTGGTGGTTTGACTCCAGTGCTTGTAGGGGAGTCAGCAATCCGATTCGACACCGGAAGAGCGACGTTGCTGCGCACGCATCCTCTCAGAACGAGGCTGATCGCTTAGCCCAAAACCCGTCTTTCTTATATGTTTTGGTTTTGTTATTTTTCAATCTTCTCTTTCTTTGATTTGATAACTTCAACGTTCGTGCATTTTCTCCTTGTGTTGTTGATTGATAACTCAGGTAAAATGCGACAATGACAATTTTATCAATTTCAATTTAGGCAAAAGGGTGGACAAAACAAAACCTCTCATGAATCGGAAGCATAAGCGAACTAATAAAAGTTCGAACGCTGATTGACTTGGACCATTGAGGAACATTATTTAAGTTTTAGAATCCTCAAACGTTCATAAATTCATATTATTTTGCGTGTGTTATTCGATCTATTATCCTGTGTACTTTATCTTTTTCTACTTTTTTTACACGAATATAATTTAATAATATTAGTTTAGCATTGCAACAATGGATGTCTTGAATAATCCTTAAATGTTTTCATATTCGCTAATAATCAATAAATCCGCATAATTTATTTGACATACATGTACATTTGAAATGTACATGGCGACTAAATTATTTAAAAAATACATTCCATGCCAGCAACATTTCTCTCTTAATTAAAGGTCTCAATATCACCTCAATTTTCAAAGCAATCGACAAACACTCAAAAATCACAAATGTTCAGTGTTATTCATGGTATAACCAGGGCTTTGAGTAGATATTGATGATTACATATGATTGCTGTACTTGGCAATTACACTTGTATTTGTGAATGCACGAAGGATGAAGCATTCATGCGTTATGGGAAGATTGATGCGGCGTTGGTTGTCATAACGTCGACATGCCATAATGGCAACAGGGCATACCTGTACAACGAACGCATTTCATAACGTCAAAATGCCATTATACCGAATGTTCGCAATGATTACATTCCCAGGTGCGTGCTCACATGTCAACCGTTGTTTAAAGTTATTGGGTGTTTTGGTTGCGTGTGCTTCTTTCTACAACTCAGTGTAATAACTCACCAGTTTCGATTATTAGCTGAGCAGCATTACTAGCATCACTCCACAATCACTCACTCAAAATGTCGCAATCCGACATAGTATTATGTCATCTGAAATGATTCCGACCTCTTAGTTCGAACATGACAATTGACGGACACAGAATACGTGTTTGTTTTTTACTTTATTCAAATTCGGTTCTTCTGTTTCGAAGTCGGATTAGGCAGCCTGAAGAAACGGCGAATGAAGACCACCTGGACACCGGAAGTGGTTAGCACGAGTAAGCAGATCGCCAGCGACATCCGCTGCACTAGACGATTGAGGTTGAGGAAGGAATAAAAGTGCTGCATCATTTCATCCACGGACTTGGTTATGAACATCCTCGCTTGCTCTATGTTAACCGTCATGTTACCAATATTATCCTGTATCAAATATACAAGCCATTAATACATATACAACATTGTACATTAATTAATTAAGCTAGACCACCAGCTGTCAATCCTATACGTGAACATGTACATGGAACTAGATTTTCTTTCCAGTTTTCTGCTTGCGCCGATAGATTACGCAACCCCAATTGTGCTGACCATGGCGTTGGTGTGCATGCCAAGCAGTTCGGCCACTTCTTCTCGATACGCTTGTATTCGGTGCTCCTCCCACCAACTAGCAACAAATGAGACTCGCTTTGAGGTGAGTTGGCTGAAGAGGTTTGAGATGCACAATTTGTAATCACCTGCGAAGAAAAGCAGGGACGATTGAGATTAAAATGTTCCCCTTGATTCTTATGAATCCAAAATTCATGTTTTATGGACATGTATTATGAATTTAAACTGGTCTATGGTACTGTGGTATTATACTATAACCCGTGAAATATCCGAGTGCACAATGTTCTTATCACATTAACACTTAACCTTTCGACGTTGAAGTTGAGAAGGAAACCTCTTGAGTGCGGAGGTGTTTTTCGAGAACATGTCCTGTTTGGTTCAAAAGGTGAACATCGACGTCCAGTTTCCCTCCTCGTAGCACCTTTTGATTAAAAGAGAACACAGATTGGTACAACAGGGAGAACATACAGTGTTTTCACCACGTGCAGAATTGCCCGTTTATGCAAAAATAATCTTATATCTTGTACCAGACTACGACAAATACGTTCAATAACGTGAGATCGAAATGTAATTAGTCCTTAGTATTACAGGCTGCCAGTACCAGTCACTACGTTCGCGTTAGTGGGTTTGATATTAGGTATGTTTTGCGCTTGATTTGATGTTTTACTCAATATTAGTGATATCAATCTCTGATCTGATTCGCTCCAATTCGTTCACAGTTCTTGTTCAAGCATAAAATAATGATAACATAATATTGGTATGATTGTGGAAGCAATATACTATGAAAACAGAACAGAACAGAAAAAGTGATGTTAATGTTGTTTGTCAAGAATAAACGACCAATTCAACTATGAGTTGTATTGATTCGGTTTCCCCAAAACGCTCTTTCATCAACAATGTGTCCTTTTGATGGCGCTAAGGAAGACGATCGAACAATATCCAGGACGCGTGAATTTAATTATGAACCACCCTGTGCCCTAACGGATTGGAATCGTAATAATTCGGTGTATTGTCACCATGAAAGTACGTACGTACGTACATAATATATACATACAAACATTCAACACCATTGCAATATACAAATATAGATGCGATAGATATAATATATATATTTTTGTATTTGTCTATCTTTTTTCGATTATTTGCATTGCAATAAATTATTCTTATTCTTCTAATTCTTATATAATTATCAAATAGAACGTGCGCTCTAAATGTCAGTTGGCAAACAGTGTAATATAGGTACAGATTACATAATAAATACATTTGATAGACGCACCTTGACGTATATATGTAACACGAATTCATCTTCCATGGGAAAATAGAAGCACTGGTGTTTTCCTCCTGGAAGTTCATGCTGGAGTCTGTTGAAATGGAAAATGCCCGTGGACATTGCTGACCAGTGTCCAGCACACAACAAGAGAAGCAGAAACCTCAAAACAAGGCTCACCATTGCAAATGAAACACCGTGTATTGGATATTGTCTCAGGCGCAGATCCAATGTAACACTGTGCAGTTTTTGTAGAACGATCGAAGACTGTAATATTGTTCATTGTCTGTCGAATTGAATTTCAAGATTAGAATCCATATCGATTAATTTCTGTGACAACTTGGATGGAATATGCTTTGATTTTCAGATTATATTTGGGTGGGGTGGGGGCAGTGAAGTGATCAGAATGCGGCTGAATCGCATCCATTCAAAGGCGTACATGTGGCGCTTATAGAGAATACCTTGAACCGATGCCATATGATGTAAGATCAATTAAATCACTCGTGTGCCACTCTCCGCATGCACTAGGCGGCGGCGGCTTTATACTTACGTTCAATCGATTGCGCAGGAAATAACTTATGACGTATATTTTTATACGTGTCAAAGCAAGAATCATGTATCAGAAATGTTACTGCATTTTGGATAAAACCCGTGTCATGTTTGTAAAAATGTAATAATTAAATGAGGTTGGGTGGAGATAATATTGCAAACCTCACCCAGTCTGTCTCCAATGCTTGTGAAAACAGAGCTGGGAGTGGACATCAAAACGTACATAAGCCACAGTTCTGCCGCATTATAAGACTTTTAGTATTATCCGTCAGCATCCTGCGTATTGATGTGAGAATTGAATGAATGTAAACGGGATATTCGTGTTTTACGCAAAGACACAATAATAAATTGAAAATAAACATTCACATTTGTATATAAAGAGGCGCAGTCATATAATGTATATCACGATGTGCACTACATCGCCAAAGTAGGTTATTCGAAGAAGAAAGAAAAAACAAAGCTACTCTTCTGCTGTGATATCTTATCACGTACTGAAAGGGGTCGTAGTTCGCGAACTATGTTTTGTACGCATTAGTGATAGATACATTTGACAGTGTCGCTTGTCAAGCGAGTTCATTTGGCATAGTTGACATGGACGTGGAAGCAGACTACAACCACAATTGGCTCAGTGCCAATTGCGGTCTGAGGGTATCCAAATTGTGTTTCGGTGGCGCAACCTTCGCTTCTGAGAAGGTAGGACGAACCCGTCGTCTCTCTGGGGTGGCGGATGGCTGTGGTTCCCGGTCATCGCCAATCCACCCCCTCTGTTTACATGCCTAATCAAAAGGATAACCGCACTTAAATATAGGGTGTTTTATTTTCATTTTATCAAATAGGAATCATACATGTAGGCCTAAATTTCGCAATCAAAGCACTTTAATACAAACGAATATCGCTTAAATGGTGCTTATTAGACTTTGAAGCATTTATCCGCGAAATGTTTATAACCTTTTTGACGACATACCGCAGTATTGGGTATGCTTATATACTCATCTGTCTGTAACATAGGGCGTATGTATTCTCATTTATATGTCTTCGAATAATATATAACTATACCAGTGCCGTTTTTGCCCGTTTTCCAACCGACAGCGGCCCATCTAGGTTTGCCGTGTACAGCATAATTATTATATACAGAGTGGGCCAAAAGTAGTCTATCTACTTCATGTTAAAATCTCAATGCTTTCTAATGGTGCTACGCATTTCGGAGAAAGTGTTACAAAACCGATCGTAGCGTAACAATCACACGAAGATAAGATAATTAAATACTTGGTTTGGTTAGTCTAGCATATCATGCTGCTATTCCTATCATTTCTAGTTTAATTCCATCAACATGACTCGTTAAAACTATTATTTTCTCTCTTCTTTTCTATGTATTTTCATGTGGCGCAAAAGCGATCACGCTTCTGCCACTACGTTTATTTTTGCACCTTTTATGTTGTGATTGAATAAAATTATTATTATTATTATAACATTTAAACCGATTTAACTCAATTAAGTGCACTCGTCATTCCGCGATATTTCCACTTCAGATGGCAAACAGCTAGGGCCCTGGACCATGGATAAGCTTCATTGAACGCATAAATAAGGCAATGCTCTCGTACTATTGTTTTATTTGAGGGTGCTATTGTTGTGACAGTAGCACTAACGAGTATCTCCCAAAATCAAAACAATACAAAGAGTTTGTATTGGAGCGCCTAACAAGAGATGACATAATGCTCTTTAATTCAGGGGCTCATTTGATTTTGCTCTCTTCGCGATTACTCACCACTTGCATTTAAATGCCCTTCCCTCATTAATTTTTTTTTCATTGCATAAATGAGCGCAAAATAACATAATCAATCCACACCAGGTAGTTATTTTTTGGAATAATGGATACATTTTAGCAAATTTTAGAGTTTGTTTTTAACATAGAATAGATTGACTACGTTTGGCTCACTCTACATATATATTTAATTAGTTTTAATATATTTCCCACAGAATCAAAAACATGCGAATCAAACTCCAGAGGACCAATCCCACCAATTGCTTGATCGTTACGTCGAACTTGGTGGCAACTTCATCGACACGGCCAACGTATACTCCAATGGTGACTCAGAGAGTATCATCGGTTCTTGGTTGGCAAAGTAGGCAAAGGCCACAGCAGTTCCCGCTTTTCATCGATTCTTTTTCAGACAACCAGAACGAGATCAAATCGTGATTGGAACTAAACTAAGGTTTTCCGGAGACAACGATTTCGTTGGACTCTCATCGAAACGGCAAAACCGAGTCGGTTTAAGCCGACAGGCGATCATATCGAATTTAGAGATCAGTCTCGAAAGGTTGAGAACACATTACGTTGACTTATACCAGGTGTGATATCTTTCTTGCTTTGAGCTGACCACGCATAATGGACGCCATAAGCTATATGTATATCTGAGCATAAATTTCAGATTCATTGTTACGATAGCGGTGTACCAATAGAAGAGACACTGTCCACCATTGATGATCTCATCAGGCAAGGGAAGATTCGATACTTTGGAGGCAGTAACCTCACAGGTTGGCAGATACAGAAGTACGTTGAAGTGGCCAAAAGAATGGGATTGACTTCACGAATGGTCACTCTACAGGTGAAGTGGATAATGGTTACCTTTCTCTGTTCTTTGGTGAGATCTAGATACAATTTTTAGCAACAATACAACTTGATTAACAGAGAATCTGAGTTCGAAGCATTCCAAGTTTGCCACAATGAGGGAATTGGTATTCTGCCTTGGAGTCCTCTAAAGGGGTCGGTATTTTGGTTTAGTGGCGCAAAAACTTAAACTATTGGTTGCTATACAGGGGGTTGCTCTGTGGAAAGTTCCAGAAGAACCAGAAGTTTGATGAAACGACAAGGGTCGGGTGGGCCACTGTTAACTCGAAAAATTCGCACCATAGTCCCGACTTTAGGGAGTACGAAAATGATGACAAATATTGGAAGATCGTGGCTGCTCTTGATGACATCACCAAAGCAAAAGGTAATTTGAGGCTGTCAAATGTACGTCGACGGGGTTAAATCTTTGTTCCCCAGGCAAGACCTCAGCACAGGTGGCTTTACGATGGGTTCTCCAGCGACCGTCAGTGAACTCTGTAGTCAATGGATTCCACACCATCAAGCAACTGGAAGAAAACATGGCCGCTATTAGCGACTCTTGGAGTTTATCTGACACCGAGGTTTGGTGTTTGATTAATTTGAGATGGTAACATTGACGAGACATTTCCCTAACTATTTTCAGATGCAAACTTTGAACGAAGCATCCCGCACTAAACTGCTGTATCCGTACGACGTCGAGGATATGGTTAACACCCAACGAAGAAGAACACTGGTTCAATAAATCAATTTTAAATTAAGGATGAAAAAAAGGAATAATTGTATAATTGTATAAATACTATCGCGCCCGTTTTTTTGTGTGTTTTTCTTTATTCTTCGGGGTTTCTCTTTGTTTGGTACCGTAAACTTGATGCACCTAATTGCAATTGTGTTAATTTAATTTAAGGGTACTAGAAATACGACTAATCGTAGAATTAAATTAGAATACTGCTATAGTGGACTACCCAGCATACTCTTAGACTGCTGTCACGTATTCTTCTTGGCAGGTTATTATATCCAGTTACAAAATGGTCAGACTTCAGAAATATTCAGGTGTTATACCAGAGCAACCTCTTAATCACACATTTGTATTGAAAACTATACCGTATAATATTAATATACATGCATGCATGGTGGTAATTAAAGGCTTGTTTATGAATATGGTAGAACGCCCTCGGCAATCTCTTGCTTGTAAAGTTCAGTGAAATATTGATCCTGTTCGGCGCTGAAATACTCCTTCCAAGCGCCAACGGTACTCTCTTCTTCGACTTCATTCTTCAGGTATTCCGCGGCTCGCCTGAACTCCAGATCGGTGAGACTCCTACTGCAGAATTCAGCCACTCGCCTTAGGAATACTTCCGGTTGCGTTATGACGTCCTCGTAAAACATGATCATAACGTTAGCTTGATCACGCTTCTCCAACCAACTCTTGGTGTGCTCGAACCAGTCTCCCCCCATCAGTTTCTTCGCTTTGAATTGGCTGAAGAAATCTGACCAATCGCCGGGGAACTTCACGTACCCTGAATCTGCAGTATAGAACTTGTAAAAGGATACAAGAACATCACGTGGGTCCCTGATCATCACAACGACCTTAACCTCAGGGATTGCCAGTTGGCTGCGGAAGAAGGTCGCGGGAAGATGGGATTTGAGTAAGCGGGGAGGCTCCATGGCTTTGAGTTTCTCGATGGGGTCGAAGCCTGGACGTGTGTGTTCCATGAATCGAACACGCACGCCGTGTAAGGTCTTCTTAGCGGCGGTGATGTCGGCATTTGTGAAGACCATGTACATCAGTTCTGATAAGAGGGGCGTTCCTGGAATCAGAGAGAAGGATTGGAGTCTTTGATGGTTTTGATTATGTTATATGTTTTCTAATTTTCAGTTGCCGACGAAAGCACGGAATGACAATTAATTTGAGCGCAATGCTGGGCTTAACCCAAATGGCAAAGGCTTGTACGAGTGGGTGTCCCATCTCCAACGATGGTAACAAACACAGGAAACGAACCACAAAACAAAATTGTGGAAGAAAACAGGAGGATTCAAGACTTGTTATACTGCATATTGCGACCATGCATCATCTCCATTGAAGTAGTACTCGCCAAGTGAAGGCCTCGATTTTAACGATCAAAGATTAAACTAATTAACTGAGCGTTGCCTCATTCAGACGGATACACGTGTGCTTATCGCACAGAAAAAGACGGATATATATCTTTTTGTGGAAATAATTCACCAATTCAGGAAACTCTGGTTCGATGGCGAAAAACAGCGAACAATTTCAAATTGCGATATATTTGTTCAACTTGTGGAATTCCCAGTGTAAAAGAGAAAACATTAAACATATAAAATAATGACCTCTATTTTAATAAAACATTTCAAGGTTATTACCATCATCTATGTTTGTTTTGCACCATTTTTGTTGTTGACGTGCGTGGCAATAAGATACACCAGTGAACTGATTGAAATTTGATCGGTTTTGTTACCCAAAAAAAAAAAACAAAAAAAAAACAAAAAAACAAAAAAACCTAATCAAAACGTGGTATAAAAAGAAAAAAAGAAAAGAAAAGAAATACAAGACATCGATGGAACTCCGACCATGGGTAAATCGATATCAGATGCTAGAATGTCCTAATTGGACATGATTGATAGTTGTACTAGAAGACAAATATCAAAGTGAATTGAGAGAAAAAATTTTTATGTATCCTTGTTCAAAATCGTGATCCTTGTTCAAGGTTGCATTTAAAAATAAAAAAATTAATGTATTTTTTAAATTTGTCAGAAACAGGATTTGAAATGCGAACCTCAGTCATGAGTTGACGACTTTGCCACTACACCCCAGAGTCATGTGATAATGCAGTATCAAATTATATAAGATTTAAAAGTTTGCATGCTGGATCGAGAGTTCATATCTTCAACGAGCATAACTCTAGAACTCTAGAACCAAAGGGGTGATTGAAATCCTTGAGCACATTTCTTTCTTGAAAATTTTTCCCCACGGAACGAAATTTGTTAGAAATGCGTGAGAATGTTCGTTGCTGAAAGAGGTGAAGGTATTTAATTGCTAATTAATTGGGCATTGTTTTTTTTTTTTTTTTTTTTTTTTTGTTTTTTGGTCTGAACAGTATCATCGATCACTCTGTTTGGACCTAACTTTCATACCAATGCTCGGAAGTGAAAAGTATCAGACCCATGGTCAATGTGACCTTTGAGATACAATCACCCAAACGAAATGCGGACAGGCTCTTTCACCTTGCAATAAAGAATCAAGACATCGAAAGAACTCCGACCATGGGTAAATCGATAGAAGATGCTAGAATGTACTGATTGGAAATGAATGATAGTAGTACTAGAAGAAGAATGTAAAAGAAAAAAGTAAAAAAGTTTATGTATCCTAAGTTTAAAATTGTGATCATTGTTGTACCATGGTTGCATATGAAAATATTAAAATTGAATGTAATTTGTCAGAAATGAGATTTGAACCATAAATCATAAACCAATAGGATAGGAGATGCTAGAATATACTTATTGAACATGATTGATTGTATTGATAGACACAACCATAAGTTTAAATTCGTGATACATTAACAAAATGTTTAAAATAAATTGTCAGACATTAAATTTGAACAGTGAATTCTAAAGTTTACTGGCACTGGTATCGGTATTGGTACCGGTACTGCTACGAGTACCAGTACCAGTGCAGGCATGGGTACAAGTACAAGTACAAGTACAAGTACAAGTACAAGTACAAGTACAAGTACAAGTACAAGTACAAGTACAAGTACAAGTACAAGTACAAGTACAAGTACAAGTACAAGTACAAGTACAAGTACAAGTACAAGTACAAGTACAAGTACAAGTACAAGTACAAGTACAAGTACAAGTACAAGTACAAGTACAAGTACAAGTACAAGTACAAGTACAAGTACAAGTACAAGTACAAGTACAAGTACAAGTACAAGTACAAGTACAAGTACAAGTACAAGTACAAGTACAAGTACAAGTACAAGTACAAGTACAAGTACAAGTACAAGTACAAGTACCAGTGGAGGCATGGGTACCAGTACAAGTACAAGTACCAGTGCCAGTGCAGGCATGGGTACCAGTACAAGTACAAGTACAAGTACCAGTACCAGTGCAGGCATGGGTACCAGTACAAGTACCAGTACCATTATCAATGCCTGTACCAGTACCTGTACCTGTATCTGTACCAGTATTGATGCGAGTTCCGGTACCAGTACCTGTAATAGTACCAGTACCAGTAAATGTACAATTATGAATGCAAGTACGAGTAATGGTGTAAGTGTGAGTGTCAGTGAGTGTGTGTTGTGAGTGTATAAGTGTGAGTGCAATGTGTGATTGTAAGTTAAGTATAAGTATATGTATAAGTAAAAATAAAAGTAAAGTATAAGTATATAATAAGTATAAGTATATATGTGTAAGTGTAAGTGTAAGTGTAAGTGTGAGTGTGAGAAGGAGTGTGCCAGAGAAAGTGTGACTGTGAGTGTAAAGGTAAACGAAGGTGTATGTGCATCGACTGTATGTGTATGTGTAGGTGTCACTGATTGTTTTGTAATGTAATGGTGATTTAATTGTAATGTAATGGTGATTGTGGAGATGATGATTTTATATACAAATTGTTAGCTTAATAATATTATAAAAAGTAAACGGAGAGAAAAAAATTCCCTGACCGAGATGATCCACTTGGTAGTTCCTGACCCCACCACTCTGCCATGGAGTAACACCTTTGTAGTTCTGACATTTAGTTCAAAAGATTTCCCAAAATGTGTAATTAAGTGCTAATTAATGAGTAATTAACTCATTCATGTAATTATAATGATCTTACACACTGTTAATGTGCATTGAATGGTGAAAACTTTATTGAAGTCGGAGCTGTGGTTATGAGCATGAGTGGATTTTCACTTAATTTGCTCGTGTGACCTTGACCTTCATCTAATTAATTTAATGTGACGAAGTTTCAAAGCTCTAAGTATACAAACACCAGAGATCGTGCATTAAAAAATAATGCGGACAAACAGACAAACGGAGGCTAGTGATATATAGGTCAATCTAGGATTTACCCATAAAAAGTACATAAATATGTCAAAAGAAGGAAAACTGTCAACACGCAATGATCGAGTCCTTGCTTCTTGGGCATCAATTACTGGGTAGCGTCGTGGCATTTTAAATTAAGCCATAATGAATCCAATATGCCACACAATTTTGGCCACTTGCCCACATTTTACGGTTTCTGAAACACACCCCAACCGCGCTGCTTCGAGGGCGACAGATCAGGTGAATGTGAAAGGTGAAAGGTGTATATACTAGAATAGTCTTGGCTCTTCTGTCGCATAATAATGTTCTAGCCGCATACATATATAGACAAATGGTACCCAAGCATTTGTTTTTGTAGGATGTATGGGTATAACCTCCTAAATATAATTGCAAAGAGAGCCAAAATAAAATTCCCCCCTTTCTCTAGGGGTTGAAATAATTACCCCGGAACACTACATACTTACGCATAGGGTGTATTTTCTCAGCAAAGTAACGCAATTGTACAAGATTTCAGCAACATTTAAGTAGGATTTAATTCATGAATTTAGTAATTGAATAAAACTAATTGAAAGTCACACAAAGCAACTTAATGTTATATCATTAAAGAGAAAATATCGCCTCATAAATGGATGTTGAACTCCCAAATATTTCAGATTTTTTGCTCCGCCGACAGACATATCAAACTGGAGGTGAATATTGATCCAGTTTCGGTCAACGTGGGATAGTTAAGCATGGTATATAATTTGAGAATATGCAAATAAACTAAAAATGCTTATCCAACCTCCTCTCATTCTCTCTGTTTTCAAAACGATCCACTTCAAAATTTGAATTCAAGGGCTTTTGGGCTATAAAAACGTTACGGCTAACCGGACGCTGCTTTGTTTGTTCTGAATGAAAAGAGTCAAAAGACAGTACATGCAAGCATTTGATAGGCAGCATCGGAAATCGGTATAGCTACATATGAAGTAGTTATTGCCGGCTTCAGATCAGTTTATTTTGTCATAAAACAACTTGGGTGTCTGAAAAATCTCCAAAACAATATCAAGATACTGTCAATACGAGGCTTTGTTAATTGTGGCGTTATACCCCTTTTCGTATTAACAAGAGTCAACATTTGATACCCCTCCCCGCCCTGCCCCCCCCTCCAAGAAAAAGATCAATCTTGTGGATACTTATTTAGATCTTTCGGATCTGAAATAGAGGGACCAGGATCTACCATTTGCATAGCTCTTTTACTTAATTTTGTATATCTAATACCTGATTATAATGTCACCCCCTTTTTTTTAGTCCATTTCAACTATTTTATTTTTTATTTGTTTTGTACTGATCATTGTATTTTTTTTTGTGTGAATAATTTCTTATAATTATTATTCCAAAGACACGATTATCACTGCCATTTTTTAACACTGGGTTATTAGTCTGAAGCCATTGTCTCCTTCGTGTCGTGCGAGACGGTTATTGTGCTGATGGCAGCAGGATCACCTAGATTCAATTTGAAAGTTCTTTTGTTTGATCATTGTCATAATTTTTAATTAGACTGAGCATATTACCGTCCGTGACAAATATTACAGTGCATCAAATGTACCTTCCAATGCAAACGGGTGACGTCACATGGGTGACGTTGTTCCACGGCCCTGATGACGTCACTCCCGCTTATTCCACTGATGACGTCTTTATTAAACCGATATCAAAGTAAATCAACCCTAATAGACATATATTATCGATGACACATCCAACGAAGGCTACATTACACTCAGGTAAATGAAATATATATTTGTCGATACCTGACCGGGGGTAGGTTCCAAACAAGACATCGCCTTTCACTGCGGGGAATGATGACGTCGCTTCGATTGCCGATGGTGCCATGAAGGGAAGGTACAGGCGTCCCTTGTATTCATGACTCCCGTCCATTCGCCAATTCTCTCCTTGTTCCTTTGGCATGTTCGCTCTGGTGTACGTCTGACGTGTGGATGTGCATTTACTTCGGTTAAAATGGCGTTTTCTTAGAAACAGCAGGTACCCGCATGCTGAGCAAGCTGGGGATATTGCTTTGAACATGAGGGCTGCTGCTTTTGATGTTTCATTTGATGCAGCTTATCACGTAACAAAATAAGTAAGTTCGGGTGATATACATGCGGACGTAATTTGATGATAAATACAGTTAAACCAAGTAAGCAAATGCCGCTATATATATGTTGTTTGCATCGTTGATTGGTCATTTTGATCGACAAACTCAGTACATTGTATACTGAAACACCTGTTTATAATTATCATTTACGAGCGTGGCACATAATCCTGATACGGTTCAACATCCGTGCTGTTAATTATCAACATTGATGAACGGTGCTGATATAGCTTCACATCACCACGATGAACATGTGGTTTGCTACCAAAGGTTAAAGGCTAAAGGTTAAAGGTTAAAGGGAGTTCGTTAATCTCTTCATTAACATCAATATACCTTCTTGATGATGTTGCACGTTATGAGTAATATATTATAATATATTATAATATATTATAATATATTATATTATAATATATTATAATATATTATTATATATGTGTGCACTTTCTTTGCGTTAACGCTGAGCTAAAACGTAGCCTATATATTTAATGTTCGTTAATCCCTATGTCATTGTGAGGGACACCGAATAGCTCAGTCGGTTTGACCCGCTGAGTGCAGACCTATGCACGATGAATGATTTGCAAGGCCGGGCGCTGTGTACCATACTGTCTATGGTGGTATGCAGGATAAAGAATCCCTGGGATTTATCGATAATAGTATCACCCGAATGAGTTGGTGGAGCCGTAAAACCCGAGCATGCTCCATGCCTCCATATGTTATTGTTCTGTTTATTTATTTATGAATGAATGATTTGATTACTAACTTGACAAAGAAGTATACGAGAACACTTACAATAAGGATACTTTATTCGCACAAATAAAAGACACTATTATAGACGCAGGTGCGCATGGCTCGGCTTATATCGACACACAGTTGCGTACGTAGAACTTTTTGTGTTATGCAATCCGTAAGCCACTATACTCAGAGGGTCAAGGCCTTATCCTTTTCCATATTACAAATGACCATAATGTAAATGACGAGAGAGCTTGGGTTTGGCTCTGGCAAATGGCAGATGGTAAACTGACCATAATGTAAATGACGAGAGAGCTTGGGTTTGGCTCTGGCAAAAGGCAGATGGTAAACTGACCATAATGTAAATGACGAGAGAGCTTGGGTTTGGCTCTGGCAAATGGCAGATGGTAAACTGACCATAATGTAAATGACGAGAGAGCTTGGGTTTGGCTCTGGCAAATGGCAGATGGTAAACTGACCATAATGTAAATGACGAGAGAGCTTGGGTTTGGCTCTGGCAAATGGCAGATGGTAAACTGACCATAATGTAAATGACGAGAGAGCTTGGGTTTGGCTCTGGCAAATGGCAGATGGTAAATTAAACTACTTAATATAATATTTCAAACTTTGATTTCGTGGAAATATTGGAATGCTTCTTGTACACATTTATTGAAGAAGTGTACAATTAACTATATAAATTAAATACTTATAGTCGGGTGGACGCATTACACATATGAGCATAATAATATCAATTAATTAACGAGTTGGTGGAATTCTTTTTTCTTCTTGATTTTCTTTGTATGCTTGCAATAATATTATATATATACATGTATGTGTTTTTTTTTTTTTTTTTTTTTAATTTCAATTATGCAATACGGATTATCTGTACTAAATACACACACATATATAAATATAATTATTCGGTACACCTTTAGAATTAATCAGAACTTTTGGATGAACTTTTGGCCCAAAAGCACACAAATTTCAGAATAAAAATGTTGAAAAATAAGAATTGAATGTAACAATAAAAAAAGGTCAAATAAAAAGACGATGACACACGAATGCATTTAGTACATGTGTAGGAATTGAGAAGAACAACACGAGTGCCTCAATAATGACAACCTTTTGTGCGGTCAATATCCGGAAGATCCCAAACTGTCCTCCGGAGGAGATAAACCTATTCTCGATTGTTGCGAGATTAGGTGCCCTTGAGAAGAAACTCGAGGACTCAGAACCAACCGTACATAGAGTACAAACACGTGAAGACATCGCAGCGCCACTTGCCCCCGTTGCTGATGACCAGCTGCAGACCGCTGTGAACGAACCCCCACAGAAGACATCAGGTGTAAGACCACTGGTCGCTCAAGCAGAGTGGACATCCGTTGTGAAGAAAAGGATGAACAAAAAGAAAAAGATCCGTATTGCAGCAAAAGAACTCACAACTGTGGTTGGTTTCTGCCAGTGATTGCTCTATCAAGGCATCAGAACCTGTTCGGCACGTGTTTATCAACAAAGTGGACAAACAATGTACAAATGAAAACATACATGATTACATAAAGAAGAAAGGCATCATTCCAAAGGACGTACGACGTACTTCAAAGGAGGGTTGGCTCAGTACATCCTTCAAGATATCCGTACCTTCAGTCAACTTCAACGATTTGCTTAAAGCTGAGTTCTGGCCATCTGGGATCAGATGTCGGGAATGGCTCTCTTACATTCCCAGGAAACGTATCGGGTCTGCTAACGCGGATTTAAACGAAAACGACGCTTTCTTATCTGACGGCTTGAGCAAAAAGGAAGAGGATGCTCATGACTCCTTCGCGACTTCTGATGCTGCTGCTGCTGCTGCTGCTGCTGCTGCTGCTGCTCACCATTGTCATCATGGATAGTGCCCTAAGACTATGTACTTGGAACAGTAGGGGCCATGGTGCCGACAGACTTATATATACATCAATAAACTGCTACAACAGTGTGATATTCTCTTAGTACAAGAGACGTGGTTGCATGACTGGGAATTGAATAAACTCAGTGACGATGACGCCATATCTATATTAGGAGTCTCCGGAATGGACCCTCAGCAGCTCCTCGTTGGTCGCCCGCATGGGAGCTGTGCTGTATTGTTTCACTCTAGTTTGAAAATCTCAATCGCCAGTGTGCAGACAAACTCTTGTAGAATGTTTGCTTGCGTGGTGAACGTGATTAATTCTATCAAATTTCTTATTTTTAATGTATATATGCCATGTGACCGTGTGACAAATGTTGATGCTTACATGGATATTATGAATGAGATTGAATCTATAATTTCAGTTCATCAAGATATTGATAATGTCATCATAGGTGGTGATATGAATGTAGACTTGAGAAGAACAAGATCAGCTAACTTAAGAGCACTTGAAAATCTATGTTTCAATCAAAGTTTACTCTTTTGTCAGTCTTTTGATCAGTGTCATGTCGATTTCACCTACGAAAACGAGGCCACTGGAGCACGCTCTATTATTGATCATTTCTGTGTCTCTGAAAATACATTTAACTCGATTGTGCATTACTTAGCGGTTCATGAAGGTGACAACCTTTCAGATCACGCACCAGTATTTCTTGATATCAAACTCAATTTATGTAATGTTACTCAATCCGTATCTACTTCACAGAATCGTGTTTCATGGCATAGTGCATCTAGTCGACATATTCTAGCGTACAAAGAAATGTTAAGTGTATGTCTAGAAGGTATTAATGTTCCTTACGAAGCTTTACATTGTGTTAATTGTTCTAACTTTAATAATGATTGTCTCATTCATACTCACTCAGTCGACAAATATTATGACGATATTGTAAGGGCCATGCGATCATCAGCGGAAGTAACGATCCCAGTATGTAAAAAAAAGAGGAAAGGCTGGATGGTCAACCCATGTTAAACAATTTCAAGAGGATGCTATTTTCTGGAACCGCATTTGGGTGGAAAATGGTAGACCAACAACTGGTTCATTAAGTAATATTAGACGGAGTACAAGAGCGCAATATCGAAGAGCTTCAAGATGGGTTGTGAGAAACCAAGATAAATTATCTGCTGATCGCATGGCTCAAGCGTTAGCTAGTAATAATTCTCGTGATCTTTGGGGCGAGGTAAAAAAGAAAGCTAATAAGGTACGAGATAAACCGATTATTGTTGATGATGCAGATGGAGAGCTTGAAGTATGTGAAATGTTTAAAGTCAAATATGAATCTCTGTACAGTAGTGTCTCGTTTAACGAAAACGACATGAATGAGTTTATTGACCAGGTCACGGACAGAATTTCGACGACGTGTGCTGCTGGGTCGTGCTATCACAACCATTTTTTTAGCGTTGATAATGTAAAATCAGCTGTAAAGATGCTCAAATCAGGAAAGAGCGACTCTGAATGTAATTTATCATCTAATAATTATATCAACGGTTGTGATAGTTTATTTGTACATTTATCTATTCTGTTCAATTTAATGTTTGCTCGTTTTTCTTCACCAAATGAAATGCTGAAATCTTTCCTCATTCCGATTCCTAAGAATAGAAAGAAATCGCTCAGTGACAGTAATAACT